>CM060381.1:147321795-147921795 GCA_030545235.1 Helianthus tuberosus
TTTTGGGGTACATAGACTAATGTGGGAACTAGGAAGTAGTATATATGCTCAAGCTCATAAATGTAACAATTACATTCCATTTTTACCCTTGCATTTATGAAAAAACAGACAAAATTTAAGAACAAGTAAGATTACCCGTAACATTAGTGTAGAAAGCCAAAAGCGAATCTATAGTTCGTGATCCATGGTAGCGCGCACGCATTGTTGAGTTCAACACAAATAGTGTAGGAAACCCATGAACTCCGTATTTTGAGAGTATGCTACACATGAAATGGATAATTTTAACAACTTATATAAAATGTTAATTTAGGCGTTTTAATGCTAACTTTTGTTTATGGGCTAGTGGAGACCACCCATGCATTCGAATTTCTTTCCATTAGGACACCCATATTGATGCTATTAATTGACCGCCCAAGAATGTATCTGGTTCCGTTCATACCAAATCCGCCTAAAAACATGCACATTATTTTTTTCAATTAATATGTTGCTTATGGATAGCAATATAGTGGTTTATTGTCTTTTCAAAAAACTTAAGAATATCATCATCGTTATGCATGTTTTTTGCGAGACTTTGGTATAAATGAAACTGGATGCATACTTAGGTGGTCTATAAAGTAGTTGCAATAGATGAGTGACTTTTTTAATACATGGGTGGCCTTCATATACGTCATCCATTATTAATCTTGTAATATGACTTTACACTTATAATAAATAGGCACTATTTCAACCTCATTGCAAGTGGATGGTAAACATTTTCGGATGAAAATATATGCGAGTATAAAGTTCTCAAACCTTGGTCTTACGATGGATTCTTCGATCGCAAAATGAGAAATTGAAGGATACAATGAAGCCATAACCGATAACTTTGGTCTAAAGGTTATCGAAAAGGGGCACCAAGATGCATAGAAGAGAACAATAACGTAACTTTGACCATACTTGTGAATTGTATTTAATGCCTTTTGCAATGACGCCTCATCTCCCTAAAAACAAAGATTGCGCAAAACTGCATTAGCAATATACATCTTTAAACACTCATCTTTGACTTAGGGGGTGTTTAGGAATCGGGATTGCATTTACAAACTAATTATCTGATAACTGATTTTTCACATCACAGATAATTAAGTCTGAGTGCTTGGATTGAGGCAATCTGATTATTTTAGGCAAACAATCACTTTCGAGTTTGAGAATGTAGCTTATTCAAACAGACTATCTGATTATTGGATACCATACGTCCATACGGCAGAAGCATATCCAAACACTAGTTTCCACAGCCCCAGTCGTTCGAGCTAAATATCCGATACCAATTATGTCATATCGCACAACCGATTCCAGAAGGCAACCCCTAACCCAAACACCCCCTTTAGTCAATAAATCCTAGAAACCTAATATCTAATCCACTAATCCGCATGCTAACCCTAAAACAGACAATGCAAATCAAGTTAATCAATTATTAAGAATTTGATCCTATCCTAGAACAGCAAAATTCCAATAAAACGAAAGAGATTGAAAAATATCATGACAAAATTCATACCTCAATAACACCAATTGCACCTGAAGAATTATCAATCCCATTCAACGAACAAACCGGCGATTGAGAACTAATGACCAAATCCTTCATCGATTTAAACGGACCGATACAACCACAAACCCTAGGGTTCTCAATCTGTTCAGCGCATGTTGGAGTAGCAAAAATCACCAACAGAACGAGCACAAATGGCGAAATCATCGTTCGAATCATGATTTTCGATGATATAGAATCAATGAATCAATCATCAATTGCGAACGAAAAACCTTGGAGATTGATGAACAGGATGAGCTTCTTCAATGGAATTGAAGTATTAGAGGAAGGTGAGAAAGAAAAAACCTGTAAATTGGTTGTGGTGAATTGAGTTGAATCAATTTACGGGTTTTTTGCGATTCTAGAGGAGGAAGATGATGATCATATTATCCACTTTGAAAAATGTTTATTTTTGTTTGGTAGTATCATAACCTCTTGAAATCAATGGTTAACAAAATTATTGGTCAAGTGGTAATTTAGGTTTCAATAACTTCTATAAACTTATAACTTTTGAACTAAGGCTTCTGGGTATGGGGACTATCCCCGGATAGTTCCGGAACGGCGCCGACCCCAACACCGTATCACATGGCCGGCCCTGAGAATTCGTGTACCCTGTTCGAGTTCGAAAATGGGCTAATAACTAATCTGAACATTACAAATAGTTTTGTAAGTGTGCCTATGTTGGTGTTTGTATGGGTATACCCTATTAATTTATTTTTTTACATGTACATATCAATTTTTTTTAAATAACATGTCCTTCGAAATATCGGGCCCTAGCCGGTGGTCCTCCACGCCCACCCTCAGGGCCGGCCATGCCGTGCCGCCCCCCTCCAGCTTCGTCCTTGGCGTCGAGTATGGAACGTTGGGGATGATCCACAAGAAGACAAAAATCTACCCTCTCCCTCTCACACACACAATATATTTTAGGTTCATCCTCTCATTTCCATACTTCCATCCTCTTTGCCCCATCTTCATGCCCATCCTACGTGGCGCTTAGGTGACGGACCATCCTCTAAGGGAGGACCATCACCATACCGTGTAGCCTAAGAAATATAAGCTTAGCCCGGTAATTAATTAACTAGTTTTTTTTCATGATTCTTGTCTCGAAACTCTTTTAAAGTTAGCTTAAAAGTAGTTTGTCGATTGAACCCTTACGTGAACGTCCTTTTAAAGTGGAAGGAACTTGAGCAGGAGAAAGATCTTATAATTTTTTTCACCTACGAAGTTACAAAACTATCAAAATCTTATATGGTTAGGTTATAGATAACGACACAAATTTCCTAAATTTGGGCAGGTTAGGATAGAAATTGGAAGTTGGTGAAAGTTTGATCACAATGATGGATAGTTAGACTTAGGTTGGGGCAAGAAGGCTAGGGCTAATCTGAGGTCTACTATAAGGACATCCTCCAATCTAGTCTATTTCGAATCAACCAACTTCGTGATCTTTTGATCCTTAACCTTATATCCATCATATGAGTGGGCATAGAGTTTAACCAGAAAGGAGAATATGGTCGGGATCGACGGTGGGCATAATTGGGGATTTTCCGACGTGTTTGTGGGTGTTTGGGGTTCCTTATTTTGAAGGTAAAAGGACTTTTGAAGGGCAAAAGGACTTTTGAAAAGTGTTTGGCTTTCCTTTTGAAGGGCAAAAGTCCTTATGATTTGCCAAAAGTCAGGATTTCCTGACTTATTTTGGGCAAAAGTCCTTTTGCAAAAGTTGAAAATAAGCTAAGCCAAACATGCCCTTTATCACGTGTGATGGAACTATCAGATGGTATGGATATTAAGTCCAGCGAGAGTCAACAAGTCAACGCAATATATTCGAATTTAATTGTGTTGAGTTAACTTTTAATATTTAAACTAAACGTTCACTTAATACTAGCAACTAGCAGGGTTCCCTTGCACGATGCGGTAGGAATGTTATATAAGTTACAAATCTAAAGTTGCTAGTCAAAACATTTTTAGTATTATATTTTTTGTAATATTTTTTTAAATTATAACATTTATTATATTTTTTTGTAACTTTTTGGTTATTTTACATGAATAAACTAAGCCACCATAAAACCTATTCAAACACTTTTGAAAAAGTCATAAGTCAATAACACTTTTAACAAAAAAAAAAAAAAACATTTTCGGAGTTTTAAAGCAACCCCAAACACCCTCTTACTTTCGTGTTGTATATTGGATTAATCAATCATACCCGGTATATTAATCATCAATCATTCCCGGTATATTAGATTAACGTGAGACAATTCTGACAAGTCGATCTAGTGGTTAGTCACTTGGTTTCTCTCCGTGAGGTCTCAAGTTCAACTCCCACTAGCATCACTTTGAAACACATTAGTGGTGGCAATGAAGTTTAGAACTAGGTCTCTTTGGAGGTCGCCCGTTCGAAACCGAGCCGAACCGGGTTTTACCGCAGTGAGCCTTCGGGCGGACGGGTTTTCCCCGGAACTGATGGCTTGGTGGCTTGGGTATGCATCCAACTCTGACCGTTATAGAGGAGGGGATGCATTTGATCGATTGAGGGCATCCAAAGATGATCATCCAGTGATTTAGTTGGCCATTAAAAAAAAGATTAGCGTGAGACAAGACATAAACTTCCGAAACTATGAATTTCTTTCAATAACCTTAAGTGTAAATTCCTCATTCCGGCTTCCTTCAAACCGATAAAACCGAACCAGACCATAAGGTCGGTCCCACCAAAGCCCTGATCGACCAACCAAATCGGTTGTGTTGACCATTGACCTCTAACCTCGACGGTCAACGCGTTTGATGCTCAAAAAAATACAAACTCAAAACACCTTGATGGATTTTGACAACAAAGTTTCAAAGAATAGAATTCAAATGTTATGAATAGAAAAAATATTGTCAACATGATTAAGAAACAAATAAATCTGATTTCATCATATCCTCGTGTATATATATACTAACCTCACTTTTATTCTTATAATCTTTATATCATATAGTCGTATATACTTACGAAAGTATAACGATCCGCACCTATATCCACGTCAGAAAAGACCCATTTTCTCTCTTTAAAGTCACCAACAACTTTAAGTTCCCTTCGGCTTTCTGTTTCTGCCCAAAAGTTCTTGCAGTTTGGTGAATGATAAAACGATGCAACACGAAGAAAATTAACGAATGGTGAATAGTTTTTTTCATAATGAACTTGCTTGGCTTCTTATTAACGGCTTTTGGCACACAAGGAGCTTTTCGTCATTGTTACCCTCGATTTCGACAACTCGTGCTTCCCATTTTAATCCCGCTGTGATGGCTCTTGCTGATTGAATGAGCGAAGTTGTGTCGCGCAGTATCACCCAACCCTGTGTTTAGTTTCCATAATAATGATAAGCAATATGGAAAACTGATGTGAAATTAAAACTAAAAGACTAATATTAGAAAAAGTAATTCACAAACTATACAATCGGAGATAAAGACCATCACTAAATTTGTCAAAAAACTAATTTTAGTCGTCAAAAACTAAACTTTAAAGTCTAAATTCGTCAAAAAGCTAAACAAAAACTTCTTAAATTTGTCAAAAGTTGAAGTTTAACATCTGTCAAAATTTGAAACTTAACGTCTCAATTTGTCAAGAAAGACTAAAATCTTTTGATGAGAGGGAAATTTACACATTCTAACTTAATGATGTTCAAAAACACACAACTAAGCACATCTTAACTTCACATATAGATAAAACACGTAAACCTTGTATCCTTGCATCAACTAACTATTTCATCTATAATATATTGTTTAGATGAATGGTATGTCGAGAAACATACCTCTGGACGGAGTAGGCGGTCGATTTCATAAAAAAGATCAAGCGTGCTACAACGAGACTGCTTTACGGTTTCGAGGGATAAAAGTCCATCGGCATGCACCATGTCATATGTTCTAGGGTAAGTTGGAAACGCTTCACACCTAACAACATTAGCAACCAATAAAAATACATACGCAATCATTATTAGTACAAAAAATTTAATCGTAGGTAAAAGCAATATAAAAAGTAGCATACCAATCATGCAATACGCCGAGAAATCCCCTATCCAGGATAAGTGGTAGGTGGTTGACACCGCTAGTGGGGACCACATTCATCACCCAAACAGATTTTCTGGCATCTAACAATGCAGAATTAAATCCACCGAAATGCGCATTCATGTCTAACACATTTCTGACCATATTATAAGGTGGAATAGGGTCCTCATCACCAGGTCTCTTTGGGTGATCTGAAAATATTAGCGGGGAGAGTAGAGACCAATAATCTCTAACTGCCGACTTCCAGTTAATATTATCTTCTGCAAAATCATCCGCTAGAACACCTGATATGAAAACAATTATTAATTTATTATTAGAGCATACCGGGCGTATATTTTATTACTAAATTTAGCAACCGGTTGCATTTTGTTACTGATTGTACCAACCAATGACATGTCATTTTTCACTTAATTTCAAAAACTGGCATCATATTACTTATTTGCAGCGGCGGATCCAGGATTTATTTTCTGAGGGGCGATCGGGGGGTTTGCCGGTCAATCTTTTATAGAACTTCACATTACATGAAAGTTGCAACAAAATTGAAGTTTAGTTGTTAAACCTCCTACAAAAAGTTTCGGTGACCTAGGTGGAAAAATTGGTGAACCGCAAATTTGACCATAATTTTAATATGAACTTTCAAATACAATAGAAGATTACCATGAAGTGCAAGTTCCTTGGAGCTCAAGGTAGCTCTAGAAGGCCAGGTGGCCCTTTCCTCAATGGGAATCCATCTCCGGCTACGGGTCCCACCTATGCATGCCTCAAGTGGATGGTAATATGGAGATTCAACATCATGGCCCGCTTTGCAAATTACATGTTTCCTATAGTAGTTACAGACAAGATTATTAAGATAACTCACAAATCACCAGCCCATCATACCACTTTTAATAAATTATAAGAGTTCAAATATACCTAGAAGCATAACAGTCTTTTTTGCTGGGTTTTTTCCACACGACTGTTTTATCTTGTTGTGATAATAAATCCCAACACAAATCTTTAGCAATATTCCGAACAAAATCCCATCTTTTTAAATTTTCTTTATCACGAACAGAATCTGGTATGTTTGCAAACGCTGAGGTCCAAACAAAGTATCCACCTGGCCTCAAAACTCGGTCAACCTCTATCAAATATATTCCATCTGTAACAAAATTTAATTCAAATTCAATCTTCAAGAGACAAATTCAATCTTCATGATGTAAGATGCAAAAAAAAAAAAGATACCTTTCTTATCCCATTGAACACCATCCCACGCAGTGTGTATCATGTCAAACGAAAGTGATGGAAACGGCAATTGTTTTGAAGCAAAAGAACCCACAATTGCAGGGAGACCACGTTCAAGTGTTATTTGAACTTGACTATCCGAAGACTCATAATGTGCAATACACATTGTTAAAAGTTGCTTTGGAAATAAATGTGCTCCTAAACTACCATAACCACAGCCTATATCTAATACAGCTCTCACCTGAAAAAAAAAATAAAGAAATAAATGGTCCACATAAAACTATGCAATTTCATCGTAAGGATGGTAGAAAGTACAGGTGGCAATTTCAACCCGTTTAATTAAAAAGGGGTTGATTTGCGTCCAATGGGTTAAATCCAAAGGCTTAGCTAAAACGGTAACGGGTCAAGAAAAGGCTGCAAGCCGCCTAGAGTCTAATTCTAATTCATACAATCTCTTAAATAATTTTATCAAAGATTTTGCTTATTTTTGTACATTTGTACTAATTTATTATCTTAGGTATTCACAATTAGCACATTAGTTATTTATTAAAATCAAAGAAAGGGATGAAAAGTAAGTGTTTGTAGGTCAACCCAACCTGATTAGACCCATTAAAAAACCCGAAACCCATTTTGACCCGTTACCCAACTATCACATATAACTTACTCCAGCTTGTACAAGATAAGATTCGTTTCTTAAACCAATCATTTCTGCTATTTGATGTGAGTAGTCTTCGATATTATCATCTACCATTGAAGATGCAAAACTAAACGAAATTTGGTCTTCATCTAACATCATCATCCTGCACGAATTTAATAATAAGAAATTAGTGTAAGATAACGAATGCGTTTATACAAACAAAACAAGTTTACTGACCTCTTCGTCAAGCTTCCGGATGAAAGTACCTCCTGCGCTGTAATTTTAACATTATCGATCCAAATTACATCTCTTCCTGTAGGCCACCGGTGAGGAACTCTATATTTAGGTGGAGCAAGAATTAAACAATTCTGTTTCGACATGGGCCCACATCGACGGTCAAACTCTTTCCCTTCAGTCAAACCCAACTCAAGATTCTCGGTAGTATTGAAACAAGGTACGAAATTTTCGAATTCTGGAGAACAAAACTCAGACTCCTTAACTTTATTCGCACCAAGTGACAACTCACCGATGTCCCATAAATCTGAAACAAGCTGTTCTTGCAGCCGTCTATACCCACGAATCATAGGACTTTTAGTACCCGTTGTGAGTGAAATTGTCCATAGAAGAGATACGGTAAGGCCAAGAATAACTATCAAAATCAAACTGAATTTAAGAATAAGTAAAGTCAACAAATGGCGATTTCTCGAATTTGAGGTGAATTGATCGGGGACCGCAAATCCATTTTCAACGGAGTCTTGTTTGGATGGTGTGTTTTCTGAAAGTAAGAACTGGAAAGGGTTCCTTAACGATAAAGATACGGGATCAGAGGATGTTTTTGAAGTTTTATCGAAATCTTCTTTATCTGTTTTGATCTTCATTTGTGTGTCTTCCAAATAATCTTGAATGTTTCCTGACAGTCTTCCCCCACCCAAAACGCCTCGATGAAGTGGCCGGGCCATTTTCCTGCTATTAAACCGACAAAATCCTATCATTAAATCACTAAAACAACTCAAATCCAATACGAAAAATAAGATATATAATATAACAAATTATTCACATAATCACTCAACAAGATCCAATAATCCCTAAGAAATACAAGATCCTACACTACAACAGATGCACTTCACTTTCACAACAGAACAGAATTACATAAATTCAATTAAAAACACACAACAAACTGTTTACCTCAACAACAACAGCAACCATACCCAGTAAATCCCACAAATAGCAAAGCTACTTATAGGGTCTGGGGAGGGTGGGATGTAGACAGACCTTGCCTCTATCCTTAGGGATAGAGAGGCTGCTTCCAGAGAGACCCTCGGCTCGAAAACGAACAGCATACCAACACACCAAGTCAAAGAATATAGAAATAAGAAGTCACCCATACCAACCCATACCAAGAAAGTGATCAGAGTGACACAATATAATGTAAATCATGTCTACCTCAATTAGTTGTTTTTGTAACGTTTAAAACGAGCTCAATTTCGAAAGAAACAATAACAAATTGTTCATATAAATGACTAAACCAGATCCAACAATCCGAAATAAACTCAAGATCCAACACTCTAAACAGATGCACTTCACTTAAACAACAACAAGAAAAATAATAATAGTTTGCCTTACCTCAATGAGATATGATGAATCCAACAAAATTCAGGTAACAATTGCTCAATTCCCCTTCATTTCTCACTCAAGAAGACACACAGTGAGAGTTTTTAACTTTTGTGGAATGTAGATTTGATCCAGTCACTTGAACTCTATAATAAGATCACAGAGAGAGAGAGAGAGAAACAAGTATATTTTATAGATATTAAGACACACAGAATAGACTAGTAGATATAGATGCGTGAAGGATTAATCTCAACGTAAAGGCACTAGTTAAGAGCCCTAGCTCCGTCACCTCAAAACAATAAATGTATTGAATCGAATGAGTTACTATAGTAGAAAGAATATAATTGACTTTGGGATCGGATGAATCTATTAAATGAGATTTACCTCCAACCACCGCCACCGTCAAGGATCTGCCGCCGGAATTGCCGGTCAATTTATATACATTTATTTATGTACTAGGTTAGTTACCCGTGTATTACACGGGCTAATCATCATAATATATGTAACGAATATCTTTGTAAGATGTTATAAATGACTTTTTAGACCACTCCAAAATCTTATTAGTCAAATTTACCGACACCATGACCATGATAGCAAGGCATGCAATATGAGCATATATTTTGTAACTGTTAGTTGTTACACAAGAATCAAGAACATGTTAACATTTTAAAGCTTCCTTAAGTAATCTAGTAGTTCAACAAAACACTTTTTTTTTAACAGCAAACAAATCAATTTTATTAAAAGTTGACGGATTAACATAAATGTTAACCCAAACCAACATAACACCAAGTTACATCAGACACCCATACATGCCAAGTCAAAGTTACACCAATTTTCCCACGAAAGACTCGCGACTTTCGACCGATTTTTACACCAAAGATAGCCTAAAACTTTTACTTCCTCCTTTACCCTTCCCACACTTGGCTGGATCCTTTTAAATATTGCATTTTTTCTACACCTCCAGATACACCAGAGGTAGTTTGAATTACTACTTGCACCACTTTCCTCCACTTGACCGATCCTTGACCCTGCTTATGGAAATTTATCGCGTCGTTGACCCCCAAACAAGAAGAGGCTGTGCAGTCGACACCACGATCCGATGAAGTCCCACACAGATTGGGCCATCCTACATGAAACAAAGAGATGATCCGCAGTCTCCTGATGTTTGTTGCACAGTCGACATAAGCCAGTACCAGTCTGCATATTTCTTTTTCCCAAATTATCCATAGTGGGCAATCGATTAAGAGCCAAACGCTACACAAAGAAATTAACTTTTAGAGGTGCCCAACCATTCCAGACAAAGCCACTTCCGAGGTCGTCAAAAGTCACCCTCTGCAGCTGACTCTTTATGCAACTTACCGAGAATAAGCCACAAGCTGTATGTATAAACAATTCACGTATTTAGATACTTTTCGCACTTAAAAAAGAGGTACATGTTATGAAGTCAAAATACTAATTATAACTCTAAATCATAGATTTTAGTCCTACTTAATAATCCAGTTTACCTTATAAAATTTGCAATAAATGGAAAGGTCTTGAAAAAAAATTATTCAAGAAATGAAAATTGATTTTAGATATGCAAGCTGTAGGGTTGACTTAAAAAGTCAAACAACACAAAATTAATCAGATTTAATAAATGACGTTTAAAATACAACCAAATAATCTCGACACTTTTTTTATCTTAACCCAATTTGCAACACCCGTGCACCAAGCCAAAACATACCCAACTCCGACACCTGCAAACATATCTTCTCCATGCTATAGTACAACATAAAAAAAAACTTAAAAAAGAAACCGACAACCACCAACCATACCTATCAATTATAAAAAAAGGATTCATTTTTTTCATACTAAAATTCCAAACCCCAATTGTAATTTTTGTATGATCATTGATACAGATTTTTAAGCCAATTAACCGAAATCTCACAATTTCAATAATTCGATTAAACAAAACATAAGCATGCCTTTTCCCCCTATCAAAATATGGGTCATTAATTTAACTATTAAACATAATAGATGGTATGATCATATTCCCTTGTTTATTTAGATAAGAGTAATTATATAAAAATGGCACTCTATAGATATTGTCATTCTTTGGAACATACCATCGGAAGTTTCTGCTCCAATCCATTCTTCGTTTTCCTTGGTTTTGAGGGAGTTTCCATCAAAATGGCACTTTGAGCTTTCTTTTTGTCGGAATAATCCTTCAATTCTGCTTTTTCCTACCAAATAAATCAAGATTAACACATAATAGAGGTCACACGGTTTAGATTAAAACTGCTGATCAAGCAAATGAAATCACAAAAAATGTAAAAGATGGTATGAGCATAAAAGAGCAATGAATATTTAAAGTATAACAATGGTTTAGGACATCTTTGATTATCGGTGCTTTTACATGCACTCATATAAAGGGCTTCATCATGAAATAAAGACCTCTCTATCCCAGAAATAATAGTTTTGCATTCTAGAGTCTCCAATTCTTTACCGATGTCATGTCTCCTACCGCATAAATAAATCAATAAAATTTAATTAATGAAAGTTAGGATTCTAGCCATTCAACAACAAAGAATTTTATGTGGTAATTAATGTGTTATGATTAAATAATAGGGATTAGTTAACGAAGATGACCAACCCGATGGACAACGGCAATTGCGTTGATTCCGGCTCCGTTAATATATTTGCCTTGAACATACAAGCTTCTGACAGGTGGGCTTTAGCTTCGAGGGCACTCCGGCCGGTGCTTGCTTTCCACTCTACAGAAGCCAGCGGCCCGAGCCTCGTTATGTGGTGAAATTCACATAAAAAAGAAATTTATAAAAAGCAAGAACTTTAAGTGATAAATTGACAATACGAAAGTTCTAATTTATGTGTAATTGGGTGTTTTTGGTTCAGGATGTATCGATGTGATTACAGATAAAGAGTTGAAGAGCTAACATTACAGATAAAAAAAACAAAGCATACAAGAATATAGGCAAGCTGAACTCACCTATACAATCCGAATCTCCGATTCATCATCATCACAAAAAATAAGAGTGGGAGGATGCATTGATATTGATCTTTTTAAATTCGAATACATCAAAATCTTCGTATCATCATCATCATCACGAAAAAGGAGCAGACAATATTCTTCGATTAAACTCCTAATATTCATCGATCAAACCCCTAATTTTCTTGACAAAAATTGACTTAACCTATAAGGGATCCCTATCGCAAACATTCATGGATTAAACCCTAATATTATTGACAAAAAAACAAAGCATACAAGAATATAGGCAAGCTGAACTCACCTGTACAATCTGAATCTCCGATTCATCGTCATCACGAAAAATAAGGGTGGGAGGATGCGTTGATATTGATCGTCTTAATATCGAATACACCAGAATCTTCGTATCATCAATCATCACGAAAAAATAAGGGTGGGAGGATGCGTTGATAATGATAAAAATAAGGTCGAATACGGTGGGTGGGAGGATTTTCTTCATGTCGGCGGATGAGCGTTTAGGGAGGTTTCTGTAAAACCTAATTTGAGATGATTTGGGAGGAGAAGAATTAGAGGAGAATAACAAATAACGACACGTGGACAATAATCTGACGTGGCAACTTATAATTTAATCAATTAGGAGAAACTTAAAAAGGAGGGCTGAAAGCAAGCCAAGTGTAAATCATTTTGATTTATAAGTATAGAGATTTATTTATATATAGAAACACAGGAGGATTACATATATAGAGAGAGAGAGAGAATGTTCGATTTCACATTTTGCACACTGGCATGAAATTGTGAAGGCTCCACCAGATCAGATAAACCCTATAATTTTCAAATATTATATTCATCAGGGAAAATTCCCTAACTTTGAACCCTTTCTTCATTTTTATTTTTCCTATTTTCTTTTGTGGTTATAGGTTTTAGAATGGTTTTTTAAAACTTTGAACCTATTTAACAACTAATGAACACATGACCCTATTCATACATTTAGTTTGGTGAGGAGGAACATATCTGTGCGGATGTGACTTGTTCGTGTTGTTTCCCTTCCCCTCCAATCATAACACTCCAAAATATTAAAAAAAAATCAGCTCCTCGATACCACATCCCAAGTATCACCTCTTTATGTCGGCCACAATACTTCCGTTCACCATCTGATATCGCTACATTGTCTTTCACTCCACATCATAAAACAACTGTGTCTCACTGACACATCACAACACCACTTTTATTTACCTTTTTCCACTATCCTTTTAATATAGTTTTACAAGTTTTCACCTCACCCCAATTATTTAATAAATAATTAAATTAACATTAAAATATAAAAAAACGAAGAAAATGATCAAATAAAATATAAAACAAGTAAAAAAGGCACAATAAAAATTAACACAAATACAAGGCTGGTGGTGTATTTGATTTTAATGTAAAGAGGTCCAAAGGGGCCATTTTGAAAAGGTTTAATCAAATCAAATTCTTCTATTTCTTCATCTCTTCCGATAGGACATTTTGCTGGCCAAGGATTCTTCCCTCCGGCTAAGCACAAACCTTCCACCTGGTTGGAGCCCTACTTTTCTTTTCCTATTCACGTCGTTGGCCGCCCTACGCCCCTACCTTTCACGCCTTTTTCATGCTCCTTTTGCCAGGTTCAACTCCCCATCACGCCGCCATCCTTCCCACCAAGCACGGGTGTTACACAATAGCATATAGTCTCACGGGTGTATCCTTCTGTCTAATTCCTTTATGTTAATTAATAGTCACATACAAAACACGCTCTCACTTTCTCTCTGTAACATAAGCATTATATATGATTACTCATCTTTTAGACCATGTCAACGCCACACTAATGATAGACCTCCATTGTGAATAGTCTTATAGTTGTGCTTGTATGTTAAATGTATTACAAATGTATCATAATATGTGTATATGTTGCAAAATTTTATTTTGACAACTTGTAATTGTGATACCATATTATTTTTGTTCAATCCTTATAGGTGGTGCTCAAATTTGTAATTTCAAACATATTTTGTACTTTATAAGCATAAATTTCTAACAGTGATGCACCTCTATTAATCCACTAATTTACAAATATCCCAAAATGATATACAAAATTGTAACTCGTAATTTACATTGGTAACATACACAAATTATAGCTATAATATATACACAAAATATAAACATGTTACTCAAAATTATATACTCGATGCGTAAACTTATTAATCTAAAAATGGTAATCTCTTTGATATTAATTGTAAAGTACATTTTTACTCATTGATGTGCATAATAAGAGGCGAATCAGTTGCGGTCTGTAAGGGCCTCGACACCCCCTTCCTCTGTCTCTCCACACCGAGCACACCGGCCTGCTTGTGGCGTGGAGGGCGGAGTGGTGTATGAGGCGGGAAAATCTTCACTGGCGTTGGGGGCTTATGGGTGGTGAGGTGACGGCTTTTCATTGGTTGGTAGATTTTTTGTTGGTTTTGATTGGTTTTTTTTTTATAAAACGCCACGTTCACGCCACCCCCCCCCCCCCCACTGCGTTTTTTTATACAACGCCCTCTTGTTGACGTGGGTGCCACATAGCGCTTCACGTCCCCTTTTCATGTCCTCCCACTCCGTATAGTCTTAAAAGTATAAATTTAACCGAACATTTTATATATATTAAGTTTGGTCCCCCTTATTTTTTTTTCTTTAAAATTTTTTATGTTGTTTATTTAAAAGTTTAAGATCCGCTATTGTACATGATATATACAACTATTAAACCTTTGGTACGGATATTAATTAACACGTTTATACACAAGTTATTTACAATTTTGATAGCTTTAATACTACTTTAGTGTGTACATGCTATATCATTTTAAAACACACACTACTAGGGGTTGCAAACGAGCCGAGCCGAGCTCGAGCTCGACCAGGCTCGAGCTCCTTTAACATATGAAAGCTCGAGCTCGAGCTCGGCTCGATTCGAGCTTTATTTCTAAAGCTTGAGCTCGGCTCGAAGGAAATTTTTCAAGCTCGAGCTCAGCTCAGGCTCGATTTGTTTAGTATTTATTAAATAATTTATAATAATTATAATTATTATTATACATATAATTTAGTTATTTTTTTATATTTATATAAACAGAAAACTCGTTTAGGCTCGCGTAGAGGTTTACAAATCGGTTTTTCTCAAAAACCGGTTTCGGTTTTTTCACCCAAAATAAAAACCGGTTTTTTTTTATAACTGGTTCCGGTTATTAACCGGTTTTTGAGGTCCAAAACAATAACCGGTATAACCGGTTGGGACCGGTTTTTAACTGGTTTTTTCCCAAAAAACCGGTTTGAAAAAAACCGGTTTTAACCGGTTTTTTAATAACCGGTTTTTTAAGTCAAGAATAGTAACTGGTATAAAAACCGGCGGTTAAAAAAAACCGGTTAAAAAAAAACCGGTTTCGGTTTTTTTTCCGGTTTCGGTTCTAAAACCAGTTTTTTTGTACACCTCTAGGCTTGCGAGCCGGCTCGGGCTCGTTTACTAAATGAGCTTGTTTTTAGGCTCGGGCTCGAGCTCGTTTAAGCTCGGCTCGTTTGCACCCTGCACACTACAATAAATATAAACATCCATTAAATAAGTGTTATTATGATTACTCATATACTTATATTCTATGTATACACTACACTTATATTCTACCAAGTAGGCGTGGATTTGTGGCGTCAAAGTCTCTTTACAACGGGCACACCGGCCTGCTTATGGCGTGGAGGGCGGCATGGTGTGTGGGGTGGGAAAATCTTCACTGGCGCGGGGGGGCTTATGTGTGGTGAGGTGCCGACTTTTCATTGGTTGATGGATTTTGGGTTGATTTTGATTTGTTTTTTATTTTTATATATAAAAACGTCACTTTCACGCCCCTCTCACTCCGTGCTTTTTTTTACCACGCCCACTTGCTGACGTGACAGCCACATGGCGCTTCACGCCTTCTTTTCATGCTCGCCTACTCCATATAGTCTTAGAAGTGTACATTTAACAGAACATTTTATATTTATTAAGTTCGGTCCCCCTGTTTTTTTTTTAATTTTGGTCCTGTTTATTTGAAAGTTTAAAATCCGCTATTGTACATAATATATATATGAAGGGGTATGGTCCCAGATCTCGCGTCAGCACGACCGCGAGTGACCATTACCCTTATCAAAAACCCCCACCAGCAAGAACTTATATGTGTCCGTGCGGGCACGCGCGAACACAACAGTTGAAACCAATCTGTCCATTGATGAGAAGACTTACCTTAAGTACGAGAACGAATGTTACGCATAGCGATGCGGCCTGGCACCGCATCCTATGGACATTTTCGTCACGACAAGGGATCTGGACAACAGTAACAGTCACCAAGCGGTGATGCAGCACGGCACCGCATCCCGCATCCATCTTGGCCAGAACAAGAACGCGGGAACCACATTAGTTACCGCAATCAGCGATGCGGCCCGGCACCGCATCCTGCTTACAAGGCAAGTGGGTCTGACACCACAGTGCAAGTGGCACTGAGAACAGTCACCTGTCAGCCCACATGTGTGCAACAGTCTGACACCACAGCAGGACGTGGCATCACCACCGTGACCGACAGGCCTGACACACCTACAGGAGGCTGCGCGATGTCAGACTAGCCACTCAACTACCCTCCTTCACTCCTCGGCTATAAATACCAAGCCCAAACCAGGTTTGAGGTATCTCTCTCAACTCCATCACTACTACTACTATCACACTTTGCTTCCCAAGCAAATTACTGATTCTCACGCCGGAGAGTGGTAACAAGGAGCACCCCCCACCCCATCCTCCTTGTTACGAGTCACGACTTGTTTCCTTGTGCAGGAAACCAACCAGCGGACGATCCAGCCAACGATCCTCGGAGATAAGGGATTAGCCCTACTTGACGAGATCAGTGTGTTAACCCCACCCGGTTAACCATTGTTTCATCATTGGCGCCCACCGCTACTCTCAGCACTTTTTTCCACCATCCCTTTCTCTCCAAAGATTATGTCTGATCGTCTAAACAATACTGTCGGGGATAACCTAAACCCCGCAAACCAAGGGCCTACGGGGACCACTAACCTAGCCCCAAATGCTGACCACGTTGGCACATCGATGCAAGGGGGCGCTTCCCTTACGTTCGGACACGATCTTTCACAGTACGCTGCGGTGATAACTCCAGGCATGAACCTTCATACCTGGTACGACCAGCAACAAGCTATGCTGGCCGCAGCACACAACAGAGCTTGCGCAGAAGCGCAAGTACCGGTCGGGCCTACCCCAGCACCACATACCCCTGCGGGTCGTATTTTACAATACGACGACAGGGCCCCAACACACCCAGCCTCCCGAAGCAGGCATGAAGACCATGACTCCTCTTACTGTGAGGTCCGCACGATTAATGAGGATGATTCCTCATACGGGTCCCGCACCAGGGGCCCAATACAAAGCCGCCTGGGCCCTCATGGCGAGAACAGGCATCAATCCACAGCCCATCGTGGCCCCGGCATCCATAGCCGGCTGGGACCCCAGTCCCACCATGAAAGGCAGGACCGTACCGATCCAGACGACGATACATACTGCGGGGATTCCCATGCCACTAGCAGCAGACCGGGAGGATGCAACTATGTTCCTCCCACTCAACCCCGCCCCACATACCTCCGCGCTGCAAAGCGCCACCAGAGCCAACCCTACAGGCTGAAATCTGCGGCCGAAAACTCCAAGTTTGTCCCGGAGATTGCCAACGCCGATGTCACCACCACCAAGTTCCCATTAAACATTGGGAAATACAACGGTTCGGCCGACCCAGATGACCACATGAACATCTTCGTCGGGGCCGGGTGCAACGACAGGTGGGATGAACCCACTTGGTGTCAATTTTTACCGCAGACCCTAACAGTTCTGGCCAGGGCTTGGTTTGATTCTTTGCCAGTGGGGTCACTGACCTCATTCGAGGACTTGCAAGCAAAGTTCCTCGCGCATTTTTGCCAGCAGCGACGTCATGAACGTGATTCTATGGACGTCATGAACATCTGGCGCAGAGAGAAAACGAATCGCTTGAGGCGTTCATTGTCCGTTACAATAAAGAGTGCCTGGAGATAGGCGACGTTGCAGACCAAATGGCACGCAACCATTTCATTGTTGCCGTTAAGGACGAACAAATGGTTATGACTATCTCCGGCAAGGAAGGCTTGCCTAAGAAATAGGAAGATGTCATGGCTGCGGTCAAGACATACGCCCAGACTCAGCGGTCCCTCAAACCGCACGTCTCAAAGGCACAGCCCCAAACGGAATGCCAGTCCTCCCACCAAGAGCACAAGCGCAACAATAAGCGCAACCGGGACACATGGAATCGCGACATCGATCCTAGACCATATGTCCCGCGTAACAACCAGCCCGACGCAAGGGCAACAATCAACGCACAGCGTGTAAACCGGGCGTCGAAGAAGGAGTCTCGGGACCGTAACTGGACCGCGATCAACCAGTCGCCAAGCGACGTCCTCCTTACGGACGCGCAATTCCTGCGACCGGCCCAACCGATGAAGTCCAAGAAAAACCAGGATCTCGCACTCTACTACGAGTATCACAAGGACTAGGGCCACACAACAAATAACTGCATTAGTCTCCGACTGGATATTGAGCGAGCCCTAAAAGAGGGTAAACTGCAACATATGTTGCCAGCCGCGCAAAAACAAACCAATCGCATCACCCCCATAACGAGGGCCCCTCCACGGGAAAGAGGGCCATGTACGTGGCCTCAACCCACATGATCAATGGAGGGCGAGGAAAGCCGCGCAAGGCGGCAAGAAGACCGGACAATGACTGGAAGGACGAGCAAGTCGTCTTTCCAAAAGTCCGAGGCGGACCGCGCGACAGGCGCGCCGTCGTTATCACATGCTATGTTGGATCATCGTTTGACCCTAAACAGTTAATCTGAGTAGTTCATCATCATTTGCAAAGGCGGAATCAATGTAAATGACGTCAAACAGCTTGTTTCCTTTTAATCTTTATCTATTGATGATTTCCTGAGCTTTTACAGTTCTGATTACAATTCGGCAGCACCTCGGCTCTCAAGCACACACTTGTAATCCCGTTTGAAATGAACAATGCACAACCCTATATATAGGCAACATGATTTCGCTTCAGGATGTCACAGCCCTGTTCAAGCGAAATCACATGTGTTGATTTCGCTTGAACATGTCCCTGTCGCTCTTCAAGCGAAATTACATACTAACATGCAATCTAACCCTAATTTCCACTCTGTTGTGCACTCGTTTATCCTATCTAGACATAAGACTCGATTAAGACGAAGTTAACAGACACTAGATGCACCAACAGACTCCCCCTTGGATGTTGACGAAGTCTTCGGCGTCGAGTCTTTAGTCTTAGTCTCTTGATCTATCGATCTTCGTGCCTTGAACAATGCAAGACTTGATACCAGACGAAGTTGACAGACAAATTGCACTAACAGGCTACCTGGCTCACTACTGCACCGAGCGACTATTCATCGACCCGGGCAGTACATCTGACATCATATACGAGCAATGCTTCAACCAGTTCGATCAAGAAGACAAGGATCGGTTGCAGCCGGTAGACTACCCTTTGGCCGGGTTTGCGGGGGAAATCGTATTCCCCCTGGGCCAAATCACTTTTCCTGTGCGCCTCACCAACGGAAGGCACACACGAACTGTAATACCCCATGTTTTCAAGGAAGTCAAAGTCAACGACCGATTTCGCGCAACTTGACTTGTAGTGAATTTCTTTTATGTGTTTAATTTAGCCGTATTATGTGGAGTAAGTGTTGATAATTACAACAATCGACGTATTACAATCGCCATCTAATCGACTTACGAATGTGGACTGTAGGAAGTAACAATGCGATAAAGTTAACTAAATGATAATCAAACTATGCTAATCAAATCGACATCGAATCGAATCGCAACTCAAGCTACGTATTTTAATTATTGTTATATGTGTGTGTGTGTGTGCCTTATGTGTTACTTGTGCATGTTTATTTATGTTATGTGTGGAAATCAATCGAAACGCAATCGAAACTCGAAACGCAATCAAACTCGAATCGAAATCGAACTATGATAATTGGTGGAGAAGAGACAGTGCTCGATATGAGTGATTGGGACTGATAGTAATTTGACAAGTAAACCCTATCGTATCGAACCGCTCGTAACCGAAATCGAAATATCAAAAATCGTCGCACCAAACACTCGAAACGTGCAGTTGATCGATCAGGCTACCAGCTGATCGAACAGCCAGCCGAACGGACTGCTGTCCGATTGAGCTGCCTAGCCGATCAGCCAGCACTTTCCCCTTTTGGCATCCTATAAATACCCCTGCCATTGTCATCCTTTTCTACTTTTGGAAACTGTCACACCCCGACCACGTATAACATACAAAACGTGGCGGAAAACGTCAGGGAGTGTTGTAACAGAATTAATTGTTTCATAACCATGGCATACAAAGTTGTATTTTATTTATCAACATAAGAGTTACATTGTTTTAAACAGGATTCAAAGAGTTTGTAACATAATTAAACATAGTCTATTTTCATTTTAAGTCTCTAAGGCACAGGTCCGCCCTAGTGTCACGATCATCATCCTACGCAAAAGCTCCTGAAAACACATGTGAAAATAGGTACGTCAGCATAAAAATGCCTGTGAGATACATAGGTTTTGTGAAAATAGGATTCATGACTTAAGTTTAAGAAATTGTTTAATAACAGTCAGTCATGAACCTTGTAAATTGTTTTGTCTTGTAAATCATTTGAAAAGTGATAAAATAAGATGATATGTATAAATAAAATCATAAAGTATGGTTGAATAAATAACCAAGTAAAACGAGTTTGCATAAGATAAGTTGTTTTGTAAAACAATGTCTTGTGAAAAGTATGTTATTTGTATAAAATGTCATATGTCTAAATTGAAATGATTCAAATAACGCTACAATATGTAATACCATACAAACACTTATATATAGGAAGTACTAGCGGCGTATCCACCATGCTTGTATCATATTACACATGCTTCGTTACTCAAATCACTTAAACAACCCACCCACGTATAAAGTCCATGTTTAAACCAATCGTCAAAAGTCCTTGTATAAGCCATGTCAAATGTTTAAAAGTCCAAACGTAGTCAAGTAATGTGTAACAAAAGTTATGTATTGTAAGTAAAGTATTGTCACATAGTCCAAAATGTATAAATGTACAAAACAAAGTATTTTGAATATATCAAAAAGTTATGTTTCGCAAAGTAATGCATGTTACATTGATACAAACATTTATGTGGTAAGTTAATGCATACATTCAAGCCTTGAGACAATCGGATAACCCTTTCAGTCAAGGTTATCAAAAGAAATGTTTTCGGATTCAGTCATTCCTTACATCCAAACAAACCCGAGATGTTAGGAATGGGATTTGTCAAGTCCTATGGTACCACTACTTACTACCGAGCGGCGTAGCAAATGTTAATGAACGTAATAAAGACCCGTTTGTGCAAACCAAATGTCATAGCAGTTGTATACATGTCATATGAAAACAATGTACTAAGTATGCTAAGTTAACATACAAAGCAGAAAAGTCTTGTAAATCAATGTGCTAGCATGCTATCAGTCAACATACATAGCAGAAATGTAATGTAAAACAATGTACTAAGTATGCACACAATGGACATACATAGCATGAAATGTAATGAAATCATGTACTATAATGTACTAACAAACATAGCCGGTATATGATGTGTAAACAGGAAAGCATGAAAGTAACAAGTAGGCACATGTGTTTCACCCCAAAACAATTTGGAAAACAGTAAAAGAGGGGTCTATGTACTCACTTGAGATTGTTCAGTAGTCCTAAGATAACCACCAAGCAATGCTAGAGATCTCGGAATCAAACGGCACCTAATATAGATAACTATGTTAATAAACCGGACCTAAATCGGAAGATCGGATATAATGAGGGTTCGTAAACCAAACGAGTATGGAGACTCGTGTAATATGGTTTAACAAAGCCTACATACTAAATGAAACCTAACATAAGTGATTATGACCCATTACGACCCGTTTAGGTAGCTTATGCTACTTTAACGCGTCGTTCGCGTGAAACGCGTTCGGACCGCCTAACTAGTCCTATGACAAGTAGAATATGCCTTAACATGCCTAATATTGTCGCCAAATCAATTTAGATGTCAAAAGTTATGTCACATATGTTTATAATGAATTTTGGCATCAAAGGGGTATTTTGGTAATTTACCTAAGGCATATAAACTACCTATCATACAACTACTTAAACGTCGTGACCATAAGGTATAACCTCGGAAGGTTATTCCCTACCTACTATGGTCACCTAATGTATTTGGTTGGATCCTAATGATCGACCAAATGGGTCGAGTTCGAAGGCATAAGCGATTTATTAGATCGCTTACCCTACGACCCTAGACAACGTGGTAATCAGTAGGCATAGTCCCGAGGGACTATAACCATCGTGATTACAATCACGTTGCGAAGTTCAAACGAACTTCGCATTGACCATAAACTGGTCAACGCAGAGAGTCAAACAAAGTTTGACTTTCAGACTCAAAAAGCAATAAAAGAACGAAAGAATACTTACGAAGGGTCCCCGAATGCTAATTTCGATCCAAGTAGCTCAGGTATGAAACAATGGTTACAACTTAGAGCTTCTCAAATCAAAATTCTTGTGGGTTTTGCAATGGCATGGGGGGGGGTATTTATAGTTTTCGGTGAGCCGTTAAGATCGTTTCTTGTAAACCGTGCTTTGATCTCAACCATACACCTCAAGAACATGGTATTACAAAACCATTTGAGCCCATTGAATTGCCCCAAAACCATGTGCATAAGTGGAAAGGACCAGATCCAATGTTTCTGCATTTTCTGCTGTCTGACCTTAGCTTACGGACCTCAACACTGTCAATGTTGAGGTCCGTAAGGACCTTGCAGACCAAACAGTTTGAAAAATGGCAGTTTTGGTCCCTGTTGAGGTTTAAGCTCATTTTCGACATGTTTAAGGCCCGTTAAGCAAACTTTAAGGCCCTAAAATGATGCCTAAACATTGTGGACATGAAACATGCTCAAAAATATGCCGGATGTCGGTTCGTTTGGCCGTACGATCGCGATGTTCGCTTAATTACGACGGAATGCGCATAAGCGCGAAAAACGATCCAAATGACGCGACGAATGGATTTTTCTTATGCCAAACACTAAAATAAAATGTTTTAGTGCTTACATAAATTTTTGGATGTCCGGATGTATTCAGAACGTAAGTTATGCGCGAAAGTGCAAACTTGTGCACTTTTTGACGCTTTTAGTCCCTGAATGAGCCAAAAGTTTATTTTAGCACACCGAACCCCTCAAAGCCTATTTCTAAGCTATATAAAGGATATTTAAGGTGTGTTTAACTTATGGTCATGTTCTGGAATGTCCGTTACAGTTCAAATTGGCATACTTTCGTAGTTTGTCAAGTTTAGTCCTTGTAAGCGAATTAACTTGTTTTTGCCATACCAAAGCCTTCAAAACTTATTTCTAAGTTATGTAAAGGTTATTTATGGTATGTTAAGTATATGTTGATGTTCCGGAGTATTTTTTCGCGTTAAACTGGTTACGTTTACGCACCAGTTTGCGTATAACTCTCCAGAAAGCGATATAGAGTTTGAAATTGAACAAAAGTCAAAACATGAAAAAATGTAAAACACAACCAAACAAACATTGGGATCAAATAACATTGTTTTATTGATAATAGAACTGTTCATAATGATTACAAGCACAGATGTTACAGTCTCCCCTACTTGTGGAAATTTCGTCCCGAAATTTATTTAGAGGAAACTCGTGGAAAAAGATGCGGATATTTCGCCTTCATTTGATCTTCGCGTTCCCAAGTAAACTCGGGTCCACGTTTAGCTTCCCAACGAACTTTGACCAAAGGAATGCGCTTGCGTTTAAGCCACTTGACTTCACGTTCCATGATTTCCACAGGCTTCTCAACAAATTTCAGTGTTTTATCAACACGAATTTCGTCAAGCGGTATGTGGAGGTTTTCATCAGCTAAACACCTTTTGAGATTGGACACGTGAAAAGTTGGATGAACATTTCCAAGTTCAGGAGGTAACTCAAGTCTGTAGGCTACCTTACCGATTCTTTCGACGAACTTGAATGGTCCAACGTATCTAGGTGCAAGTTTTCCTTTCTTTCCAAATCTGATCACACCTTTCCAAGGTGAGACCTTAAGTAATACTCGATCACCGACTTGAAATTCCAAGGGTTTGCGTTTTGGGTCCGTGTAACTCTTCTGACGGCTTCTAGCTGTCTGAAGGTTATCACGAACTTTCTTAACCTTATCAGTTGTCTCTAAAATGAGAGCAGGTCCAGTAAGTTGAGCCTCGCCGATCTCATTCCAGCAGACTGGTGAACGACATTTTCGACCATAGAGAGCTTCGAAAGGAGCCATTTTGATGCTGGTGTGATAACTGTTGTTGTAGGAGAATTCAATTAACGGAAGATGTGAATCCCAACTACCACCAAAATCGATCACACAAGCTCTAAGCATATCCTCCAGAGTCTGGATTGTTCTTTCAGATTGACCATCCGTTTGCGGATGATAAGACGTGCTCAGATTAAGTTGGGTCCCCATAGCAGATTGCATGGTTCTCCAAAAATGAGAAGTGAAACGAGCATCTCTGTCAGAAATGATGTTCAAAGGAACACCATGTCGAGCTACAATTTCATCCACATAGATTTTTGCAAGTCTGTCAGCAGGAAAATCCTCACGGATTGGCAAGAAATGCGCTGACTTAGTAAGACGATCAACGACTACCCAGATGGCATCATGACCTTTCTTTGTGCGTGGAAGTTTGGTAACAAGATCCATAGTAATGTTTTCCCATTTCCAAACTTGGATCTCTGGTTGCACCAATAAACCAGAAGGACGTTGATGTTCAGCCTTAACCTTAAGACAAGTAAGGCATTTTGATACGTATAAGGCAATGTCTTTCTTCATACCAGGCCACCAATAGTGAATACGAAGATCCTTATACATCTTATCTGAGCCCGGATGAATAGAATAACGAGACTTATGGGCTTCATCCATAAGCAAGGTACGAAGATCATCCTGACTTGGGACCCACAAACGGTCCATGAAGTAATACGATCCATTGTCCTTCAGTTCCAGATCAGGTGTTATGTGATAGGGAAATTCCTTATCCATCAAACCTTGTGAAACACAAGATTGTTGAGCCTGAGAAATGCGTGCTTGGATATCGGATCGAGCTTGAATAACAGATTGAACACGAACACAGTGAAGCTTAGTACGTTCCTTACGACTCAAAGCATCGGCTACAACATTCGCCTTACCAGGATGGTAGCGAATTTCGCAGTCATAGTCGTTTAAAAGCTCGACCCAACGTCGTTGCCTCGTGTTGAGTTCCTTCTGATTGAAGATATGTTGAAGACTTTTGTGGTTTGTGAAAACCACACATTTTGTACCGTACAAATAGTGTCTCCAGATATTTAGAGCGAAAACAACTGCACCCAACTCAAGATCATGAGTGGTGTAGTTCTTCTCATGTATCTTCAACTACCTCGATGCGTATGCTATGACTTTGTTCCTTTGCATCAGGACACAACCAAGACCCAATTTCGATGCATCACAATACACGACAAAATCATCATCACCCTCAGGCAATGATAGAACAGGCGCATCGCAAAGCTTCTGCTTCAGGATTTGAAAAGCTTGTTCTTGTTTGAATCCCCAATCAAAGGGCTTGTTCTTCTGAGTTAGAGCAGTTAGAAGAACTGCAATCTTTGAGAAGTTTTCAATGAAGCGGCGATAATAACCCGCTAGACCAAGAAAAGAACGAACCTCAGTAGGAGTAGTAGGCGTATCCCAATCCTTAATCGCACTGATTTTGGAGGGATCTACATGAATACCTTGTTCGTTGATAATATGTCCTAAAAATTGAACTTCATTAAGCCAGAATTCACACTTGGAGAATTTGGCGAAAAGTTGCTCTTTCTTTAGGAGTTCCAGAGTAAGACGAAGATGTTGCTCGTGATCAGCTCGCGTCTTAGAATAAATCAAGATGTCGTCAATAAAAACAATGACGAACTGATCCAAATAAGGTTTGCAGACCCTATTCATTAAGTCCATGAAAACAGCAGGAGCATTAGTCAAACCGAATGGCATGACTGTGAATTCATGATGCCCATAACGAGTGCGGAAAGCTGTCTTGGGAATATCTTCTTCATGCACCCGAAGTTGATGATATCCGGAACGTAGATCAATCTTCGAAAAATAAGAAGCGCCCTGTAACTGATCAAAGAGATCGTCTATGCGCGGTAGGGATATCGATTCTTGATGGTAAGCTTGTTAAGCTCACGATAATCGATACACATCCTAAAAGATCCATCCTTCTTCTTGACAAAAAGAACGGGAGCACCCCAGGGTGAAAAGCTAGGACAGATAAAACCTTTGTCAGAGAGCTCCTGAAACTGCTTAGACAACTCTTGCATCTCAGATGGTGCAAGACGATATGGAGCTCTGGCAATGGGATTTGCACCAGGTACGAGATCAATGCGGAACTCGACTTGGCGTGCTGGAGGTAGACCAGGTAAGTCTTCAGGGAATACTTCAGAATAATCCCGAACGACAGGAATATCTGAAATAGACTTACCCATGCCTTTATCTGCTGTAACATGTGCTAAGAAGGCCACATAGTTCTTCCGCAGATATTTCCGAGCTTTAAAACAAGACATGAGCTTGAGGCCACCAGACGGTTTCTCACCTTGAACCTGTAGGATCTCACCTGTCGGAAGCGGCATACGAACGATCTTCTCAAAACAGACTACCTCTGCGTGATGCTTAGATAACCAATCCATACCCACTATAACGTCGAAGCTTCCAAGTTGCATTGGCGTGAGGTCAATAGGAAAAAGATGGTCGTTAAGGTTTAACTGGCAGTTGCGAAGAACAGAATCAAGAACAATGGGTTCACCACTAGCAACTTCTACTGTCAAAGGTTTACCTAGTTTCGTTCTAGACACGCGAAGCATTGGCTCAAAAGACAATGACACAAAACTCTTGTCGGCACCCGAATCAAAAAGAATAGATGCAGGCTGATTATTAATAAAGAACGTACCGTTCACCACTTCATTGTCTGCTTGTGCCTCTTGAGCATTCATGTTGAAAACTCGCCCTCGAGCCGGAGCCTGATTCTGGTTCTGGTTTGCTAGCCTTGAGCACCGGTTTCTGTAGTGGGTCAGATCCCCACAATTATAGCACGAACCAGGAGGAAAGTGAGGTCGTGCAGCTTGACCTTGTTGCTGAGCAAGAGGCTGAGCAACTTGTTGGGCTTGGTTCTGAACTGCCTGGTTCTGGTTAACAGGAATGCGACAAGTAGCGGCAAGATGACCAATTCTCCCACAGTTGGTGCAATGACGACATTGGAGATGTGGTAGGTGATGGCCGTTACACCTGTTGCACAAAGGTGCAGTGCCAAGATATGGCTTCTTGGCTAGTGGTTGCGCAGGCTGATTTGGTGCAGCTTGAGCCTGTGCAGTAACGGCATAGTTTTGGGAAGCCTTCCGCTTCCTAGACCCTCCAGAATTCTTTCCCTTCTTGTTTTGACCCTTCTTGCTATCTTCCTTATCAGACGACTGTTTCTTGCCCTTGTCACCCATCCTGTGTAATTTATTCTTCCGAATCTGCGACTCAGTCAATGTCGCTGATAACTCGATAGCCTGACGGAGTGTGGCAGGGTTACTACCAGTAATGATGTCTTGCACTGAGTCAGGTAGGTCGTCGATGTATCTTTCGATAGCCTTGTCGAGTGGGGTAACCATAGTCGGGCAAAGCAGACTCAACTCCTCAAACCTATCAGTATACGCCCGATGCTCACCACTATCTTGCTTCAAATTATCAAACTCTTTCTCCAACGCTCGCTGTTCATGACGAGGACAGAACTCCCTCATCATAAGAGCCCTAAGTTCAGCCCAGGTTTGTGCTAGAGCAACTTCTGCACCTCGGTCTCTCATAACCCCGTTCCACCATGCGAGAGCCCTCTTCTGAAACACACTCGAAGAAAACTCGACCTTGCGATTGTCAGCACACTGCACGTGGCGAAAAGTATTCTCAATGCTCTCGAACCACTGAAGAAGCCCAGTCGCTCCTTCAGAACCACTAAACTTGAGTGGTTTAGCCGAGTTAAAATCCTTGTATTTGCATGGAGCATTGTTATTGTTGTTGGCTTGGTGCCATTGAGCAAAGAGATTTGGAAATTGAGCAGCCATCTGCTGCGCAATGATTTCTGCCAGTTCGGCAGTCGCTATCTGGTTCTCGCGTCGAGGAGGCATTCTAAAAGAGGAAAACATGAAAAGAAACGAGTGAGATGTTTGGATGAAGAGAATGAGATGAAACAAAATTAACAAAAGAACAGATGGTGGTCATTTGTCCGCATTACCAAGCAAACAAACGACACACAGTGACTAATCAAAGTAAATGGATCAAAAATAATGTATCGCGAAGACATGCTCGCCTATAAGTGAACACTCATCCCAAGAATTCCCAGGTAAGCACAACTGGTCTCGCGTCTGATGAGATATATACGAAGTGCTTGCCTAGACAGAAAACCCAGAATACAGGCATTCACTCTTCCAGTTTGCACGTGTTTACATTATTTAAAACCCAAAACCTTGACGAGATTTTGAAAATTTGAAGGCACAAGGCCAAAAATTTTAGTTAAACTAGAAGGGTTCAAAACCTTACAAAAGAGGGTTCAAAACCATGTAATAAATCATTTAAAAACAGAAGATTGTTTTTCAAAAATCGTTTCGGAAAAATTGGGTTCTTGTTTTGATAATCACCTAAGGATAGGTGATGTGCATGTTTTAAGATCTAAACACAAGATAACTTGTGTTAAGGTCCTAGAAAAGTTATAGTCTAGGTCAAAGAATTACTAATAACCTAATTCCCTATAACCATTGGCTCTGATACCAACTCGTCTGTCACACCCCGACCACGTATAACATACAAAACGTGGCGGAAAACGTCGGGGAGTGTTGTAACAGAATTAATTGTTTCATAACCATGGCATACAAAGTTGTATTTTATTTATCAACATAAGAGTTACATTGTTTTAAACAGGAATCAAAGAGTTTGTAACATAATTAAACATAGTCTATCTTCATTTTAAGTCTCTAAGGCACAGGTCCGCCCTAGTGTCACGATCATCATCCTACGCAAAAGCTCCTGAAAACACATGTGAAAATAGGTACGTCAGCATAAAAATGCCTGTGAGATACATAGGTTTTGTGAAAATAGGATTCATGACTTAAGTTTAAGAAATTGTTTAATAACAGTCAGTCATGAACCTTGTAAATTGTTTTGTCTTGTAAATCATTTGAAAAGTGATAAAATAAGATGATATGTATAAATAAAATCATAAAGTATGGTTGAATAAATAACCAAGTAAAACGAGTTTGCATAAGATAAGTTGTTTTGTAAAACAATGTCTTGTGAAAAGTATGTTATTTGTATAAAATGCCATATGTCTAAATTGAAATGATTCAAATAATGTTACAATATGTAATACCATACAAACACTTATATATAGGAAGTACTAGCGGCGTATCCACCATGCTTGTATCATATTACACATGCTTCGTTACTCAAATCACTTAAACAAACCACCCACGTATAAAGTCCATGTTTAAACCAATCGTCAAAAGTCCTTGTATAAGCCATGTCAAATGTTTAAAAGTCCAAACGTAGTCAAGTAATGTGTAACAAAAGTTATGTATTGTAAGTAAAGTATTGTCACATAGTCCAAAATGTATAAATGTACAAAACAAAGTATTTTGAATATATCAAAAAGTTATGTTTTGCAAAGTAATGCATGCTACATTGATACAAACATTTATGTGGTAAGTTAATGCATACATTCAAGCCTTGAGACAGTCGGATAACCCTTTCAGTCAAGGTTATCAAAAGAAATGTTTTCGGATTCAGTCATTCCTTACATCCAAACAAACCCGAGATGTTAGGAATGGGATTTGTCAAGTCCTATGGTACCACTACTTACTACCGAGCAGCGTAGCAAATGTTAATGAACGTAATAAAGACCCGTTTGTGCAAACCAAATGTCATAGCAGTTGTATACATGTCATATGAAAACAATGTACTAAGTATGCTAAGTTAACATACAAAGCAGAAAAGTCTTGTAAATCAATGTGCTAGCATGCTATCAGTTAACATACATAGCAGAAATGTAATGTAAAACAATGTACTAAGTATGCACATAATGGACATACATAGCATGAAATGTAATGAAATCATGTACTATAATGTACTAACAAACATAGCCGGTATATGATGTGTAAACAGGAAAGCATGGAAGTAACAAGTAGGCACATGTGTTTCACCTCAAAACAATTTGGAAAACAGTAAAAGAGGGGTCTATGTACTCACTTGAGATTGTTCAGTAGTCCTAAGATAACCACCAAGCAATGCTAGAGATCTCGGAATCAAACGGCACCTAATATAGGTAACTATGTTAATAAACCGGACCTAAATCGGAAGATCGGATAGAATGAGGGTTCGTAAACCAAACGAGTATGGAGACTCGTGTAATATGGTTTAACAAAGCCTACATACTAAATGAAACCTAACATAAGTGATTATGACCCATTACGACCCGTTTAGGTAGCTTATGCTACTTTAACGCGTCGTTCGCGTGAAACGCGTTCGGACCGCCTAACTAGTCCTATGACAAGTAGAATATGCCTTAACATGCCTAATATTGTCGCCAAATCAGTTTAGATGTCAAAAGTTATGTCACATATGTTTATAATGAATTTTAGCATCAAAGGGGTATTTTGGTAATTTACCTAAGGCATATAAACTACCTATCATACAACTACTTAAACGACGTGACCATAAGGTATAACCTCGGAAGGTTATTCCCTACCTACTATGGTCACCTAATGTATTTGGTCGGATCCTAATGATCGACCAAATGGGTCGAGTTCGAAGGCATAAGCGATTTATTAGATCGCTTACCCTACGACCCTAGACAACGTGGTAATCGGTAGGCATAGTCCCAAGGGACTATAACCATCGTGATTACAATCACGTTGCGAAGTTCAAACGAACTTCGCATTGACCATAAACTGGTCAACGCAGAAAGTCAAAAAAAGTTTGACTTTCAGACTCAAAAAGCAATAAAAGAACGAAAGAATACTTACGAAGGGTCCCCGAATGCTAATTTCGATCCAAGTAGCTCAGGTATGAAACAATGGTTACAACTTAGAGCTTCTCAAATCAAAATTCTTGTGGGTTTTGCAATGGCATGGGGGGGGGGTATTTATAGTTTTCGGTGAGCCGTTAAGATCGTTTCTTGTAAACCGTGCTTTGATCTCAACCATACACCTCAAGAACATGGTATTACAAAACCATTTGAGCCCATTGAATTGCCCAAAAACCATGTGCATAAGTGGAAAGGACCAGATCCAATGTTTCTGCATTTTCTGCTATCTGACCTTAGCTTACGGGCCTCAACACTGTCAATGTTGAGGTCCGTAAGGACCTTGCAGACCAAACAGTTTGAAAAATGGCAGTTTTGGTCCCTGTTGAGGTTTAAGCTCATTTTCGACATGTTTAAGGCCCGTTAAGCAAACTTTAAGGCCCTTAAATGATGCCTAAATATGTGGACATGAAACATGCTCAAAAATATGCCGGATGTCGGTTCGTTTGGCCGTACGATCGCGATGTTCGCTTAATTACGACGGAATGCGCATAAGCGCGAAAAACGATCCAAATGACGCGACGAACGGATTTTTCTTATGCCAAACACTAAAATAAAATGTTTTAGTGCTTACATAAATTTTTGGATGTCCGGATGTATTCAGAACGTAAGTTATGCGCGAAAGTGCAAACTTGTGCACTTTTTGACGCTTTTAGTCCCTGAATGAGCCAAAAGTTTATTTTAGCACACCGAACCCCTCAAAGCCTATTTCTAAGCTATATAAAGGATATTTAAGGTTGGTTTAACTTATGGTCATGTTCCGGAATGTCCGTTACAGTTCAAATTGGCATACTTTCATAGTTTGTCAAGTTTAGTTCCTGTAAGCGAATTAACTTGTTTTTGCCATACCAAAGCCTTCAAAACTAATTTCTAAGTTATGTAAAGGTTATTTAAGGTATGTTAAGTATATGTTGATGTTCCGGAGTATTTTTTCACGTTAAACTGGTTACGTTTACGCACCAGTTTGCGTATAACTCTACAGAAAGCGATATAGAGTTTGAAATTGAACAAAAGTCAAAACATGAAAAAATGTAAAACACAACCAAACAAACATTGGGATCAAATAACATTGTTTTATTGATAATAGAACTGTTCATAATGATTACAAGCACAGATGTTACAGAAACCTCTGTCCGACCAGCTCGTGTTCCTCACCTTTTCTCCGATTTCTCTCAATCCAGGTAAGATTTCGTCCTAAATCTTGTACTTTCTTGATCTACACGCACTCATACACCTTTCTATCTTTCAAATCTTAACTTTTAACCGTGAAATCATCAAGATTCAAGAGTTCTAGGATGATGTCATCATGGGTTCTTGAAGAACTTCATGTTTTGGCCTCAACCCACCAAGAATAATTTAGATCTAGCCGATTTCCACATAAACCAACAAAGATCTTTCATAGATCTAAACTCATACACGGTGAAAAGGATTGAAAGATGGATTTTCCAACCTTCTTTCAACTCTTTTTCACTCAAAGCCTTCAAACCGATAGAAACGGAGCCTGTGCCGGCTTACAAATCACTCCGGTGGTTGCATGGCTCAAGATCCGGATTCTATCCGCGAGGTTAACCGATTTCGGGTTAAACGATAAACTCCGTTCCGAATAGTTCACCAGCCGGATTTGGGTGATTCCTGTCCGACCAGGGGAACCAAGTAAGGACGAGGGATCTATGGTTCGATTCGTTGCCAAAATACCTTAATAAACGACAAACAATCAGAACAACCAAGTGTTAGATGAATAGGCTGATCAGGTCAGGATGCTGACCGATCGGACTGCTGTCCGAACGGACAGTTAGCCGATCGACTGGCCAGCCGATCGGTTAACACATGGTCCCACACTTAATCAATTTATTTGAAGACTGGTATTGAACGAACTATTGTTATGCTAGCCGACTGGCCAGCCGATCGGTTAACACAGCGGTCCGAGCGGACTAGCCAGCCGACTGGCCAGCCGATCGGTTAACACAGCGGTCCGAGCGGACTGTCAACCGAACGGTCAGCCGTCCGATCGAACTACCGTCCGATCGACCAGCTGTCCGACTCTCCAACACTTTGCATCGTTTTACGCGTCACTTATCGTTATGCTATAAATCTATTCAGGCTAACCCTACTCGCTAAGCGCTCCCTTCAATCCATCAACCGCTGTGAGTATACTCGATCCCTTTTTGCTTTATGCACTTTTGGGTGTTACATACGTTACAACTATTCAAATCACATCGAACACACTACTCAATACTATTTGAACGCTAACCGTTAATGCATGTTATACGTGCCTTTTGAATGCTTGTTTGTTATGTTTACACATGGAATACTGTCTACCTGCCTTAGCAACGATAGTACTATAGTTTGGACTCAGCACCCGTTCACACGGGGGTTGTTAAGGACAATTACTTGCATGGGTTACAGTGGTAATCATGTATTGCGAACTGCCTCGGGCAGTCAACCCACAGTCATTGGTATTGATGGATCTATGTCGATAACTAACGTGCTTCATTTCACTATGTGTACGTGCTGGTTATGCGTAAACGAATTCGAAGTCTATATGCTATTATCAAACTTGTATGCTCACCCTTACATTATATGTATTAACTTTTTTTTAACGTATGTGACAGGTGCTTAAGTTGTTTGTATGCCTAGCTCACTGTGAAATCGAGGCTAGAAAAGGTCTAGGATGCTCTCTGCGCAGTGATGAAATCGAAGCTAGGAAAAGAGGTCCTAGAAACCAATAAATAAACTATCTATGTATAAATCTGAGTTGTCGGAACAGAATTATTTGCCTAGATTTTATCTATAATAATTTGTTTACTGTTTGAGACATGGTATGGGACATGTTATTTAAATTGAATGGTAATGATAGTTGTTATGGAAACTTCTGGACAATCTGTTTCGCTCAGTGCCATGCCCCGATGATTATGCCATCGGTTGGGGCGTGACACGAACGGAGGAGGTAAACTTCATAGTTTTACCTCACACCTCCAAATACGACGTACTTCTCGGGAGGGAGTCCCAGGGCGACTTCAACATGATCACATCCGTCCCCCACTCTGCCATCGGTTTCCCAACCGAGACGGGGGTCGCGATAATATACTCCCGCAGAGAAGTTATGTCCACGGACGAGCTGCGTTCGACCAAGATAGCAAGGCCTACCCCCAACATGCAACCAGAAAAATGGGTTCTTAACGCAAGACACCCAGAGCAAATGGTCACGTTGGGCCACGCCTTGTCCCCCACCATCATAGCACGCCTGAAGCAGCTCCTCTTCAGGAACCAGGATATTTTTGCGTGGACACCCGCAGACATGACAGGGGTACCACGCAAAATTACGCAGCATTTCTTGAATACCATGCCAGGTATCAAGTCGGTGATCCATGGCCAACGCCACCTTGGATCAGCAAAGAACGAGGCGATGAATGAGAAGGTCCAAGAACTGCTCTCCGCAGGCGTCCTGCGGGAAGTCAATGTCACACCCTGGCTTTGCGGAAGCGTGGTTAATTTGGTGTGACTTCTTAATACCATAGTTTAATCATAACAAAGCCATATGAATTAAAAACATGCATGATCATCCATTAAGTTTTTAAAACCAAATACAGTACCATTGTTTTAACGGGAACATACCCTAACAAACATAATCTTGTTCAACAGACATTACAACTTAAACATAACATAAACATGGTTTAAGGATTTTGTCTTGTCCAGGAAAGAGACACATCCCCTAAACCCCGGATGACCTCGGAAACTAGTGCAGCGGAAAACATGCCATACCGTGCCAGATCTCGTTAATTTCCTGAAATACATGTAAGTTGAAAAATCAACAATAATGTTGAGCGAGTTCATGTGCAAGTGAGTAAGTAAAACACTTGTAAGTATAAAAGTTCCCTGGTATGTAGCAGTGTAAGGAAAAGAGATCACCAATGGTTTGCAAGGCCATTAGCATGTGTGAAATGCAAGTAGGAAGACTCAACCCTAGCCGATTTTTGCGTCGGGCAACCAAGTCACTCAAGGTCCGTTCTGTTGGTCCTCACAGAGGTCCGTTCTGTTGGGCCTAGAGTTGGGGTCGCTACACCCAGATAGATCTACCGCTTAAGTCCCTCGGTGTTCTGCCTACCCATTCACATGATCTAAGTAGTAAACCTCCTTACGTTAACATACCGTGTATAATAGTACTTGTAAACAAAGTAACATGTATTTCACCCCCGCAGTTAAGAAAACTGAAAACAGTTAGAGAAAAGGGGGACATGAACTCACAGTGAAGCGTCTCTACCAAGTGTCTCCAAATCTGAAAGCTGTGCGACGACCTACAAGTGCTAATTCTATTAGACGGACGGCCGTGCTTTAGCTTTGTAGTTTAAGTTTTTGGGAAATAGTTAGACAACTATTTCGTGTTTACATTTTGTATATACTTGGTAGTTAATTTCCTTCCCAAGGATGGGGGACACAATACATGTGCGTAAGTTACGTTTTAATAATCGAGTGGTAATATAATTACCGGTGTAACTTATATATTCATGGTGAAAGCGTTCGTATTATTTTGGAATCGTTAATGCTTGTAAATATTATTTTTACTCTAAAAATAATATTTATGTATCTTCACAAAATAATCATAAACAGTGTGTGAAAAATATATATTTATCACGTTAAATCTTGTGAAAATCCCACCTCCGAATATTTAGTAATAAAGTCATGGCGGAATTTATATTTCGAAAATATGTCAAAAATAATTCTAACACTTGTTGTGTAAATAATTCTAAGTGTTAGGTTTTTAGAAAAATTTCGCCAGAGTTTCCTCTGTAACTGGAGGTGGCCACGCTTTCAAGCGTATCATTTTCTTTTAACAAATCAATCAATCAATGTTCTCAACATTATCAAACAACTTTGCAACATTTTAACTAGTCAAAGATAGATATAATCGCAAAAATATACGAACTTGTGGTTTGTCTAAAATATGTAGTAAATCTCTTTACTTTTACTGGATCTTTTGTGTAAATAATCCGATTTCGTAAAAACCTCGTTTTTAGAGAAAATCCATCTTTACAACTTCTAGTAACTTTTGACAAAACTAGTTCTTTGTCAGATCTTTTCATTTCACAAGTGTTTACACACTTGTGGTTTATAAAATCATGCTTATTATTGTAAGATCCATCTTTCAAAATACATGGTTTCCTTGATATGTGGTCCTTTGAAAATACCACTTGCAGATACGTAGATCTGCTAGTTTTAAACACTATTGTACATGTTAAAACACTTTTACACAAGTAAAACATTTTTACACAAGTTCATGTTTCATGTGTGGTAGAGTTTCACCTTTTAACCCTTGTATTAACCAAAACAAGCTTATGTTAAGATCCATGATCTTACCAAACCGGGTTAAATGGTGATCCGAGCTACCACAACATAGATCGGGTCTAAATAAGCACATATTTCAAATACTACAACTTTTACACATTCCATATGCTATTAACCACCATTTTAAGTATTTTTAGTAAACTTTTAAGCATCAAATTGTATGTTAACGATATTTAACCGACATAAATCCTTTTAACCACTTTAGATAAGTTCAAAAACGAGTTGTAAACAATATACCTCTAGCTCAAGGCTAGGGAAGATTCTTGATGAAAAACGCGTGGATAAAAGCTAAGTAACGAGGTCCTTCGTGTTCCGTGAGCACCGGGCTTCTTAGTACGCGATCCTTCACACTTGTAGATGTATAGAATGGCTTGTATGAAATTGAAAGGTGGGTGTGTGGGTGCCTTGGTTCTCGGCCGTGAGGCTCAAGAGAGGGGAGTGAGATGATTTCCTTTTTTTTTTTGTTTTAGTGGTGTGTAAGTTATAATGGACTAATGTTATCACTTATAGGCCAAACTTCACTAGTTAACCAAAGGATATTGTGTAGTGGTGATATTAGGCATGAGATTAATATAATAAAAAAATGTAAGTGTTTGTCCCCTTGGTGGTAACCGATCGGTTACTATGGGGGAGGCTTTTGGTTGGGTTTCAACTAGATAAACAAGTATTAGTTAGTTTAATTAGGTTAGTTAAGTAATTAACTCAGTTACTTGTGTGTTATGCGTTATGGCGGGTGTTAGGGTAATCAGGGACCCTAACTGGCTCAGAAAAGTATAGATAGTGAAAATAAAAATATTTTCATGTTCCGGGTATAGTCCGGTTGTTCGGTTGGATAATAATCCGTTAAAGCGTTAATAAAGCTTTAAAGTGTCGTTATTGTTATTTTTAGTGACACAATTTAATTCCAACACTTTAGAAAGTGTCTAGTAGTATTTTCCCCATGTTTTGGCACTTTACTAGTCAGCTAGAAGCTGGATTATTTATTAAAGTGCTGTGTTTTGTACTTAAAGTACGTTTTAGGCACATCCAGTCACTGTGACTTATTTCTAGAGACGCAGTTCTACAACCCTTGTATCCTACACTCACTATTGGTGTAGCAAAATATCTCAGGCTCTTACAGGCCTTAGAGGCAGTGTCTGCCTGATGCTGGCTTTATCAGCATGTTCAATAGGTTATCCGTTATCGTGCTACTGTGCTTTTTGTGCATCATGTTTGTCACTAAGGTGCCGTATGTAAATAATGTAGTGACAGCAAGCAAGTATGATGCAAGTAAGTACATGTATCAGTATTCGAGTAGCAGTTCATCAGCTAGTACAAGCAAGCACAGTAATTAAGCAGTAATCAATCATTAATTAAGTCGTACGGATACCTGGTTTAGTGCGGGTTGTCACATTCTCCCCCCGTTAAATAAATTTCGTCCCGAAATTTAAGTTCTGCTTGTAGAAGCAGGGTTCTTAGGAAATAAGTGGGGGTATTTCTCTTTCATCCGGTCCTCACGCTCCCAGGTGAACTCAGGACCATGTCTGGCATTCCAACGAACTTTGACGAGCTTGACACTGCTCCGGCGGGTCTTGTTAACTTTCCAATCCGTGACCTCAACAGGTTCTTCAACGAAGTGGAGCGTGTCGTCAATATGAATCTCGTCGATGGGAATGGCAACGTCAACTTGAGTTGGACTTTTCTTTAGATTGGATACATGAAATGTATCGTGAACGCCATTTAGTTCAGCAGGTAGGTCCAACTTGTATGCTACTTGTCCTATTTTGTCCAAAATTCTGAAAGGACCAATGTAGCGCGGATTTAACTTCCCACGCTTCCCAAAGCGTGCCACACCCTTCCAGGGTGATACTTTCAATAACACCATTTCTCCAACTTGAAAATCCACATGTTTCCGGTTTGGATCCGCATAGGCCTTTTGTCTGTGGCGAGCTGCTTCGATGCGTTTAAGAATTTGCGCAATCTTGTCTGTCGTCTCTTGGACGATCTCGGGACCAGCAAGTTGCCTATCACCTGCGTCAGACCAACAGAGGGGTGATCGGCACTTGCGTCCGTAAAGGGCTTCAAATGGCGCGACACCAATACTGGTGTGGTAGCTGTTGTTGTATGAAAATTCGACCAAAGGCAAATGCTTATCCCAGCTACCGCCTAAATCCATAACTCACGCTCTCAGCATGTCTTCCAAAGTCTGTATCGTTCGCTCGCTCTGGCCGTCAGTTTGCGGATGGAACGCAGTGCTCAGATTCAACTGTGAGCCAAAGGCTTCTTGGAAGGATTGCCATATCCTTGACAAAAACCTTCCGTCTCTATCAGAGATGATCGAGAGAGGTACTCCATGGCGTGCGACAATCTCTCTCATGTAAATTTCCGCGAGTTTACTAGTGCTGTCTTTCTCCTTGATTGGCAGAAAGTGTGCGGATTTTGTTAGGCGGTCAACTATTACCCAAATCATATCATGGCCTCTTGGCGTTCTTGGCAATTTTGTAACAAAATCCATTGAGATTTGTTCCCATTTCCACTTGGGAATCTCAGGTTGTTGCAGCAGCCCTGAAGGCTTCTGGTATTCCGCCTTAACCTTAGCGCACGTTAAACATTTGCTCACATAGACAGCTATGTCGCCTTTCATCCTAGGCCACCAATAGTAATCTTTGAGATCCTGGTACATCTTATCCGCTCCAGGATGGATAGAGTACCGTGATTTGTGAGCTTCGTCAAAAATAACTTTCCTTAAATCTCCAAACAAAGGAACCCAAATCCTCTTTTCAAAACATAACGTTCCTTCCTCGTTTGGTACCAGTAGCTTCTCCATCCCACGGAGATATTCTTCTTCACGGTTTCCTTCCTTAAGGGCTTCTTTTTGTGCTGCACGAATGCGCAAGGAAAGATCGGTTCGTATGATCATTTCCAAAGCCCTAACCCTTATGGGCTTGATTCTCTCTTTACGACTTAGGGCATCGGCGACTACATTCGCCTTCCCTGGGTGATACTTTATCTCGCAGTCGTAGTCGTTTAGCAACTCAACCCATCGTCTTTGCCTCATATTCAACTCCTTCTGGTTGAATATATGCTGTAGGCTCTTGTGATCTGTGAAGATTGTACATTTCGTACCATACAGGTAGTGTCTCCAGATCTTTAGTGCAAAAACCACTGCGCCTAGCTCCAAATCGTGTGTGGTATAGTTCTTTTCGTGCACTTTCAGTTGACGTGATGCATAAGCAATAACCTTGTGGCGTTGCATCAACACACAACCCAATCCTTGACGCGATGCGTCGCAGTATACCACAAAATCATCAGTACCTTCCGGTAATGCTAAGATTGGCGCATTGCAGAGCTTATCCTTCAGCATCTGGAATGCTTCCTCCTGTTTGATTCCCCAATCAAATGTCTTATCTTTCTGCGTGAGGAACGTCAATGGTTGAGCGATCTTTGAAAAATCCTCGATGAACCTTCGATAGTAGCCAGCCAAACCCAAGAATTGCCGAATCTCGGTTGGTGTCTTTGGCGTTTCCCAATCCTTGATCGCCTCGATCTTCGTTGGATCCACGTGGATTCCATCTCCATTTACCACGTGCCCAAGGAATTGGACTTCTCGTAGCCAAAACTCGCACTTGGAGAATTTGGCGTACAGTTGTTCCTTCTTTAGCAGCTCCAAAATGGTTCTAAGATGCTGCTCGTGTTCAGCCTTCGTCTTTGAGTAAATTAGAATGTCATCGATGAATACAATTACGAACTTATCCAAGTACGGTTTGCAAACTCTATTCATTAGATCCATGAATACTGCAGGTGCGTTTGTCAGACCAAACGACATAACAAGGAACTCGTAGTGTCCATAACGAGTTCTGAAGGCTGTCTTTGGGATACTTTCTTCTTGAATCCTCAACTGGTGGTATCCAGATCGAAGATCGATCTTAGAGTAAAAGCTTGAGCCTTGCAGTTGGTCAAACAGATCGTCGATTCTTGGCAGAGGATACCTATTCTTGATCGTCAGCTTGTTCAATTCTCTGTAGTCAATGCACATTCGAAAACTACCGTCCTTCTTCTTGACAAACAGGACCGGAGCTCCCCAAGGCGAGAAGCTTGGTCGGATAAAACCCTTGTCTAACAACTCTTGAAGTTGTGTTGACAGTTCCTGCATCTCAGACGGAGCAAGTCTATAAGGTGCCTTAGCCACAGGCGCGGCGCCTGGAACTAAGTCGATGTGAAACTCTACTTGTCTCTGAGGTGGCAGTCCGGGTAAGTCTTCCGGGAAGACTTCTGGATACTCCCTCACGACAGGGATGTCTTCGATTCTTGGCTCAGCAGCCTTCTTATCCACAATGTGTGCCAGAAAGGCAACACATCCTTTCTGCAAACACTTCCTTGCTTTCAAGCAGCTGATAATCCTCAACGGCGTCTCACGCTTTTCTCCATGAACCACAATTGTCTCACCATCATCGGTTGGGATACGAACAACTTTTTCGTGACATACTATCTCAGCCTTGTTGCCTGATAACCAATCCATTCCTACCACCACGTCGAAACTTCCCAACTGGACTGGTAGTAGGTCCAGAGCAAACTCACGTTCTCCCAATTCAATCACACAACCTCTGATAACTTCGTTGGCTTCTACTAACTTTCCATTAGCTAATTCGATTGAATACGGTATGTCTAACTTATTAGCGGCTAAACCAAGCATATTCTTAAATTCTAGCGACACGAAGCTATAATCGGCACCAGTATCAAATAAAACGGATGCATAGCGTTGATTTACAGGGAACGTACCAGTAACAACATTGGGGTCCTGGCGCGCTTCCCTTGCTTCGAGTTGGAACACTCTTCCACGGGCTTGGTTTAAGTCTGGGCAGTTTTTCTTGAAATGCCCGATATCACCGCAGTTGTAGCATCCAAGTCTTTGCCCGTTTCCACCTCCATTACCAGCTTGATTGTTCTGATTACGGTTCACGTTACCAACTTGATTTGCGTTGCCTCGGTTCCCATTACCTCCATTGTTTCCTTGTGGGCGATCCCCAATACCACCACGATTATTGTTTCTATTTCCATATCCTCCCTGGCCTCCCCGACCGGCAGGGGCCCAACAGGTGTCCTTCAAGTGACCACGTTTCCCACATACTTCGCATACTTTTAGCCCACATTGGCCAGAATGGTGGCGTTGGCAGGTATTGCATTTGGGCTGGGCGCCCATGTATCCTCTTCCTTTCTCTCTTCTACCAGCTGTAACCTGAGCTGGCGTGTCTGATCCTCCTTTCTTAACCACTACACTAGTGCCCTGCTTGAAGTTTGAGAACTTCCGTTTGTTACCTCCTGATGACTCGACATGAGTCTCTGCCTTCTTGGTCTTGATCTCATCAAACTTGTTCAAACGAATTGCCTCCTCGGTGAGAGCCACGCTCAAATCGATGGCTTCAGTGATAGTTGCTGGTTTGGAGGAGGTCACCATACTTATGATTTGAGGAGCTAAACCCCAAATGAAGCGCTCGATTCGCTTGTATTCTGGTGTAACCATGTAAGGAACCACTTGAGATAAGTCGTGAAACCTTTGAACGTACTCCGCTACCTTTGGACCGTCCATTTTCAAGTGCCAGAACTCGGTCTCCAACCTCTGGATTTCTGCGCGAGAGCAGTACTTTTTGCGCATGAGTTCCTTTAGTTCGGTCCAGGTCAGCGCGTAGGCAGCAGCTTCGCCTAGTGTCTGTACTTGTAGATTCCACCAGGATAGGGCTCCATCTAGAAACAGCCCTGAGATATAGGTGACTTGCTGATCCAGCGCACACTTGCTCATGCGAAGTACAGATTCGGTTTTCTCAGCCCAACGAACAAAGGCGACAGCACCTCCAGTGCCATCGAAGTTGACCGGTTTGCAGTCTAGAAACTGCTTGTAGGTGCATCCTGCACATACGTTAACATATGAATGGCATTAGCATCCTTGCCAGAGATATCCAATTAGGTCACGGTATGTCTTAATGACTTAGTATTACCGTGAGGTGGATTGTTATTGCCTTGGTTAATACTTCCGCTCGTTCCTGGCTGAGAAGCTGCATACTGTGCTATGGCAGCAGCAATAATCTGCTGGAGTTCTGCCTCATTGGTTGGCATGTATGGCTCACGTCTCGGCGGCATCTTCTAAAAGATGGTTTACGTTGGTCAGGCCATAGTAAAATGTACGTATATAGTAATAGTAATAGCACATCACATCTCATGTTATCAATACATCACAAATACCAAACACACATCATCCCATGTCACAATAATACAAATAAGCAATCAAGCGAATCAAATATGATGAGAATACTGTGATTGCCATATATCGAGACCACATAGTAAGTGTATCAGTACATCATAGTGTCATACAATCATCCATCAACTAGGGGCTACATCACCCCTGTCCAAAAACTACATCAATCAGTGTCAATACATCAAATACAAGTCAACAAAAGTCAGAAGCAACTGTGGTCTCCAAAAATACTGTGCAATCCAACAATCGTCGTCTTCTCATCCTCGTATACCCAAACAGCACTGATGAGCTCTATACAGATGGTGGTGGAGGAGGGGGAAAGTGGGTGTAAAACAAACGACGTAACTGGAGCCAGTCCTCCTCCTGGGCTCGCTGAGTACGAATGATAGAGGCAACCTGCTGCTCTAGTGTAAAGAGACGAGCAGCATAATCTGGAGGTAAGGGTCGAAATGGCTGCAGAGGAGAGTGCGTCTGACCATGGCATGGACACGGTGGCAGCTGAGCTCTCTCGAGCTCCTGGATGCGCTGCGTGTGTGACTCGTGCTGAGCGACAAAAGACATCAAAACGTCCTCGATAGTATACCCCCTGTGGAAAGAATGGTAGGGGTCAGTAGGTGGCATACCAGAGTCTGGTGCCCAAAGAAACGGCTCACTAGTGGGGTCGAAAGGTGCCACGTGAAATGGAGCAACAGTGGGTGGAACAGATGACATCTGTGGCATGAAAGGGATAGGCATCGGTACATGCCCAACAGGATGGGTTGAAGAACCCTCTCCAGGCCTCGCTGGAGGTACAAACTGTGGAACCTGAAAAGAAAAATCAACATGTCGCGAAACAGGGATCTGAGGGGGAAAAGGCGGTACATCCTCATCAGCAGGTATCCAACCGTGCTGTGCATGCTCATCTGGTGGATCCATGCGTGCCGCGAACAGTGCATGCTCGGGCTCTAGTGGAACGGGATCAATCATTAATTAAGTCGTACGGATACCTGGTTTAGTGCGGGTTGTCACAGTCAAATACCAGACTTGGTTGTCCAACCCAGTCATGGTAGAAAAACCAAGCGGGGGCTGGCGCATGTGCGTCGATTATAAAGATCTCAACAAAGCCTGCCCCAAGGATTGTTACGCACTTCCAGAGATCGACGAGAAGGTCGATAACCTTGCACCATTTCGATGGAAGTGTTTCCTCGATTGTTACAAAGGCTACCACCAGGTACAGATGGCAATCGAGGACGAAGATAAAACGGCATTCCGCACGCCTACCGGAAATTACTGCTATACGAAAATGCCGTTTGGGTTGCGCAACGCGGGTGCAACCTATCAAAAGTTGATGAATGACACTTTTCGCGGTCAAATCAGCAAAAGTGTCGAAATCTATATGGATGACCTGGTCGTCATGAGCATGGAGGAAGATACCATGCTCAACGATGTTGAAAGAACATTCCAAACTCTGCGAAGCGTCAATATGAAGCTAAACCTAGGGAAATGCTCGTTTGGAATGGAAGAAGGCAAGTTCCTTGAATTCATCGTAACCAAAGATGGATTCAATGTGAACCCGGAAAAAGTTCAGGCGATCGAGCGGATGCCATCGCCTTCTACGATGAAAGAAATGCAACGACTAGCCGGCAGGCTAGCCGCACTGAATAGATTCTTAGCCAACCATGCAGCTAAGTCTTACCCTTTCATCAAGACACTGCGGAGCTGCTTAAAAAAGGAACAATTCGAATGGACCGCAGAGGCCGAAAAAGCTTTCCGGGAGATGAAAGAGTGTTTGATTCAACTCCCAACTCTAACCGCACCATGCAGGGATGAGCCACTTATTTTGTACCTATCTGCCGCAGACAACGCGGTAGGCGCGGTACTCATAGTAGAGTGAGAAGGAGTTCAAACACCCATCTACTATATCAGTAACATGCTCAACGACCCAGAGACAAGGTACTCCATCATGGAGAAGTTGGTATTGGCACTAGTGCACGCGTCAAGACGGCTGCGACGTTACTTTGCAAACCACGCCATTACAGTGTTAACCAACTACAGGATCGGTCCAATCCTATCAAAACCCGACATCTCTGGTAGATTAGCAAAATGGGCAATTAAGCTGGGCGCACTTACCCGCAATCAAAGGCCAGGTCTTGGCTAATTTCGTCGCTGAAGTACCAGCAAATCGCATTCAAGAATGCGAACAAGAACAAAACCCTACGCCACCACCATCCTCCTCAGAAACATGGGCACTATTTACCGATGGTTCATCCAACGAGGATGGTGCAGGTGCGGGTCTGCGACTCGTCAGCCCCGATGGCCAAGAGCTTACCTATGCAATCTGCCTCGATTTCAAAAGCACAAATAACGAGGCAGAGTACGAGGCTCTACTGGCAGGGCTGCGTCTGGCAGTCAAACTCGGCGTCCAACATTTGGAAGCACACGTCGACTCACTATTGGTTGCAGGGCAGATACACGGCGACTATGCCGCAAAAGGGGATATCATGATCCTCTACCTCGAACAAGCCTTGCAACTGAAATCAAAGTTCACTTCCTTCAATATCCGCCATATCAACAGGAGTGATAACAAACCCGCGGATGCACTGTCAAAACTTGCATCCACCAGTTTCCAACACCTGGCAAAAGAGGTACGCATCGAGATTCTGCAAAATGCCTCAGTACCCTTGCGCCAAGTCAATGTCATCCAGTACGGTACAACATCCTGGATGACACCAATAATTGCATACTTACAATCCGGTGTTACTCCCGAAAGCAAGGCAGAGGCACGTAAGTTGCAATACAAAGCGTGTCATTACCAAATGGGAGACGGTATCTTATACCGTAAATCATACCTGGGGCCACTCTTACGATGCGTTGACCCCCAAGATACCACATACCTTATCAGAGAAATACACGAGGGAATATGTGGCATACACGCAGGCCCACGCATGGTGGTGGCCAAAATCATGAACGCCGGGTACTACTGGCCCGGCATGCACCTAGATGCGGTCAAAGTCTTGCGCAAATGTTTCAATTGTCAGTGGCATGCTCCCAAGACCTTGCGCCCCCAATAACAATCTGATCCCCGTCACCACTGCATGGCCATTCCAAAAAAGTGAAGTTTATCATAGTGGCTGTTGATTACTTTATAAAATGGGTAGAGGCAAAACCGCTCGCCTCAACCACCGCTATGATAACAAGGAAATTCGTCTGGGAACATATCATCTGTCGTTTCGGTCTACCAATGTGCATCGTTACCGACAACGGTACCAACTTTGCTGCCGATGACTTTCAAAAATGTCTAAAGGAACTAAACATTGAACACGTATTCTCCTCAGTGGCGCATCTGTAAGGGAATGGCCAAGTCGAGAGTATCAATAAAAGTTTAGTTGAAGGCATCAAAGCACGGTTGGGAACAGCCAGACGCGGCTGGGTTGATGAACTCCCAAGTATCTTATGGGCCCACAGGACAAGCCCAAAGACAAGTAACGGTGAGACACCCTTCAGCCTGGTCTACGGCACTGAAGCGGTGATCCCCGCGGAAGTAGGCCTCCCCTCACCTAGAATGTTGGCTATCAACAAGATAGACAACAATGAGGAACGCAGGGTTGACTTGGACCTCCTGGAAGAAAGGCGTGAAAACGCTTCCATCAACGAGGCCAAGTACAAAACCAAACTTGAAAAGTACTACAATGCACGCGTTCGCATTTGTACCTTCAACCCGGGAGACTACGTCCTTCGTGACAATGAAGCATCTAACGCGGAACACCCAGGGAAACTTGCCCCCAAGTGGGAAGAACCCTACCTCATCCAAGAGGTCCTGGGCAAAGGCGCGCATAAACTGCAAACATTAGAGGGCGAAACTATTGCACGCACATGGAATGCACAAGAGCTTTGACGATGTTACATGTAAGCCATGTTTTTTACATTCACCATGTAACCTATCGGGCCGCAGGCCATTTGCAAATAAATAAATGAACGATTCAATGCAATATTGTTTATTTACTTCTATTACAAATGCGTGCTCCACTCTGCGGTATCTGCAAAAACAGATTGGCAAAATCTTCATTCGCGATACCCACACAGAGTGGTGACCATACGCAAGTATTGTAATAGGCCAGCAATGACAAAACATCAACTGCCTATCCGGCTGGATATGCAAATACGGTTTTCACAAAGCCTACACAATTCCTAAACCCTAACGGGATAAAAACAGGAATTGACTGATACTCATACGACAAAGGTATAGAGTATACTCAACCACGCTTACAGCGGGTAGAGTTCTTCATACTTGCATATCACCTAGATACGCAAAAGGCAAATACAAACTTAGTGTTATTCACAATAACATTAACTCATACAAGTTCAAACATGCAAGTAGTAAAAACACTTGTACAACTTGAACAAAACGGTTAAAACTTTGTATTCAAAAAATGTTTACACCGACGCGGTGTACAAGATATTTACATAAAGTTTCTAACATTTACATAGAGGAAACAAAAAAGGGCACGCAGGCTACCCTAGTCCTTCTTTGTACCGCTGGACTCCGCACCACCCTTGCCGTCGCCAGCGGTCTCTTCCTCCTCTTCCTCATCAGCATATAACAACCGCAAGCGGTCCACATAGTCTTCCGCGTCCAAACATTTATCAAGTTCTTCAAGGGCAACAATAGACATGTCGTTGTACGCTGCAAGAGCGGCAGCAAGACGTGCTTCGGTATCCACACCATGGAAGCCAGACATTTCATCGGTATATTTGCCTTGGGCTAAAACATTGATATGACTGATGCAACGGTTGTAGCCAGCTTTAAAACCAGCCTCCCGCGCACGCAGCATAATCTGCTCTACACCAGCTGCGTTCTCAGGTGCGTCAAGGATAGCCCGAACAATCTTCAAAGCACAAGCAATACGGTTATCACAGGCAAATCTAAACAAAAGCAAAGGCACCGTATACTTACATGCCCAATACCGTGATCACACATCCAATCACGATCGTCCTTGAGCTGATCGAATGAAGAAACAAGGCAATCCCTAGCCTCGGCAGCATCCCTAGCCCGCGCTTCAGCTTCAACAGCACGGGCAGAGACCTCCTCAAGAATGGCCACCCGGCTCTGCACTTCAGCCTTTCAACAAGGAAAACACAAGTATATAAAGATGCCCGATCATACTTGTGAAATAAATTTACAAATTCAAGAGCAAAAGAAACTCATACCTGGAGGTCCTTCACAGTCTTGTTTAAGGTGGTGCGGTCAGCGTTTGCCTCTTCAAGAGCCTTGGAGGTGCGGGCCCCCGCCTCTTTGGCCTCTTTAACCGCCGCCTCAGCCTCTTTAGCCGCCACCTCAGCAGCAACTTTCTCCTTTACCAGAGCATCTTTCTCCTTACTCAAAGCTGCGTTCGCTGCCTTGACGTTTGTCAGCTCCTGAAGAACACGAAACTGGGTTTCATTCTGTTTGGCCCAAGATTCTTTCCAAGTCTTGCGCTCATTAGAAAGTGTTTCTTTCCAACTCTTGCGCTCATCAGAAAGCAGCTTGGCGAGGGCACGAACCTGTTTAAGCTCAACAGTTGCGGCCCACTCCTCGGTATGCTTATGCTTCTCAAAAGCAGCCTTATCCCTTTTAAGCTGCTCCGCACCCTCACGAGCAGCCCTTACCAACTCTTCAGCCTCGGCCCGCAGGCGAGCAGTTTCCTCCTCCTTACGCCCCAACACCTTGTAGTCTTCCATAATGGCATTCGCCATTATGGAACTCCCCACAAGCATGGAGGAGAGTTGATTGATCCGGAGCTCACGCGGCAAAGCGCGGGCCCGGTTAACTTCAAACGGGGTACCCAAGCCCCCCAAAATTTCCCTACACGCAGAGGGATCAGCAGAAATATCATCCCCTTGCATAACATTCCAAGGGGGTCGGTGATAGTTCACAGCCCGGTTTTCCGTATAGGTGCGGTAGTAAAACTCCAATTCAGATTCTTCAGGCTGAATGGGAGTTCCTTCAAAACCCGCACCCCCGGAGGCCGAACCGGAAGCCTTCTCAGCAGCAGGAGATTTCTTCTTCTCAGTATCAGCAAACTTCAAGTTCAGCTCGTCAGTATCCTGCGGGGAGATCAGGTTATCATGAGAATCTACCAGTATCCTCTGCCCGCGCAGAGGGCTCAGGCACCACTTTAATAGAAGGGCTTCTGGTAAATTCTTTAGTAACCCCCGCATCCGCAACTGTATCATGCGGGGAGGAGTGAGGAGCATCAAATATAGAGAACCCTTCATCTTGCGGTTCTGCAAATAAAGCAAAAACACTTATCAATTACAAGTACAAAGACAAACACTTGTAAAAGTTACGAATTACTTACCAGAGACAATCACAGGTTTCACAACAGTTGTCCGTTTGGCCAGTATTCTCGGACGTTTCTTCTCACCGGCACCAGCAGCTTTCTCCTCTGTTTTTCTCTTCTTCTTCTTCTCATCAACGGGCTGCGAACCCGCAGAGGATCCATCTGCTGCCGCACCACCACCTGGAACACCCAAACCCTCAAGGGTGTCAGATACTACCACGTAATCGGTATATCTGCGAAAACGAGAATGAGAGATACCTGCCGCCTGTGGCACCAACGGAGGAACAAAAGCAGCCTCAGGCTTTTTCTTGCCGCGACCCCACACAGCCTTCTCTACATGCTTTTTCTCCGCATGTTTCTTGGGGGTACCCTTCACCTCAAATTTACCCAGGGCCCCAAGAGTACCTGCATTTACATCATCAAACAAGCAAGTAAGAAAGGTGAACTTCTTTACAAAGTAAGAAAATTATAGAATATGCCTTGGCCTTGCGGCAGGGGTGCGTTCAACCCCTCGCGATCAGGAACGCGGAAGTTGTTGACAATAGTCAAATTAAAACCTTTTTCACCTTCCGCAAGCGGAAGTACCTCAACCTTGCCCGTGAAGGTCGTATCAAACATCCTCCACAAAGCAGTATCCGCTGATAGTACAATTGTAAATAAGTAACGAGTAAGGAAACAAGGAAACCGCACAAAAGTAAGGATACTTACCACCACTCTTTTCCCGCACAACCAGCCTTGACTTCCTATCGGGCCTGGTCAACATCATCCGTAGCACCCACAGCTGCGAGTTGTCCAGCTTCTTATGCTCAACGGTCTTCAACCTTGGGAACCACTCCACCGTATCCGCACTAGGAAGATCAATATCCTCCGCAGGGATCACCTCGTTCACATTGCGGAAGGTCATCCTGGCAACGATCGCGGCTGCCTTAATGTAGAAGAACTTTGTCTTCCACTTTGTAATACCCTTTGGAGGGGTCATCAGCTTGGGGCTCCCATACCGTTGGCCAAAAGAAAAGAACCCGGTGTTCACCGTCAACTGGTAGAACCGCCGGAAATTTTCAACGGTAATCTCCAAACCAAGAACACGGAAGGTGTACTCGAAATTTCTAATCCGAATCATCCCAAACGGACTCATTTGGGAGATATGGAGCTTGTAATACTTCAAAACCTCAGCAACAAAAACAGTTAATGGTAAACGAAGGTTACCATCAATGAAGGAATCAGCCCACATGGTGACATAACCGGCCGGAGCATCGGCACCGGTGTCACCCTCTTGGGGATAAATAGCCCCATACTCCTGGGGCATTTGAATGCTGGTCATCAAGTTCTTAAACAGACTCTTTGACCACTTCAGCACCGGTAGGCCCCCGCCGGGGGTACTACCACCGTCTTCTTCTGTTTCCGCAGCCACCGGCGAAAAATGTTCAGGGTTTTCACCCTTAGTATGGTGTGGATCGGATGGTTCAGCCATCAAGGAAAGGAATCAAGAATACACCAAAGTGAGGACACAAGAAACTCAGGAAACCACCGGAATTACAGACAAGTTTATCGAAGAAGACAAAGGAAGCACTTTTTCTCTAAACCGGAAATTTTTGAAATTTTGAACAAGTGAGAGGAAATCACAAATGGTTTCCCCTTATATACTCATCGCAATTAATTCGATGCAGTAACTGAATCATCACGTTCAAAATGGGTGAATTACGCGACGCCACGTGTTCAGCGACGGTTCCGCTGACGGTTATCACGCGCGCGTTGCCGTCCACGCGCCTGACAAAAGAGACTTTTACACTGCTTGCTACAGTGCATTTATGACCTCGGGCAGTGCAAACGTCCTTTCGGTTCAGCACATGACAGAATCCTACCAACTTTCACCAACCCACACGTGCGTTCAGCCACATATGCAGCGCAAAAGCGACAACATTATCCAAACATAAGCGGCATACGGTTTCTCTAGTTTACCGCACCATAACCCATACCGCATGTCGTTTTTTTCATACCCCTCAAAAAAGGCAAAAATATATATCTCATTATGTAAAAGGGTATAACCAATAACCGCACATACCCATGAGCACACGTGGAATATGCGGAGATGACACACACGAACTCGCACAGTTGTGTCAGATACTCAGAACCAGCGTTGTTCTTTGGACTGCGAAAACCGCTTCTCAGAATGCGGCAAACCGCATTCCATACAACCTTCTTCAAGGTTCAGATCCCTCATGTCCGGTTCACAACCACAGAGGGAACGCAAACAGCTTCTCCTTAGGATAAAGGACAGGTACGCTGAGCAACCGCACATCAGCAACCCTGACTCCTGATCCTTCAAGAGCCACATCCAAGCTTCAAACTCTCTAGAAGCGAGTTCTTTGATGCAAACCGCATACACTCACAAGTAGCTGCACCGAACTACAAATACGCAAACGGTAGCTACGGAAGAGCCACGACTAAACTACCACGCGGTTGATCAAAGCTACTTCCAAGTAAACTGCTTTCCAACTAAGCATGAAGGAAAGTGGTTACAGAACGAATGCGGACGAGTTTCACCCAGATTCCCAAGTATCTAAGGTGATCTCCTTTGGCAACACTACTTCAAGGAAAACTACTTTCCACCAAAGCGTGAAGGAAAGTAGCTAAGGAACAGTGGTAACAAGTCTGCTTATGACTATTTACCCACCGACGGACCGCATAGAATAAACAATGGTGGGTACTACCAGACCCATGACCATGTTTATTTGCCCATAGTCCAGATTCACATTGTTCGACCAAACACGACCAACAATGACGCAAGTACCCCACATAGTTCGACCACACATGGCCAACGATGTACAGCAACGAGGTAACCGCAAAGGACATGCGGTTACTTGAGAGCTAAAACCGCAGAGGACGTGCGGTTACTAGAGAGCTAACCTGGAGAACACGAAAACCCCACAAAACAGGGATCATCGTTGAATGTCCAGTTGCTAAACATAGAGCTTGAGCAAAGTACTTACAACATTGCATCAGCTGACGCAGAGGTTACAACTAGAGTTGCGATCACGGACATCTTCCGTCACCATCTCAAAGGTTGGTTCGAACCCTGCTAACATCTTCAGTCACGATCTCAAAAGTTGGTTCGAAACACCAACAGGTGGCTGATGACATCAGAAAAAGGTAGACCATATTACCGGGTCAAATCCTTGGCTGAGAATTCCGCATCAGACGGAACTTGCTCACCGGTACGAAAGAGACGTCACCGGACCCGCAGCTTGATTTACTGAAAGTAGGAGCCATCTGCATGGCCCGTATTCTACCTTCTAGACACCATAGTCCAGTATCCCTCCCACATGCAACTTGCAAAAGGAAGGAACACTAGACTGGGGGGACTTGAAGGGGTATGGTCCCAGATCTCACGTCAGCACGACCGCGAGTGACCATTACCCTTATCAAAAACCCCCACCAGCAAGAACTTATCTGTGTCTGTGCGGGCACGCGCGAACACAGCAGTTGAAACCAATCTGTCCATTGATGAGAAGACTTACCTTAAGTACGAGAACGAATGTTACGCATAGCGATGCGGCCTGGCACCGCATCCTATGGACATTTTCGTCACGACAAGGGATCTGGACAACAGTAACAGTCACCAAGCGGTGATGCGGCACGACACCGCATCCCGCATCCATCTTGGCCAGAACAAGAACGCGGGAACAATACCAGTTACCGCAAGCAGCGATGCGGCCCGGCACCGCATCCTGCCTACAAGGCAAGTGGGTCTGACACCACAGTGCAAGTGGCACTGAGAACAGTCACCTGTCAGCCCACATGTGTGCAACAGTCTGACACCACAGCAGGACGTGGCATCACCACCGTGACCGACATGCCAGACACATCTACAGGAGGCTGCGCGATGTCAGACTAGCCACTCAACTACCCTCCTTCACTCCTCGGCTATAAATACCAAGCCCAAACCAGGTTTGAGGTATCTCTCTCAACTCCCTCACTACTACTACTATCACACTTTGCTTCCCAAACAAATTACTGATTCTCACGCCGGAGAGTGGTAACAAGGAGCACCCCCCACCCCACCCTCCTTGTTACGAGTCACGGTTTGTTTCCTTGTGCAGGAAACCAACCAGCGGACGATCCAGCCAGCGATCCTCGGAGAAAAGGGATTAACCCTACTTGACGAGATCAGTGTGTCAACCCCACCCGATTAACCATTGTTTCATCAATATACAACTATAAAATCTTTGGTACAAGGATATTAATTAACACCTTTATACACAAGTTATTTACAATTTTGATAGCTTTAATACTATTTTAGTGTGTACATGCTATATCATTTTAGAACACACACTACAATTAATATAAACATCTATTACATAAGTGCTATATATGATTACTCATATACTTATATTCTATGTATATCACTTATATGTTATATTCTACGTATGGACATATCAAAGTTACAAAACCCATTTTAACAAAGGTAATTGGTGATGAGACAAAAAAAAAAAGTTGGGTACAAGGCAATTTTTGGTTTTATATTAAAGTGTAATTTGTCTAGATTCAACCTTCGTTAAGACACCTTAATTAGAAAAGTAGAAAACATTAACTTTCATTTAATTGGGATCTTAAGAAAGAAATTCAGTCATATTAAATGAATGGTATAAAGAGATTTTGAAATAGTTTATGGTTTAAAGCAACTTTTTTTTGAACGATTAATTTTTTTAATCACTTGTCGTCTGTGGGGCTTGAACCCAAGACCTTCCACTTCCTAACCTAGGTGTTTTAAAGGTTTTGCCTTTACCAATTAACGCTAATAATGTGAAAAGTATACAAGATTAAATTTTGAAAGTAATTGCACAATGGAACAACAAATATGGAGGTCGCAAGTTCAGGTTTTTGTTTACAACCCAGAGGTCACAAGTTCGAATCCTCCTGGAGTAGATCAAGTGGTAGAAGACTTTCATTTCTTTTGAGAGATGCAGGTTCAGCTCTCACTTGGTGTAGAGTGTAGGGATGAGCATTTGGTACCGGGTACCGAACTGTACCAGGTATATTCGGTACCGGTACTGAACCGGTGTATTCGGTACCGGTACCCACTTTTCTCGTTTTTCGGTACCGGTATCGGTTCGGTACCGAACGGGTACCGTGCTCATCCCTAGTAGAGTGAGGCACCGGTGGGCAATGATATGAGACCCAGGGAAACCTGGGTTGGATCCTTGAGCCAAACTGGTTTTACTAGTAATTTCACTGTCGTGACTACGGGCAAGTGGGTTACCGGGTTTTCCCCGGAATTGGTGGTGGACTCGGGTTACTCTCGGAAGTACTGATGTTTATGACGTGTTGGAGTGTGTTCGGATTTTTTTATATATTTTTTTACTTTTTTACTCTTTAATCAAGCTTTAAATTTATAAAACACGATATAAAACTATCACTCTCTACAACACGCTAGGGTAAGTGCACCCATCGTTGGTGTAATACCGAGGTCGTCCAAGAACACAAAAACTTTTAATACCGGAATATCGTCGACGTCTAATCTAACAAAATAAATAGAGAAAATTTTTGTTTTCGTTTTTAAATAAATAAAAATAAAGAGATAAAATAAATAAAACAGATAGACAATATAGAATCACTTGGATTCGACTCATCATTTGTGTATTTCCTCGTTTACGGTTTTTTAAAAGATTATCTTAGTTATTGTGGATCCTTTGATGATTTCCTCGTTTTCGATCTTATTACTAGTATACTATATGAAATTAAATCCAAAATGTATATTATAAAAATCTGAATGTATGCATTAATTTGTGTACATCAACCGCTTTTTTAAAGAGATGATCATCCTCAAGTTGTAAAACTTGGCCAAATTTGTAAAACCTGGCCAACTTTGTAAAACTTTTGGATGTTTTTTTTTCTAGCTTCTTGGTAGACTTGGGCATTGTACCGTAACTACAAACGAACCGTATCGATACTGATTCAATGCCTACAAAATGTTAAAAAAAATTAACATAGATGCGGATTTTAATTTTATTTTTTAAAGTTAATGAGCGCAAGTTATTACTAAATTATCAAATTTAATAGTAAATAAAATGCTATTAATAAAAATAAAAAAAACAAACACTTAAAATTATTAATTAATGTTTATTACTAAAACTCAAAATTAGATAACATAATAAATATTACTAAAAATATTTAAAACTTAGAAACACTATTCATGGTAACTTTGAAATCATATGTATAATATAATATAATCATGGTTGTAAAACAAGGTCTCTAAGGCCGAGTACTCTCTGAGTAATCGCTACAAGGTAAGTTGTCAATGCGACTTTCTCCAACTCCGCCTAATTACCCGGAATCGATCAAACGCCACCAACTTCAGCTAAAATCGGATTTAGCAGGTCAGCGTGGGTCGAGTTTTACAAAAAAATAAAATAAAAATAAAACATAATTTCTAGAGTAAACTTCCTTTTTGCTCCCTGTGGTTTGGTCACTTTAACGGTTTTACCCCAAACCTTTAAAAATTGTGATTTTCTCCAATAGTTTGCTATGGTTTTTCCATTTTGCTCTCCGCCTCTAACTCAATCCAAATTATCTGTTTTTCCATTTTGCTCCTCGCAGGGAGCAAAATGGAAAAATCATAACAAACTATTGGAAGAAAATGGTTATTTTTAAAACTTTGGGCAAAACCGTTAAAGTGATCAAACCATAGGGAGCAAAACGAACGTTTACTCTAATTTCTATGCCAATCATATTAAATATCATTTTCACGTAGTTTGTTATAAATATTAGTAAATTTATGTTATTTGACATATATTTAAATTCCGAAAACTAATTTCTTTATAAGTTAACATGTCTGAGTACTCCCCGAGTACTCTCCGCCTAGGCCGAGTACTTTCAACTCCCCGGTCGACCGACTAGGGAGCGCCTAACGAATTTTGCAACCATGAATATAATAATAATAATAATAATAATAATAATAATCTATCTACTATAATAAAAGAAACCAACTTTTGGACACGTGTCATTCATTGAAGGTATTCTCAAATCTATGCTTATCTTATATTAACTAAATAAATAATAAATTAATATTAAATCTTATCATAATTTAATAAAATAGTATCCTCAAATCTAAATAGTTAATTTAATATATTTTTAAAACAAATACCTCTCTTTCCTACTTATCTTATATTAAATATATAAATAATCAATTAATATTAAATGTTATCTTAATTTATTAAAAATATAACTTTTTTTATTATTTAGTATACAAAATTATATTTATTCAACTCGTGTAAAACACGGGGTTTTTAAAAATTTAACTTTTTTTATTATTTACTATACAAAGTAACATTTATATAACCCGTGTAATACACAAAGTTTTTAAAGATATAACTTTTTATCATCTGTTATGTAAAATTAGATTTATTCAACACGTGTAATAAACGGAGTTTTTAAGGATGTAATTTTTTTTTTATTTGGTAGATTTTTCAACCCGGCTATACACGGGTTTTTTAAAGATACGACATTTTTAGTATTTAATATACAAAATTACATTTGTTTAATATGTGTGATACACTAATACACGTGGTTTTTAATGATATAACTCTTTTCTAGATCTATTCAACATGTGTAATATACGGGGTTTTTAATGATATAATTTTTTTTATCATTTGGTAGATTTATTCAACCCGATTATACACGGGTTTTTTAAAGATACGATGTTTTTAGTATTTAGTATACAAAATTACATTTATTTAATCTGTGTAATACACATGGTTTTTTAAGATATATTTTTTTTATTATTTAATATATAAAACTACATTTATTCAACCTGTGTAATACACGAGTTTCTAACCTAGTAATAATATATTGGAAATTTTCTTGCCGTTTAAAAAAATTAATATGATTATATCATATTACTTAGTCAGATTACACATACTAATCATATTAATCATATGATTATATGACATAAATAATTAATGTAAGGATGGGAACCTCACATGCAGACACGTTCGAAAAAATAAATAAATGATTAAAATATGCGAAGCCGTTGTGGGGGCCATTTGGCGCGTTACTGTCGGTGAGGCCTTTACTTCTTTGTGAGCATTGCCGATGTGGCAAAACTCAAAAGCCTATTCATTTTTAATAATCTCTACACATAAATGTTAAATCACTTAAATGTAAACAAACTAGATTGTTGTCATAGACGGTTGGTTGCGACGACGACGTTTTAGTTGTTTATAGTTGGCGACACGTTATATGATGCGTTAAGCGTATGAAAACTCATGTTTCGACGTATTCGATCTAACTCAGTGTAACCTATATAAACATTGTGATTACAATGTACGATAATGACATTAACGTGTGGTACCCGCACATAACATGTTGCGGGGTAAATTCGTAAATGTAAGTGAAAAAAATTACTTCTGCGATACAAAGATATCTAATAATGTTCCAGTCAATAACATGGATATCTCATAATTATGTTTCGAAACACGAAAATACGATACACAAACACATACATATGCACAAGCTAGGCCTTGGCTTTATTTTTTTAACTTGATTGTAACCTATTCCGTACATTCTGACATACGAATCGATGTGACCCCATAAAACCTTAATATCTAAACTAGGGATGAGCATATGCCACCGAATACCGATCCCGATCCCGAAATACCGATACCGAATTTTTTCGGTATCCCATACGGTATCCACTTTTTGGCGTTTTCGGTATCGGTACGGTATCGGTATAATACCGATACCGACCCTCAAAATACCGATACCGTACCGATACCGAACCGACATGTTTCGGTATCGGTACCTAGTTTGGGTGAAATTCGGGATCTGTATTAGGCGGTATCGGTATCGGTTCGGTATCGGATACCGCTTTGCTCATCCCTAATCTAAACCCAGGGCGGACCTAGGTGAAGCCTAGGGTGGGCGTGAAAAAGAAAAATTTAGTGTGTATTTAGGCAAAAAAAACTCAACCGCACCCCCTGAAAATATGCTTGAACCACTCATCTGCATCCCCAGCAAATAATTTATGGGTCCACCACTGTCTAAACTTTTTTGATATGGACGAGATAACATTAACTCTTTTGATGCAAACACCACAAGCCCTAAGGATCGTGATATGGAAATTATGGAGATTGATTGTTTGTAGATTGCTATAGGTGTGTAAGGGAAGACCAAAACCCAAGTGAGTGATGTGGAGATGGAACACTCGCACCCTTTTTTTGCAATTGATCATATGTGTGTAAGGGAAGACCAAAACCCAAGTGAGTGATGTGGAGATGGAACACTCACACCCTTTTTTTTGCAATTGATCATATATATTACTTCATTACATTTAAAATGGTATAAAAATAACATATTTACCCAATATTAATGGGTTATTGGATTTTAATTATCACAAGTTTCACTGGTTGGTCGATAATAATCCCAACTTCAAAAATTGCCTACAGCAGTCCCAACTTGTAAAATTTTGGCCACCAATAATCCTTGTCTAATTAGGTTAGTTAAAAGTGACGTGGCAGGTGAAGTGTTTAAAAACTAAAATGTGGATGCTGGCGCGTATCATATCTGTCACACCTTCCCCTCCTTCCCTCTCGATCACTGTTTTCGACGACCGGAGCCGTGGAATCCGGCGCCCCTTCTTCTTCCAAGAGCACCCACAAAAACCCTCCCCCTTGTCTCGTTCCTACTCACACCCACCTTGCCTGAAAATGAAAAGAAAGCAGACGGAAGAGAGAGAGAGAGAGTTATCGGAGAGACCACAGCCGCCACTGCCGTATCAACACTCCAGCTGACGTCACCTCGTCGGAGCCGAGCCACGACACCATCTGAATCACGAAGCCAGTTCCTCTTTGTTTTCTTCGCAGAGTGACATATTCAAAATAGTTGTTACTCCGTGCTCTTGAAGCTGTAGATCTGACGATGAGATTAGCAAATCAACGGTCGGGTTGCTCCGGCTCTGGCGATTTGTAACACCTCAAAAATTCACGTTCTATAATGTGTTGACACGTGTCATAAGTTTTGAACGTGTGAAAGAATGTTCTAGAAGGACTAAAGTTGACAAACAGGGAAAGTATGTGAATGTAAGGGTTCAAAATGTCAACAATGGATATATATATACTTTACAATAACCCTACATGATATTTATACCCTTAAACGAATGATTCATGGATCATACGAAGCTAACGGTGAAAGAAAATGACAGATTTCAAACTACAGGGGTTAATTGTGTCAACATGTTTAAAGTATACCTCTGAGTGACCTTTTAGCAAACCCGAAGCTTTGTAACGATTAATTATGCTCACTAGAATGCATGATAAAAATTTCACCAAGTTTCATTATCGTATGAGAAAGTTATGATAAAATTCGCACACGAGGGGTTAAAAGCGTCAACGATAAAGTTTATGACTTTTCGGGTGATACCAAAGTTAAACAAGGGCTTCACAAGGATTGGTTATAACTAGGAGTCCTTGGAAAGAAATTTAGGAGGCTCATAATGCAAGAAATAATTGTCGAAACAACTTTTTATGGGCCAAGGACCAAAACATAAAAAACTGAAAATAGATTTGAATCAGAAGGGGCGTCGCGCGACGCGAGGGTCCCCTAGGGGGTCTACGCGTGACGCGAAGGGCCCTCTGATTCCGAAAACCTTGGCTAATGTCTGCTAGGTGCATTGTAACCGACTTAGAAAGATATTTTCCACTCCATGGGCGACCCCTACATGCTTTTAGACCTTAGGGACACTTGTGGATGATCCATGATCAGTTGTAGCATGAATTGTCATGATCACAAGGCCTTAAATTCACTATAAAAGGCCCCTCATGTTGCAACATTTTGATCACACCTTCCATCTGCATTTGTGGAGCTTCCTGGAGCATAAGATCAGTCCCCAAGCATCTCTAATCGTGCATTAGACCTTGGTAAGTAACCTTGATCTTCCTTAGTTGAGTTTTACTTAGTTATTAGCTTAAAAGTCAAACCGTCGTAATTAAAGTTTGACTTATCGATTAATCACTAATGGTTCAGTGATTAACCAAATTGAAAGTTGTTATAAGTTGGTAATTATGTGGGCAATAAACCCTTAAAAGGGCACCCTCTGATTCCCACTCTAACTAGATCAAATGTCGGGTCAAAGTTGTTTATAAAAAGTCAACAGAAACTTAATTTGCGAATTAACATGTAATTAGCAATGTAGAAGGCGTGTAACCTATTTTATCACTCACATAACTTAGTAATAAATGTAAGAACATGTCTAAGCACGTTCGACCTGACAATTTTCTGTTTAGACCCGGTTCGGAACCGAAAGTCGCAAAACTTTGACTTTTGCTTTGACTTCAGTTCTGACCCAATTTAGTATGATTGGAAATGCCTTAGAGCTTCCTTAGGACCAGGTTACATGATAGTATAACCCTCTGTGGTTGGTTCGTTGATTGTCCGATTCGTTTACATATTTCCGTTAATTGCCTAATGTTGACCAATATGCCCTTTTGACCATAAAACGAGAATTTTGGATATGTGAGAGGACAATAATCTTTATTACTGATTTATAAACATGTCCCTAAATTTTCACATCGGTTTGAGGTCTAGATTAGGAGTTATGCTCAATTACGTAATTAGAACGTTTTTTAGTAATTTAACGGCGTCATTAGCATAAAGCCTATCTAAACCCAATTTTTGACACCAAACATTTTACCCATTAATGTAATATAATATTTTGGGATTTTTGAAGATTTTAATTATTTTTAACCTGCTCATAACCTAAGGTTATGGCGTTGATTCGGTAAATACCGATTATACCCTTTTTGTGTATAAAATGAGTTTTACATAGTATTTTGACACCAATCCAATTGCTACTGATTTTATATAATAAATGCAGTATTTTGAACTTTATAACCTGATCAGAAAACTCAGATTTCCTGTATAACCCGGAAATCGCTTAAAATGGCTTTTTAAGCGTATTAAACACATAGTATGGGTTTAAAGCCATTTTGACATATAAGACTTATCACCAACTGATATAACCTGATAAATTAAGTTATTTTACTGATTTATTCAGACCCGAATCTGTTGGTGCATTACATCTGTCGACTTCGTCTTATATCGAGTCTCGGACTGAAAGTTTGAAGAGTGCCTGCTAGTTTGAAGGCTGCTAGTTTGAAGGACCTGCTAGTTTGAAGAGTGTCAAGTTTGAATTTGTTGTGACCGTTTGAAGGGTGGCATGTCACCTTCAAACGCGAGGGTCCTAGTCTATAAATAGGCTTCAAACTTTCACCATTTGTAACTTTCCGGTTTGTACAACGAAGTGCTGCCGAAGTGTTGTCAGGTTGTAAAACGTTCTAAAATCAATCATACAACAGTTTACAGTGTATTGCTTGCTGAATTGAACGCAGTTTCTTAGTTTCCGCCTCTGAAACTGAGATAAACTCTTCTGAACGACTCATTCGGGTCCGAAAACGATCCTACAGAATCTCAGGATTTCATTTAATCTCTTTTATAATATTTAAAATGACCAAAATACCCCTACGAGGCTTAAATTGAGACTAAACTCGTTTTGGGCATAAGGGATGGTATCCTACTGATATCACAACATATTTAAGGCATATTAACTTAGGAAACCTGTAAATGACTCTCATGTTTACCCGTTACGCCTCTTGCGCGTTCGGTTCGGTTTATGTAACTAGTTTGCATAAATTAGCCGAAACGGGTCAAACCTTATTATTTTTATCTCAAAATCCAGAAGGTGTTTAGTTTACCCATATTATACAAGTCTTCAAACTTGTCGGGTCTAAACCACATTCTATTCCGGTCTTCGCTTATTCGTGCGTTTGAACCGTATCTTTCCTTAAAACTAACCGGTTTAAGTTTAGGCTTAATTAAAGACCCGTTAGGATTCTAATAGGTTATTATAAACCTTCGTTCCAGAATAGGAGACCCGGTAAAAGCTACACGCATTTGCTATTTGTGATTGATACTTGCAAAGGTAAATACTTTTAACTTATTTTCCCTTATACGGGCTTGGGGTACGGTATATAAAATACCGCTTGGTCCGGCATTGAATCTTTAATCGAATAGAGGTTAAATCATTGATATGCTCCGTTTTGAAATGTTTTGTTTGCTTAAAGCCTTTGGGGGGTTAATGACCATGTCCCGGATATCCTTGGCATCATCTTACGAGATGGCCACGACCTGAGCACGGGGTGTAGGCGTACACCCGTCAGTGCATGAATAAATAATGTGGTGTGCCTATTGATCTTTAACCCGGTCTACGGATCGGGCTACTGAACGCATAAGGAACATGTAATTCTTTTACAAGTATTATATTCAAATAATTATCCCAAGTTATAAAAAGTTTGTGCCACGTGCATTCAAATCTATTTTATTAAACTTTTCAAAAATGAGTCGGTTGATTGTATTTACCAGTGTAAACTGACGTATTTTCCCAAAAAGGTTAAGTGCAGGTACTAAGCGAACTAGGCTGGCTTTCTCCTAGCGTCCACAATAAGTCTCGCAAGCTTGGATGTCAAAACTGTTGAACAATGTTTCCTATTTATTTTTGATCCACCTGTGGATTATTCTCAACTGTTTGTGATACTTGATATTACAATATTATTCGGTTGAAATATATCTATCTTTTGCTTCCGCTGTGCATATTAAATATTGTGTTGTTTGACTGTAATGTTACCAACTAAGTCACGATACTCCCCACCGGTAATACGTGGAAATATCGGGGTGTGACACGATTGTCAATCTGTTCTCCGGTTTGTTCTTCGCGAGTAAGCGAATCTCCATAGCTGCTTGCTTCTGATCATCGATAGAAGTGGTTGTTTATTGAAGGGTGGTGGTGGGGTGGGTTGAAGGTGGAGGTGGAAGTGGTGGTGGGTTGAAGGTGACGGTGGAGGTTAGGGGTGTGAATTTCTGACACAACCCGAAAACACAACACTAACTTAACACGAAATTTACGGGTATGGGTTTAGTCTAAATGGGTTCGGGTCAGGTTCAGGTTGAACCCGCCAACCCGTTTAGCTAAACGGGCCAGGTTCGGGTCAACCCGGTCGGGTTGATGGGTTGACCCGTTTAACCAATTTCTATAATATTATACTTTTTACAATATGTTTTATGTTATAAATTAAATTTGGTGTGTATTTTATGCTATGCTTATAACTTAAAAATAGAAATTGACATAAGTTTTATGATTTTAATGTAATTTTATTATCTAATTTGTGTTTTTTTAGTATATGTTAATTTTAATATATTAATTTGTTGAAAAAATAAAAAAAAATCGGATTGAACGCGTCGGGTTCGGGTCAGCCTGCGAATATTCAGGTCATGTTCGGGTTCGGGTCGAGTTCAGGTTCGTCTAAAATTTTCGGGTTCGGGTCGGGTTGAACCCGCCAACCCGCGAACACGACCCGTTTAGCACCCCTAGTGGAGGTAGTGGATTGAAGGTGGTGGTAGCTGGTTGAAGGTGGTGGCGGTGGTGGTGGGTTTTAGAGAGAGGGGAGGAAAAGATGAGGATGAACCATTTTTATTTTTTATTTTTTTATTGTTTAGGGGCAATTTAGTCATTTCGCATATATATAACTGTGAAAATTAATATGAGTTAGTGATAAGGATCACCCGAGTACAAAATTTGCAGCCACTGGGACCAACTCTGTAATTAGTAAATCACTAGGACCAAGTTTGCAATATTTGCAAACCACAAGGACCAACCAGGCATTTAACTCTATAGCTAAATATATAAAAACATTGCACGTTGGACAAGAAAGTGAAGAAACTAAATATTGTTATTTTAAAAAGGCCTGTTTAGTTTTATAGCCTAGTGGTATCTTGGGAGTGGGATAAGGCTTATGACCTTTAGGTCATGGGTTCGATTCTCACAAAGGGGGGTTTTCCCAAATTTATTGGGTTTCCTCCTGAATTGGTGTATAGGCATTATTGCCTAGTGGAGATGGATATGATCGGGTGGTTTTGCTGGTGGCACGATAATACTCCAGTAGTCCGTCAGTGGTCCAAATTTGCTGTTCAAAAAAAAAAAAGTTACAATTGGAAAAGAAAATTAAGAGTGAATTGCAAGTTTTGTCCTTTATCTTTAGGCCATTTTGCAGGCGCTGTCCTTTATCTTTAAAGTTGACGAGTTTTGTCCTTTATGTTTCTAAATCCTACACGTTTTGTCCGTTAGGCCTAACCTGGTTAATTTTTTCAGTTAAATCTGATCATGTGCAAGGCACATGAGGGCAATTTTGTCATTTTACCTTCTAGGGACTAAATATGTATAATCTGTTATATATATGGGTTGTTGTGTGTAAAACAAAACTCATCAAATCATCATCATCACAGCCTCTTAAACTCAGATCATCAACATCATCTTCAACTTAAAAAACCTGCTTCTCTCTCTACCTTTCTCTCTCTCTCTCTCTCTCTCTCTACCCCTCTCTCTCTGTCGCCACCATTAACCACCAACAATCACCTCTACACCGCTGCCTTCATCATCGTCGCCGCCATCATCATCGTCGCCGCCATCATCATCGCCGCCGCCATCACACCTCCCCCACACCACAATTGTCGGATCCGACCTCCATACTCCGGCGGCAGGTAAGCTTTGATATGTAAAATCGGTCCAACTCCCCCATCGTTTTTTAGATCTGTTTTGGGACTAGGGTTTATATGTGCTGAGGGTGGGTTGCAGGTGGTAAAGAGATGGCAGTGGGTTGTATTTTCAGATGATTGGGGTTGAGGTGGTCGGCGGCAGGTGGAGGCGGCAGGTTGCAGGTCGAGAGTGAGGAGAGAGAGAGAGAGAGGTGGTGGTGGTAGGTTGCAGGTAGAGAGAGAGAGAGGTTGTGGTGGTAGGTTAGGGATCGTTTTTTAGATCTGTTTTGGGACTAGGGTTTATATGTGCTGAGGGTGGGTTGCAGGTGGTAAAGAGATGGCGGTGGGTTGTATTTTCAGATGTTTGGGGTTGAGGTGGTCGGCGGCAGGTGGAGGTGGCAGGTTGCAGGTAGAGAGTGAGGAGAGAGAGAGAGGTGGTGGTGGTAGGTTGCAGGTAGAGAGAGAGAGATGGGTGGTGGTGGTAGGTTAGGGTTTAGTTGTGATCGGTGATGGTGGTGGTGCCGTGGTGGTGATAGGTGGTTCTTGAGAGTGGTGGCGGTGGTAGATGTTAGGTGGTGTGATGGCGGTGCTTCTGCGAGGGTGATAGGTGGTTCTTGAGTGGTGGTGCCGTGGTGGTGATAGGTGGTTCCTGAGAATGGTGCTTGTGGGTTGTACCGTATATTATTTAGAGGGATATGGAAGATGATTAAATTCATCTTTTAAGTTGAAGATGATGCTGATGATCTGATGAGTTTAAGAGGCTGTGATGATGATGATTTGATGAGTTTGTTTTATACACAACAACCCATATATATAACAGATTATACATATTTAGTCCCTAGAAGGTAAAATGACAAAATTGCCCTCATGTGCCTTGCACATGATCAGATTTAACTGAAAAAATTAACCAGGTTAGGCCTAAAGGACAAAACGTGTAGGATTTAGAAACATAAAGGACAAAACTCGTCAACTTTAAAGATAAAGGACAGCGCCTGCAAAATGGCCTAAAGATAAAGGACAAAACTTGCAATTCACTCGAAAATTAATAAGAAAAAAGGTAAAAAGAAAGAAAAGCGAGATATATTAAAAAGTTGAAGAACGGCCGAGTTACCTAGGGATCAAACAAAAAAAAAAGGTAAAAACTGAAAAGTGAGTTGAAGAATGGCCGAGTTGCCTAGGGATCAAAATCGACATGATCCTACATTCCGAAGTTCTCTTTCTTTTATGATGTTTTTAGATTTAGATTATATATAAAAAAATGATTATGAGAAGACTTTTACAAATGAGAAAATTAAAAAACTTCATAAAAGATATGTTGTGGGCTATATGAAAAATTGCTTGCGGTTCCTATAGGGTATTTTTAGTATTATATATGTGTAATATATGATATATTACACATACTAGAAGGATGCCCATAGATGCATCGGGAAACACACATACCAGAGTATGCATCATCGGTTGGTTTATGTCACTATCCTCAACTACATTCATTGATTAGTCCATTTATTAATAAATCGATTTTCGGTTAATTGATTTGGTTTATTTGGTTATACTGATGGTTTTTGGTTTAATTCATTTAATTTCTGTTTATAGCCAAACCAAAGTTGGGCTAAAACTTTTGCTTAGAAATACATGAAATTGATGTATAATACATGAAATGAAAGTATAAATACATAAAATGAAGGTATAAATATGAAATTCATGAACCGAAGGTATAAAAGCTATTATATATGGAAATATGAATGGTTCGGTTAATTTTGGTTAAACGATTGTACAAAAAATCGATTACATGTTTTGGTTAATTCGGGTTTCGGTAAATCGGTTTTCAATTAATTCGGTTTTTGGTTGATTTCGGTTCGGTTTCGTCTGTTTTTAGCTCGGTTCCAGTTAACGAGTAAGTTATTGCTCACACTTAGACATTGTTAATCACGTAATATATCAATCTTTTCAATTAAAAATTAATGCAATACGATATTCAAATTAAAGAGAATAAAATACTCACTTTTATGGTATAATTTAAAAAAAATTTGTTTACATATAAAAAATTTATACCATTGTCATTAATCGGTAGGTCCAACATATAGCATCCGATGATGAAATTATCAGCCACTTTTACATGACTCATCGCACCACCTTCAACTATACTTGGATATCGTGCGTCCAAGAGGAGAGTTTAAACTCAACCCTTAGAAAGGCGACAACCTTTAAACGTTAGAAGAGATTTGGTATACCTTAATCTTAGAGATGGGGCCAATCCTCATATCTTTGATCAATATCCTAGGAAGTATTCTGTGAAGGTGGGTGTTATCTAGGCTAACACACCTTCGATGCTTAAATCAGTAATGGTATTTGAAGTAAATAAACACACAAATTAATAAAGAAGAATATAAATCAAAATATATGTAGGGATATTAGTCATACCAAACCGAGTCATAGATAAATTTCTAACTCACATGAAATAGGCCTTCAAGTGAATAGCATTCCATGATCTTGGCAAGATATTCCCTTCCAATGTTGCTAAACGGTATGTTCCTTTGCTAGCTTCTAAGTCTATCAAATATGGACCTTCCCACTTTGGTGCTAACTTCCCATTACTAGGGTTGGTAGTATTTTGAAATGTTTTTCTTAGGACTAGATCTCCAACTTAGAACATTCTCGTTCTAATATTCTTGTTGTAGGCCTTTGCAATTCTCTGTTGATATGTTGTTATTATTACCTTAGCCATATCCCTAAGCTCATCCACAAACTCAAGGTCATCGGATAAGGCCTAAGAATTTGTCTCAAGATTCTGCAAGCTTGACCTAGCCATTGGAATGACCATCTCAGTTGGAATCATGGCTTCCACCCCTAAGACCAAAGAAAACAGTATTTGACCGGTAGTCATCTTTGTCGTAGTCCTATCAGCCCATAGCACAAATGGAAGTTCTTTTGCCCATTTCCTCTTTTCAGCATTCAACCTCTTCTTTAGGTTGTGCTGACTCAGACCAATATGGTCGAGGGTAGCGTTGCCTCCAAAAGAGGGACATGCCACTATAACTAAGATAATTTCTTAAAAAAACCCAAAATGCGGAAATCATCAAATGATACATAAAAGTTGAGTCAGAGCCAAGTGATTGTTTCTTGTCATTTTTATTTATTTATTTTCTTTCTTTATTTTACATGTTTAAAACTCTTTTTTCTCAAAATTTGGGTCGATTAGACGTTGACAATAAACCGGTATTAAAAGCTCTTGTGTCCTTGGACGACCTCGATATCTTACCATCACTATACTACGCCAACGATGGGTGCACTTGCCCTAGCGTGTTGTAGAGAGTGATAGTTCTATATCGTGTTTTATAAATTTAATTCTTGATTAAAAGGTAAAAAGGTACTCAAAATACATTAAAAATCCGTACACACCGACACACCGACACACGTCAAGTTTTTAGCGTCGTTGCCCGGGACACAAAGATTTTAAGAAAGCTTAAAATAAACGGCCTAATCATTTTTTAGTTTTGTAACACCTTGTAAAATCACGTCCAATAATGTATTGACACGTGTAATAAACCCTAATAAAGTCAAACCTTGAATTTAAGGGACTAATTTTTTGAAAAATCGAAAAACATTAATTATGAAAGAACTGGAAGTATTAACATACCTAAAATAAGTTTCTAAATAACCTTTTACGGTTTTATATTCATAAATAAGCCACTTGTTGATCAAGTGTAGCCGTGTGCGTAATTAATTGAAAGTTTGCGCAATAAAGGGTTAAAAGCGTCAACATATTAATTCTTACCTCTGAGTGACCATTTAACAAACCGAGAGCTTCATGATATTTGATTATACTCTTGGGAATGCCAATCGTTGGCCGTCCAAGGCTTTTATGCCTATAAATGAAGTTACGTGCAACTTTGCAAGTTAGAGGGACTAAAAGTGTCAATATGTTTAATTATACCTCTAAATGACCTTTTAGAGAACCCGAAGCATTGTAATGTTTAATAACACTCCTAATAATGCCTAATATGGATTAGATAAGGCTTTGATACTATTAAACGATGATATGCGCATGTTTGCGCATTAAAGGGACTATTTGCGTCAAACTGCAAAAGTTTATCGATTCGTATAGTATCGAACCTTCCGGAATATGATCATAAGTTAAAAATGCCCTAAATATCCTTTACATAGCATAGAAATAGGCTTAGAGGTGTTTGGTGCGCAAAAATAAACTTATTTGGTCAATAGGGACTAAAAGCGTCAAAAAGTACACAAGTTTGCATTTTCACGCATAACTTACATTCTGAATACATCCGGACATCCAAAAATTTATGTAAGCACTAAAATATTTTATTTTAGTGTTAGTGCATAAGAAAAACTTCATTCTCTTCAAAATTTGGATCGTTTTCGCGTCCGTTACGACTTCCGTCGTAATTAACCGAACAACGTAACCGTACGACCAAACGAACCGAAATCCGAGATATTTTTGAGCACATGTTAAGTTCCCTTTTACTTTAACTTCATTTTAGAGCTTTGAAATGGGGTTAACGGGGCTTAAACGTGTCAAAAATGCATCAAATAGCAAGTTTGGATGCACAGGGGCCTGTTCTGCCAAAATATGAAAGTATCAGACCTGCAAGGTCCTTACGGACTGTATGGTTCTGGGTCTTACGGTCCGTAAGCAAGTCCCAGATCAGCAGAAGCTGTTTCCAGCCAATTCCAACTCATATCTCACTTGCACATGGTTTTGGGCAATACTAGGGGATCCAATGGTTTTACAAAACCATGGGCACGAGGTATATGGCTGAGATTTAAGCTCGGGAATCGAGGAACGATCTTAACGGTTCCGAAAAACCTATAAATACTGTAACACCTCGAAAATTCACGTCCTGTAATGTGTTGACACGTGTCATATGTTTGAACGTGTGAAAGAATGTTATAGAAGGATTTAAGTTGACAATCATGAAAAGTATATGAAAATACGAGTTCTAAATGTCAACAGTGAATAAATATATTGTACATTAACCCTACATGATGCCCATACCTTCAAACGAATAAATCATGGATCATACGAAGCTAAATATGAAAGAAAGTGAGAGATTACAAACTACAGGGGTCAACATGTTTAAGTTATACCTCTGAGTGAACTTTTGACAAACCCGAAGCTTTGTAACGGTTAATTATACTCACTAGAATGCACGATATAAATTTCATAAAGTTTCGTTATCGTATGAGAAAGTTATGATCAAATTCGTATGCGAGGGGTTAAAGCGTTAACGTTGAAAGTTATGACTTTTCGGGTAATAACAAAGTGATCAAGGACCAAATAAAGTGGGTATAAGTCCTAAAGCCCTTGTAGGTAAATATGGAGGGCTCAAAATGCAAGTAATAATGTTGGTTGACCCTTCGGAAGGGCCAAGAGACAAGTATGCAACAAATGGAAAATGTGAAATCTGAACACAAGGCCCATACGGGCCGCGTAAGACCCATCAACACCCTTACGCGGGCCGCCTGGCCCGCCCAGATACAGAAAGTTTGGACAACATCCGTTTTTCATGCATAAACCGACTTTAATCGATTTTCCTCATATATGGGCGACCCCTAAGTGACTCCTAGAACCTTAGGGACATGTGTTGATGATCAGGAACCATTGGTAGTGTTGTGTGTCAACAATCCATGGTGATTAAAGCACTATAAAAGGGCCAAGGTTGCAACCATTTTTCTCACACCTTCCATCTGCACTTTGGATCACTTCTGGAGCTCAAGACTTCTCTCTAAGCTTCACAAATCGTGCATAGGACTTCAGTAAGTTTGCTTATCCTTCCTTAGTTAAGTTTTTGCTTAGTTTTAACTTAAAAGTCAAACCGTCGTAATTAACGGTTGACTTCAAGATTAATCACTAATGGTCCAGTGATTAGTCGAATTGAAAGTAGTTATAAGTTGGTAATTATGTGGGCATTAAACCCTTAAAAGGGTTCCCCATGATTCCCACTCTAACTAGGTCAAATGTCGGGTCAAACTTGTTATTAAAAAGTCAACAGAATGTTTATTTTCTAATTTGTGCATAATTAGCAATGTAGAACACATACAACCTGTTTGATCATTATTATAACTTGGTAATTAGTGTAAGAACATGTCTAAACATGTTCAACCCGACAATTTTCTGTTTAGACCCGGTTCGGAACCGAAAGTCGCAAAGCTTTGACTTTTGCTTTGACTTCAGTTCTGACCCGTTTTGGTATGTTTTAGAAATGACTTAGAGATTTAATTGGACTAGGTTACATGCTAGTATAACCCTCTGTGATTATACACCACGGATCATTAGTTATCCAATTAATATGCATGATTCCGTTAATTGCTCATATGTTGACCATTATGCCCTTTTCACCTTAAAACGTGATTTTTGAAAATGTAAAAGATTAGAAACCTTAATTACTGATATATAAACTTGTAACCAAAATTTGACATCAGTTTGAGGTCTAGATTAAGAGTTATGCTCATTAGCGTAAATTGAAAGCTTTTTGTTAATTAAACGACATAATTAGCATATAGCCTATTTAAACACACTTTTTGATATCAAACTCTTTACCCACTGATGTAATATATTATTTTGGGATTTTTGAAGATTTTTAATTAATTTTAGGCTGAGCATAACTTATAGTCATAGGCTTAATCCGGTAAATGTCGGTTTTGCCCTTACGGGCTATAAAATGAGTTTTACATATCTAATCGACTCCAAACCTTTTGCTACTGATTTGATATGATAAATAAAGTATTTTAAGCCTTCTGGAATAATAAAAATATCAGCTTTAAGTATAGAACCCTGAAATGGCTTCTAATCGCCTTTTTAAGCGTTTTTAACGCATAGTATGTACTAAAACTATTTTAAACATACAAGGGTTGATAACTACTGATATTTTAGGTAAATTATAATATTTTACTAGTAAGCAAAAGTTGTTTAACTTAGACTTCAGTTTTGAGCTTTACGGCTTATGTGAAATTACCAAAATGCCCCTACGGTGCATAGTTTGGTTATAATTGATAAATTTCACATATATACTTACCCTACTGTTATAACTTAGTAAAATAAGTTTTTTTTGCTGTACATATCAGACCTGTAACTCAGGTTGATACTTAAACTCTTTTATAACATTATAAATGACCAAATTACCCCTACGGGGCATAGTTTGTGTTTAAATTCGTTTTGGGCATAATGGAAGGTATCCTACTGATATCAAAACATATTTGAGGCATATTAACTTAGGAAACCTGGTTAGGACCCTTATGACTACCCGTTACGCCTCTTGCGCGTACGGTTCGGCTTATGTAATTAGTTTACATAAATTAGCCGAAACGGGTCAAACCTTATCGGTTTTATCTCAAAATCCAGAATGTGTATAGATTACCCATATAAGGCAAGTCTTCAAACTTGTCGGGTCTAAATCACATTCTACTCCAGTCTTCGCCTAATCGTGCGTTTGAACCGTATCTTTGAAACTAACCGGTCTAAGCTTAAGCTTAATTAAAGACCCGTTAGGATTCTAATAGGTTATTATAAACCTTCGTTCCAGATTAGGAGGACCAGTAAAAGCTACTTGCATTTGCTTATTGTGTTTCTTACTTTGCTCAGGTAAATACTTTTAACTTATTTTCCCTATACGGGCTTGGGTTACGGTATATAAAATACCGCTTGGTCGGGCATTAAATCTTCCATCGTTTGGTGGCTAATTGAATAATTTAATCGGCCCATTTAAATATGTTTTGTTTACTTAAAGCCTTTGGGGGGTTAATGACCATGTCCCGGATATCCCTGGCATCATTTTACGAAATGGCCACGACTTAAGCGCGGGGTGTAGGCGTACACCCGTCAATGCATAAAAGAATAATGTGGTGTGTCTATTGATCTTTAACCTGGACACAATCCGGGCTACTGAACGCATAAGGAACATGTAATTCTTTTACAAGATTATATATTTAAATAATTATCCCAAGTTATAAAATATTTATGCCACGTGCATCCAAAACAATTTTATAAAACTTTTTAAAATGAGTCAGTTGATTGTATTTACCAGTGTAAACTGACGTATTTTCCCAAAAAGATTAAATGCAGGTACTAAGCGTAATAGGCTGGATTTTCTCCTTAGCATCAATAAAGAGTCTCGCAAGCTTAAGATGCCTAATGTCTGTTGAACTACTGTTTCCATATTATTTTCGATCCATCTGTGGATAAACAATCGACTGTTGTGATACTTGATATTACAATATTATATTCGGTTGAATTATATCTTTCATTTGCTTCCGCTGTGCATATTAAATATTGTGTTGTTTGACTATTATGTTGCCAACCACGTCATGATACTCCCCACCGGGCCCACCGGTGACACGTGGAAATCAGGGTGTGACAGGTTGGTATCAGAGCCAACATTGAGTAAATTAAACACTAGCCTTTTGTGTTTAATCTCAATAACACAATTGCACATATCTAAACTTTCGAGTCTAGACAAATAACATAGGACAAATTCTACTTTGTTTGATTTTGTTGTCCTTTATTTTATTTTATATATTCTTGTCGTTATCTTATGTTGTATTGACAGGATTAATTATGCCGCCAAGATTCTTTAGACGTAGAGGACGAGGCAAGGGGCCAATCACCGCCCCCAATGACGACGAGGCAGGACCTTCGCATATGCGAGCTCCTTCTACCACCGAGAGTGACGATCCTCGACAGAACCGGAGGATCCTTTTTGAACCTGCGAGGCGATCTGTTTCGCATAGTTCGACGCCTCCCGTACATAACTCTTATGGGCCACATTCGGAAAATGAGCCCAATAACCCACAACCTTCCTACATACCTCTACAACGATCCTTATCGCACAATTCTTTTGGAGACCCCACACCTGTTTTCCGGGGCCGGTTTAATCCGGCAAATTACATACCAGAACCAATGGGTTTTAACCCATTGGGACCGGAGGACCACTTCTCGGGAGACAACGCTATGGACATGGACGAGGACACGGATCCCGTCGAACCTGCAAGCGGTACCCCCAACCATCCCATCGAGATCTCCGATGGATCTTCTTTTCACGGATCACCCTACGGTGGTCCAGACAGCTTTCAGGCGAGGTTTAACCAACACGAGTGGTATTTTACACCCTCGCATCATTCGTCGCCTCATCAGCAGCAGCAGGATCCCTCTGAGGATTCCCGATTTGTGGCAGTCACGCCACCGCCTCCACCACCACCAGTTCAGCCGGCACCTCCACAACCGCCGAGGCGTAGGAGAACCGGAGCGCGGATGTCCGCGCGAGGAGGATATTTTCATTTCAGCTCTCCTCAACAATCAAGTGGCAGTCATTATCCGCCACTTCCAGAAGATCCACAAATGGGTGGACCTTCACACCCAGTTGCACCGCAACCACCACCGATGGGTTTTGATAACCCAATCCCTGCATATACGGGTTCAGCGATGTACAACCCGTTTGGGCCACCGGTTCGCACCAACTACAATTACGCTAAAGCCGACCCATACATGGTAGCGGCCAATTACAACGCCTTTAACCCTGAAGGACCGTATGGAGCTCCTTGGGGAGCAGGATACCCAACTCACGGGTACCAGATACCTGCCAGACCTATAATACGGACACAATCGCAGCCGCCACGGTTTTCTCCCCCTGAACGGGAGGAAATTCTTCAGAGACTGGACCAGGTCGAGCGAGACTTTTACCGAGATCGCAGGGAGCGACAAACCTTCTTCCAAGGATTGACAAGCCTAATAAAAGGGAAGAGCAAGAAGGACCATTGAATCCTTCCACTGTTGTTGTAATTTCCTTGTATCAGTTGAGCCTCTGCGTGGGCCTGTCTTGCTGTAATAGCCCCTGCGTGGGTATGTTTGTATGTTTGTTTGTTTTGACCCTTGCGTGGGTCTATCTTTCTGTTAACCCCTACGAGGGTATGTTGTTTGTTTAAGTCCCTGCGTGGACTAGTATTTCAATTTGACCCCTGCGTGGGTATGTTGCTTTATTAAAAAGTCCCGTTTAGGGCGACATGTAACCTATTAATAATTAATGGAATGTTTAATTTATAAATTTCATTTTGCTATTATATGCATAAATATATTATATGGAATAAATAAATCAAAATCATTCCTTTTAAAAAATAATCTGCCTATATAAATATTGAATAAGAATCTTAAGAGTGAAACCTAGCCTGAGTGTCATTGTGAAGACCTGGCCATGATGGTAAGACCTGTTTAAAAGATTCGAATCCCTGTTAACATCTGTAAACATGTTAACGCTCCTGGCAGACGTGATTCGTTAAAATCACACACGTCATCTTTATAATATGATTCTTTAGAAGATTCCTAACCCAACTTAATGATCTCTGAATCGTGGGTTTAAATCATCAATTTAGATAATCATATTTTAACCATATATTGGTAATATAACGCCTACGGGCCCTTGCTCATTTCTACATGAGCCAAAAGACAGTGGTAGCTATGACTCCCTGTCCGAAAAAGGTAATGAACTATGTTCAAACCTTAAAAGCCTTGATTCTCTGAAATCATGGCTTATAATTTAAAAATGTCCTTGTGACTAGGCCTTTTGTGCTACAAATAAAACTGTTATTGTTTTATAATTAGGATAAATTATAATAAAAATCCTAAATAAATATGATTAACAAATTAACCAAATATGGTTTATGTATACCATGGTTAATGAATTTCCATAAAAGACAATTCCATAATAAACTCCCAAGTAAACTATTGTCCTTGTTTTATGTAACAGTTCAATTAAAATGGCTAACTCGGACGAAATTAATAGCCATCCAGTGGAGAATATTGATAACGCCCGAATTCATTTAACTGGTGCTGAACTGAAAGCGTTGGTAGACGACGCAGTTACAAAGGCCTTAGAGCGGCAGTACGAAAAGTATAGTGGGACTCGGAGTAGGACCCTATCTACACCGCATTTGAAGCCACCTTCCAAGGATGAAGAACCCAAGAAAGATGATGATAGACTCTCCTCAAACCACCACAGTGCTCCATCTCAACAGATTGTACTAAATCAAGAACCCCGTAACAAGGGTTGCTTCTATAAATACTTTGTTTCATGCAAACCCAGGGATTTCACTGGGGAAAAGGGAGCCATTGACTGCATGACGTGGTTAGATGAGATGGACACAGTTGTGGATATCAGCGGATGCGCTGAGAGGGATGTGGTCAAGTTTGTGTCGCAATCATTTAAGGATGAAGCCTTAGCCTTGTGGAGATCACTGATTCAAGCCACCGGGAAAATCCCATTGTACAACATGTCATGGGAACAATTTGTTGCCCTTATCAGGGAAAATTACTGCCCTCAGCATGAGGTGGAGAAGATAGAGTATGATTTTCTATCGTTGGTAATGACAAACCTTGACTGTCAAGCTTACCTCACGAGCTTCAACACAATGTCCCGGTTGATTCCGTATCTGGTGACCCCAGAACCAAAAAGAATAGCTCGTTTTATCGGTAGTTTAGCCCCCGAGATAAAGGCAAGCGTGAAGGCCTCTAGGCCAGCTACTTTTAGATCTGTAGCTGACATATCTTTGTCCCTCACTCTGGATGCGGTCAGACAAAGATCGCTGAGGAACAAAGATGCTGAGAAAAGAAAACGTGAAGATGATAACTCACGGAGGTCAAACAAGAGGCACCGAGGAAACGGTGACAACAAGAAGGGGTCTGAGTCAAGGAAAGATGGGCATCAGTCTGGTGATAAGCCCAAGTGCAAGATTTGCAAGAAACAGCACTTTGGAAAGTGCATACTCGAATCGAACTCGCAGACTCAGTCGAGAACTTTTGCTTGCGGGATATGCAAGTCCAAGGACCACAAGACCTTGGATTGCAAAAAGATGAAGGATGCAACCTGCTACAGTTGCAATGAGAAAGGGCACATAAAAACCAACTGCCCTAAATACGCCAAGAAGCCTGAAGAGGCCAAGAAGACAAATGCTAGAGTTTTCAGAATGGATGCAAAGGAAGCGGTTCTAGACGACAATGTGATTACAGGTACTTTCCTTGTAAATGATGTCTATGCAAGAGTACTTTTTGATTCAGGCGCTGATAAGTCTTTCGTTGATAATAAGTTTTGTGAATTGCTGAAATTACCTGTCAAAACCTTAAGTGTGAATTATGAAGTGGAATTAGCAGATGGCACCATAGAAACCGTCTCAACTGTGTTAGATGGATGTGTTATATCCATTAAGAACCACTCTTTTCCTCTGTCCCTACTTCCCTTTAAGTTAGCCGGTTTTGACATAGTTTTGGGTATGGACTGGTTATCTCATAACCAGGCCCAAATTGTCTGTAACAAAAAGCAAGTGGTGATTAAGGCTCCGTCTGGTGAATCACTTACCATTCGTGGAGATACCCAGTATGGGCTGCCTGAGCAAGTGACTATGCTCAAGGCTTCCAAGTGTTTAAAGAAGGGGTGTGTCATCTACATGGCACAAGTGATTATTGATGAGCCTAAACCGAAGATGGAAGACATCCCCGTCATTTTTGAATACCCAGAAGTTTTTCCTGAAGAACTACCTGGTTTACCACCAGATAGACAAGTCGAATTCAGAATTGACATCATCCCTGGAGCAGCACCAGTTTCTAGAGCGCCTTACAGGTTGGCACCAACAGAGATGAAGGAATTAAGAGCGCAACTAGATGAATTGCTAGCTAAAGGTTTCATTAAACCTAGTTCGTCTCCTTGGGGAGCACCCGTCTTGTTTGTCAAGAAGAAGGATGGATCGATGCGTCTGTGTATCGATTACCGTGAACTTAATAAGGTCACAATAAAGAATAGGTATCCTTTGCCCAGGATCGACGATTTGTTCGATCAATTGCAAGGGGCAAGTTATTTCTCGAAGATTGACTTAAGGTCAGGCTACCATCAACTGAAGGTTAGAGATGAAGACGTGCACAAAACTGCATTTAGGACTCGTTATGGTCATTACGAGTTCCTAGTGATGCCTTTCGGGCTCACTAATGCACCTGCCGCGTTCATGGATCTCATGAATCGCGTTTGTAAGCCGTACTTAGATAAATTCGTCATCGTTTTCATCGACGACATTCTCATCTACTCGAAGAACCAAGCTGACCACGAGAAACACCTTCGCTGTATTCTTAAACTCCTACATCATGAGAAACTCTATGCCAAATTCTCTAAGTGTGAATTCTGGCTTCGAGAAGTCCAATTCCTTGGACATGTGGTTAGCGAACGTGGAATCCAAGTGGATCCCGCTAAGGTGGAAGCAGTTATGAACTGGCAAGAGCCAAAGACGCCTACAGAGATTCGTAGCTTTCTAGGCTTGGCGGGATATTATAGGCGTTTCATTGAAAAATTTTCAAGGATTGCTGCACCCCTAACCTCCTTGACTAAGAAGAAAGTACAGTTCGTTTGGGGCCCTAAGCAGCAAGAGTCCTTTGATATCCTTAAACAAAAGTTGAGCAACGCTCCTGTACTGACATTGCCTGAAGGTACCGAAGAATTCGTAGTTTACTGCGATGCATCTCACACTGGCATGGGGTGTGTGCTTATGCAGAAAGGCAAGGTTATTGCCTATGCTTCAAGACAGTTAAAGGTGCATGAAAAGAATTACACCACTCACGACTTGGAGTTGGGTGCCGTTGTATTTGCACTGAAACTATGGAGGCATTATTTATATGGAATCAAGTGTGTGATCTATTCTGATCACAAGAGCCTCCAGCACCTGTTTAATCAGAAGGATTTAATCATGAGGCAGTGCCATTGGATGGAGACTTTGAATGATTATGATTGTGAAATCAAATATCATCCCGGCAAGGCGAATGTAGTCGCTGATGCCTTGAGTCGAAAGGAAAGAGTAAAACCCATCCGAATCAATGCCAAGAGCATTGAAATAAAGAACAGTTTGAATGAAAGGTTGTTAGCTGCACAGAAGGAAGCTGTGTTGGAAGCTAACTATCCTAACGAAAAGCTAGGAGTAACTGAAGAACAGTTATCTCTTGGCAAGGACGGACTTTTGAGATTGAATGGACGAATATGGGTTCCAATTTATGGAGGACTCCGGGAGGTTATACTTCAGGAAGCCCATAGTTCTAAATATTCCGTTCATCCTGGAGCTGATAAGATGTACCAGGATCTAAGGGCAAACTATTGGTGGATAGGCTAGAAAAAGTCTGTAGCCGCTTATGTAGCTAAATGCTTGACGTGTGCGCAAGTCAAGGCAGAACATCAAAAGCCATCAGGTTTGCTACAATAGCCTGAACTTCCTACTTGGAAGTGGGAAATGGTAACTATGGATTTTATCACCAAGTTACCCAAGACAAGGAAAGGAAATGATACGATATGGGTTATAGTTGATAGACTGACTAAGTCAGCACATTTCTTACCCATCAAGGAGACTTACAGCTCCGACATGTTAGCCCAGTTGTACGTGGATAAGATTGTAGCTTTACATGGCATACCTGTGTCTATTATCTCTGACAGAGATACTAGATACACGTCACATTTTTGGAAAAGTTTCCAGCAATCTTTGGGCACGCGTTTGAATTTTAGTACGGCTTACCATCCTCAGACGAACGGTCAGAGTGAGCGTACTATTCAAACTTTGGAAGACATGCTTCGAGCATGCGTGATCGATTTAGGTGGTAGTTGGGATAACCACCTGCCGTTAATCGAATTCTCCTACAACAATAGCTACCATACCAGCATCAAGGCTGCGCCTTTCGAGGCCTTATACGGTAGAAAGTGTAGAACGCCCGTTTGTTGGGCGGAAGTTGGAGATGTCCAATTATCAGGACCAGAGATAGTCTTTGAAATGACGGATAAGATTGTCCAGATTCGTGACCGTCTCAAAGCTGCCCGTGATAGGCAGAAGAGTTACGCAGATCCAAAGCGTAAAGCTATGAAATTTGAAGTAGGCGACAAAGTGTTGCTTAAAGTATCACCCTGGAAGGGGGTGATGCGATTTGGTAAGAAAGGCAAGCTAAGCCCGAGATACATAGGACCTTTCAAGGTCATCGAACGTGTTGGGTCAGTTGCCTATAAGTTGAACCTACCTGAAGAGCTCAGTAGTATACATAATGTATTCCACATCTACAATCTAAAAAGTGTTTCGCTGATGAATCACTGGTCATACCACATACAGATGTGCATATAGATGAGAGCTTGAAATTTGTGGAAAAACCATTGTCGATTGAAGATCGACAGGTTAAGAAGCTTCGAAGGAAGCATGTGCCTATTGTAAAGGTAAAATGGGATGCCCGTAGAGGTCCCGAATACACGTGGGAGGTTGAGTCCACAATGAAAGAAAAATACCCTCATTTATTTTAGTAAATCTCGAGGTCGAGATTTATTTTAAGGGGGGTGAGGATGTAACACCTCGAAAATTCACGTCCTGTAATGTGTTGACACGTGTCATATGTTTGAACGTGTGAAAGAATGTTATAGAAGGATTTAAGTTGACAATCATGAAAAGTATATGAAAATACGAGTTCTAAATGTCAACAGTGAATAAATATATTGTACATTAACCCTACATGATGCTCATACCTTCAAACGAATAAATCATGGATCATACGAAGCTAAATATGAAAGAAAGTGAGAGGTTACAAACTACAGGGGTTAAATGTGTCAACATGTTTAAGTTATACCTCTGAGTGAACTTTTGACAAACCCGAAGCTTTGTAACGGTTAATTATGCTCACTAGAATGCACGATATAAATTTCATAAAGTTTCGTTATCGTATGAGAAAGTTATGATCAAATTCGTATGCGAGGGGTTAAAGCGTTAACGTTGAAAGTTATGACTTTTCGGGTAATAACAAAGTGATCAAGGACCAAATAAAGTGGGTATAAGTCCTAAAGCCCTTGTAGGTAAATATGGAGGGCTCAAAATGCAAGTATTAATGTTGGTTGACCCTTCGGAAGGGCCAAGAGACAAGTATGCAACAAATGGAAAATGTGAAATCTGAACACAAGGCCCATACGGGCCGCGTAAGACCCATCAACACCCTTACGCGGGCCGCCTGGCTCGCCCAGATACAGAAAGTTTGGACAACATCCGTTTTTCATGCATAAACCGACTTTAATCGATTTTCCTCATATATGGGCGACCCCTAAGTGACTCCTAGAACCTTAGGGACATGTATTGATGATCAGGAACCATTGGTAGTGTTGTGTGTCAACAATCCATGGTGATTAAAGCACTATAAAAGGGCCAAGGTTGCAACCATTTTTCTCACACCTTCCATCTGCACTTTGTATCACTTCTGGAGCTCAAGACTTCTCTCTAAGCTTCACAAATCGTGCATAGGACTTCAGTAAGTTTGCTTATCCTTCCTTAGTTAAGTTTTTGCTTAGTTTTAACTTAAAAGTCAAACCGTCGTAATTAACGGTTGACTTCAAGATTAATCACTAATGGTCCAGTGATTAGTCGAATTGAAAGTAGTTATAAGTTGGTAATTATGTGGGCATTAAACCCTTAAAAGGGTTCCCCCTGATTCCCACTCCAACTAGGTCAAATGTCGGGTCAAACTTGTTATTAAAAAGTCAACAGAATGTTTATTTTCTAATTTATGCATAATTAGCAATGTAGAACACATACAACCTATTTGATCATTATTATAACTTGGTAATTAGTGTAAGAACATCTCTAAACATGTTCAACCCGACAATTTTCTGTTTAGACCCGGTTCGGAACCGAAAGTCGCAAAGCTTTGACTTTTGCTTTGACTTCAGTTCTGACCCGTTTTGGTATGTTTTAGAAATGCCTTAGAGATTTAATTGGACTAGGTTACATGCTAGTATAACCCTCTGTGATTATACACCACGGATCATTAGTTATCCAATTAATATGCATGATTCCGTTAATTGCTCATATGTTGACCATTATGCCCTTTTCACCTTAAAACGTGATTTTTGAAAATGTAAAAGATTAGAAACCTTAATTACTGATATATAAACATGTAACCAAAATTTGACATCAGTTTGAGGTCTAGATTAAGAGTTATGCTCATTAGCGTAAATTGAAAGCTTTATGTTAATTAAACGACATAATTAGCATATAGCCTATTTAAACACACTTTTTGATATCAAACTCTTTACCCACTGATGTAATATATTATTTTGGGATTTTTGAAGATTTTTAATTAATTTTAGGCTGAGCATAACTTATAGTCATAGGCTTAATCCGGTAAATGTCGGTTTTGCCCTTACAGGCTATAAAATGAGTTTTACATATCTAATCGACTCCAAACCTTTTGCTACTGATTTGATATGATAAATAAATTATTTTAAGCCTTCTGGAATAATAAAAATATCAGCTTTAAGTATAGAACCCGGAAATGGCTTCTAATCGCCTTTTTGAGCGTTTTTAACGCATAGTATGTACTAAAACTATTTTAAACATACAAGGGTTGATACCTACTGATATTTTAGGTAAATTATAATATTTTAACAGTAAGCAAAAGTTGTTTAAATCAGACTTCAGTTTTGAGCTTTACGGCTTATGTGAAATTACCAAAATGCCCCTACGGTGCATAGTTTGGTTATAATTGATAAATTTCACATATATACTTACCCTACTGTTATAACTTAGTAAAATAAGTTTTTTTTGCTGTACATATCAGACCTGTAACTCAGGTTGATACTTAAACTCTTTTATAACATTATAAATGACCAAATTACCCCTACGGGGCATAGTTTGTGTTTAAATTCGTTTTGGGCATAATGGAAGGTATCCTACTGATATCACAACATATTCGAGGTATATTAACTTAGGAAACCTGGTTAGGACCCTTATGACTACCCGTTACGCCTCTTGCGCGTACGGTTCGGCTTATGTAATTAGTTTACATAAATTAGCCGAAACGGGTCAAACCTTATCGGTTTTATCTCAAAATCCAGAATGTGTATAGATTACCCATATAAGGCAAGTCTTCAAACTTGTCAGGTCTAAATCACATTCTACTCCGGTCTTCGCCTAATCGTGCGTTTGAACCGTATCTTTGAAACTAACCGGTCTAAGCTTAAGCTTAATTAAAGACCCGTTAGGATTCTAATAGGTTATTATAAACCTTCGTTCCAGATTAGGAGGACCAGTAAAAGCTACTTGCATTTGCTAATTGTGATTATTACTTTGCTCAGGTAAATACTTTTAACTTATTTTCCCTATACGAGCTTGGGTTACAGTATATAAAATACTGCTTGGTCGGGCATTAAATCTTCCATCGTTTGGTGGTTAATTGAATAATTTAATCGGCCCGTTTAAATATGTTTTGTTTACTTAAAGCCTTTGGGGGGTTAATGACCATGTCCCGGATATCCCTGGCATCATTTTACGAAATGGCCACGACTTAAGCGCGGGGTGTAGGCGTACACCCGTCAGTGCATAAAAGAATAATGTGGTGTGTCTATTGATCTTTAACCCGGACACGATCCGGGCTACTGAACGCATAAGGAACATGTAATTCTTTTACAAGATTATATATTTAAATAATTATCCCAAGTTATAAAATATTTATGCCACGTGCATCCAAAACAATTTTATAAAACTTTTTAAAATGAGTCAGTTGATTGTATTTACCAGTGTAAACTGACGTATTTTCCCAAAAAGATTAAATGCAGGTACTAAGCATAATAGGCTGGATTTTCTCCTTAGCATCAATAAAGAGTCTCGCAAGCTTAAGATGCCTAATGTCTGTTGAACTACTGTTTCCATTATATTTTCGATCCATCTGTGGATAAACAATCGACTGTTGTGATATTTGATATTACAATATTATATTCGGTTGAATTATATCTTTCATTTGCTTCTGTTGTGCATATTAAATATTGTGTTGTTTGACTATTATGTTGCCAACCACGTTACGATACTCCCCACCGGGCCCACCGGTGACACGTGGAAATCGGGGTGTGACAAATACCCACCTTAACTTTCCCCAAACTCACACCTTGATCATGAATTCTCTAAGTTGGAGACTTTGCTCTTCATACCTGAGAATTAAGGATCAACCCTCCTTGCTTGGACCCTTTGTAAGTGTCCTTTCGTGCTTAGTTTAAATTTCTAGCGTTAAAGCCGAAAAGTCAAGCGTTTTGATGAACGCTTTGACTTTTAAACGGTTGAGCCATTGTTCGTAATGAACATGGCTACGTGACCGTAATTAGTAGGTGTTAAACCCTCAAAAAGGGCACCTCCTAATTATCACGTTTACTTAGTTTAATTGTCGGGTCAAATAAAAGTCAAACGGGTTTGTTTTAAATAAAATTCATAACTATTTCATAAAAATCAGTTTTCTCACTTTAATAACTTGGTAGGTATTAGTTGAACATGTCTAAGCATGTTCAACCCGACAATTCTAAGTATAGGCTCGGTTTGGAACCGAAAGTCGCAAAAGTTGACTTTTGCTTTGACTTTCAGTTCTGACCCGATTTAGCTTAGTTTAGATATGCCTTAGGATTCCTTTAGGACCAGGTTATAGGTTAGTGTAACCCTCTGACGTTATACAACTTGGATCCTTAGTTATCCTATTCATTGCACGTTTCCGTTATATGCTTAAATGTTGACCATTGTGCCCTTTTGACCCCAAAACCTTTTGCAACTGATTTTATATGATAAATAAAATATTTTAAGCTTTCTGGGATGATAAAAATACCAGCTTTTCTTTAAAAACCCGGAAATCGCTTAAAATCGCCTTTTCACGCGTTTTAAGCGCATAGTATGTATAAAAACTATTTTACATATATAATACTTGATACCTACTGATATTTTTAGTAAATCTATATACTTTAACAGTAAGCAAAAGTTTTAAACTCAGATTTCCAAATTTTTCCTTTAAACCTTATGTGAAATTACCAAATTGCCCTTTCGGTGCATAGTTCGGTTATAAATGATAAAATTCACATATGTGTAATACCCTACTGATATAACTTATTAAATTAAGTATTTTTACTGATTAAATCAGATCTGAAACTCAGATTCATATTAAACCTCTTTTATAACCTTTTAAATGACCAAATTACCCCTACGGGGCATAAATTGGTTTTAAATTCGTTTTGTGTATAACGGAAGGTATCTTACTGATATCACAACATGTTTAAGGCATATTAACTTAGGAAACATGTATATGACCCTTATGGTTACCCGTTACGCATATTTCGCGTTCGGATCGGTTTATGTAACTAGTTTGCATAAATTGACCAAAAACGGGTCAAACCTTATCATTTTTGCCTCAAAATCCAGAATGTGTTTAGTTTACCCATATTATACAAGTCTCCAACTTTTCGGGTCTAAATCACATTCTATTCTGGTCTTCGCTTAATCATGCGTTTTGAACCGTAAACCTTTCCTTAAAACTAACCGGTCTAAGTTACGACTTAAATAAGGCCAGTTAGGAATCTAATAGGTTAATAAAACCTTCGTTCCAGATTAAGAGCCCCAGTAGAAGTACTTGTGCTTGCTGATTAGAATATACGGCTGAGTATAAATTGCATTGCTAGCTCAGGTAAATATTTTTAACTTATTTTCCCTATACGGGCTTGGGATACGGTATTATAATAATACCGCTTGGTTGCGTATTGAATGTTTAATCGTATTGTGATTAAATTATTGAGGTAACCCGTTTTAATCTGTATTGTTTGAAATAAAAGCCTTTAGGGGTTAATGACCATGTCCCGGATATCCTTGACATCATTATAATAAAATGGCCACGTCTTAAGCACGGGGTGTAGGCATACACCTGACAGTTGCATAAGGGAAACGGTATCTCACTCTCTTGTGGGCCTATACTTGTGGCGTGTCTGTTAATCTTGACTCGGTTTCTAACATCGGGCCCTGAATGTATAACGAACATGTAAATCTGTATACAAGATTACTTTTATATAATTGTCCCAAGTTATAAAAGATATTTTTGTGCCTGGTGCATCTAAATCAACTTTCTTAAACTCTTTTTAAAATGAGTCGGTTAATTGTATTTACCAGTGTAAACTGACGTATTTTCCAAAAAGGTTAAGTGACAGGTACTGAACGTAATTGGCTGGAAGCTCAGGGCGTTAATAAGGAATCTTGCGAGTTCTAGGCGTCTAAAGTTTGTTGAACAATGTTTATATTTTAAGATCCGCCTGTGGATCCATCTTACAATCCGTTTGTAATAATTGACGTTACTTTTGAATCGGGTTGTAATATATTTATCTTTTGCTTCCGCTGTGCATTTTAAATTGTGTTGTTTGACTATGATGTTATCGACTACGTCACGATATTCCCCACCGGGCCCACCGGTAATACGTGGAAATATCGGGGTGTGACAGGTTGGTATCAGAGCCAACATTGAGTGAATTAAACACTAGCCTTCTTGTGTTTAATCTCAATGACACAGTAGCACATTCCTTGACCTTCCGAGTCTAGACTTAACATAGGAATACTCTCAATCCTAATCTGTAAATTTTTGCTTCCAATTTATATATTTTGGATATGTCGCCAAGCGAAGAGGCTGTATTAGAAATTCTCCACATCCGGAGCCTTGAAATGCTGAGCTTCGTACCGCGGCTAGAATGAAACGAGCATCTAGGGAGAGAACATTCAGAAGTAAAGTGAAGAAGAAAACTCCTTTTGCTAAAGATCGTTTCTTTAATAGTCCTTATAAGGACATAATTATTTTCTAGTCCCTTCATGGACAACATTATTTCTTTTAAGTCCTGCTTAAGGCAATTTTGTACTTCCTTTAAGAATCATTGGAATATTTTATCAAAACTTCATTTTTATCATTATATATGAATATAATATATGAAATAAATCAAATTATTATTCCTTTTCATATTTGATCTATCGGTGTATATATTAAAAAGAATCTTAAAGGGTATAACCTAGCTGGAATGTCATTAAAGACCTAGCTATGATGGTAAAACCTGTTTAAAAGAGATTCAGATTCTTGTTAACATCTGAAAACATGTTAACACTCCTGACAACAGTGATGCGATAAAATCACACTTGTCATCTTTATATTGGGAAATTCCAACCCCTTATCTAGCCAAGTGATTTAGAAATCATGGCTTAAATCATCAAATAAAGATGATCATATTATAAACATCCATTAGTGATGAAGTGCCTACGGGCTAAACATGTTGTCCGATAAGACAACGACAGTGGTGGTCTTTGACCCCCTGTCTAAAGATGTTGGACTACGTCCAAGCATAATAGCCTGTATGATCAATGCGATCTTGACTAATATCATCAGATAAGATGATCATATCATAAACATCCCTAGAGTGATGAAATGCCTACGGGCCATATCTAGTGTCCTAAAAGATAAAAGACAGTTACAGTCTTTGACACTCTGTCAGGAAAGGTAATGAACTGCGTTTAAACCTTAATGCCTCGATCCTATAAGATCATGGCTTATAAATCCAAAACTGTCCTCGTGACAAGGCCTTTTGTGCCATTTCAATATCCTTAATAGCTTATAGCTGGATTGAGTATAATTTAAAATAAACCTGATTATCAAATTAACCAAGAATGGTCTATTAATACCATGGTTAATGAATCATCAAAGATGATGGTTCCAAAATAGACTCCCTGTCAAGAAAAAGTAATGAACTATGTTCAAACCTTAATACCTCGATTCTCTAAAATCATGGTTTATAAATATTAAAACTATCCTTGTGATTAGGCCTGTTGTGCCACTTTAATATCCTTAATGATTTATATACTAGGATAAATTATAATGAAAATAATAATATAAGTAACAAATTAACCAATATGGTTTATATTACCATGGTTAATGAATCGTCAAAAATGATGATTCCATAATAACCTCTGAATAAATCATTGCTAATATTTATGTAGCAATCAAGCTACATGGCTGCATCAGAGGAGGTTAACAACCACCCGAGGGAGAATAATGATGCTACCAGAGTTAATATAACTGGTGCGGAACTACAGGCATTAATAGATAATGTTGTTACTCGAGCTCTTGACAGACAATATAATGAATCAAGTGATACACACTCTAAGACCCTATCTGTGGCTCATAGTAAGCCCCCTTCTAAATCGCACGAGTCAAAGGAGGACGATGTTCATAACTCGTCAAATCAGAGGAGTGTTCCGTCTAGATAGGTTGTGCTTAATCGAGAGCCACATGATAAGACCTGTTCGTATAAATATTTTGTCTCCTGCAAGCCCAGAGACTTTACAAGAGAAAAAGGAGCCATCGACTGCATGACGTGGCTCAATGAGATGGACACCATTGTTGATATTAGTGGATGTGCAGAGCAAGACATTGTGAAGTTTGTTTCACAATCTTTTAAAGGAGAAGCTCTAGCTTGGTGGAGGTCACTAATCCAAGCTACTGGGAAGATCCCGTTATATATATCTGACATGGGATCAGTTTGCTGCTCTTATCAAAGAAAATTACTGTCCTCAACATGAAGTTGAGAAAATCGAGACTGATTTCTTGGCATTGGTCATGAAGAACCTAGATTGTCAGACATATCTTACAAGTTTGAATACCATGTCTCGATTGGTTCCTTACTTGATCACACCGGAACCAAAGCGTATTGCTCGCTTTATTGGAGGTCTAGCCCCAGAAATCAAGGCAAGCGTGAAAGCATCGAGACATACTACATTCAGGTCAGCGGCAGATCTGTCGCTATCTCTCACACTCGATGTAGTTAGAAACAAGGCTGCCAAAGCTTCTGATGAAGGAAAGCGAAAAAGGGAGGATGAGAATTCTTATCACTCCGTTAAGAAGAAAAAGGGGAACTCTGGTCATCAGAAGAGTTTCGGGTCTAAGAAAGGCAACCAGCAGTCGGGTGAAAAGACCAGGTGCAAAACCTATAAGAAATACCACCTTGGGAAATGCAGATTTGAATCTCAGCCTCTACCCTGTGGAATCTGCAAGTCTAAGGAACATAAAACCTCAGATTGCAAGAAGTTGAAAGATGCAACCTGTTATGGTTGCAACGAGAAGGGGCATATCAAAGACTAACTGCCCTAGGAATCAGAAGAAGCCTGAAGAGGCCAAGAAAGTGAACGCGTGAGTCTTCCAGATGAACACCCAGGAGGTAGTATAGGAAGGTGACATGATAAAAAGGTACCTTTCCTTATCAATAATGCTTATATGGAATTCATTTGATTCTGGCGCAGAAAAGTCTATTATGGACAATAATTGTTGTAAGCCGTTGTATCCGCCTATTAGGACCTTAGGCTTATGACGTGAGGTAGAATTGGCCGATGATACATTAGAAAATACTTCAACAACCTTAGATGGATGCTTTATATCCATTAGGAAACACTCTTGTCCAATATCCTAATGTCTAGCTTTCAAGCTATCCAAAAATCATCAATATGATCAGGACAGATGTGACATTGATCCCCTATCAAAAAGGTGATGGACTAGGTCCAAACCTTAATTGCCATTTATGGTATTTTATTGCCTAGGCTAAGTATCATTGATATATACACATATCTACATGACATTCATTGAGAATGTTCGTACTATATTAGCTACTGTATGGTTTAACGGTACCATGGTAAGTATATATTAGGTCATCAGGATGATGAGTAGCGGTTGTTGGATTGCAACTAAATAATTGTTTTATTTGGTGCTAGGAACCAAATATCGAGTATGACAAACTCGGATAAGACAGCCGTTGATCGTGTTATGGATAATGCGACACATGCTAATGATGCCACAATTGTGAACCTTAGAATTTCCAAGGATGTTCTTCAAATTATGATAGACGCAGTTGTTGGAAAAGCTGTGAAGAAGGCCGTGAAAAAGTTCAAGGAGCCCCATGCTACTCGCTCCAAATTTTATCTAGGACCACATTTCCTTACTCATAATGAGGATCTTGTGCATGCCTCAAATGCAAAAGACGAGCTAAAAAGGAAAAGGGAGGAAGATAACTCCCAGAGCTCTAAAAAGAAGAACAAACAAAAGTCCAAACAGAAACCTGTATGCAAGACCTGCAAGAAGCGCCATTATGGGAAATGCAGGTTCGAATCAAAATCCCAATCGCAGCCCAGGGCTTGTGGGATCTGCAAGTCTAGTGAGCATAAAACATTGGGATGCCAGAAGATAGGAGATGCGACTTGTTACAACTATAACGAGAAAGGGCATATCAAATCCAATTGCCCAAAGTATGCTAAGAAGCTTGAAGGAGATAAGAAGACTGACGCTAAGGCCTCCCAGATGGATGCAAAAGAGGCCATACAAGATGACAATGTTATAACCGGTACGTCCTTATCCATGATGTATATGCAAGGGTATGGTTTGATTCAGGTGCAGATAAGTCATTTGTGGAATAAATTTTGTAAGCTATTAAATCTGCCTGTTAGAACCCAAAGCATAAAATACGAAGTAGAATAAATGCCAAGAGTTCTATTTTGAATAGGATGCCAATATATCCTTCATAGATGGTAAGCATAACAAACTTTTAAAGCCTTCGATTAGAACCTCAGAGATTTGGTGCAAGGTAAAACTTACAAATGAAAATCATAGATTCCATTTCTTTTGCTCCTGTTAGAAATCTTCAATCGTAATGTCCTAATGTACCCTCTCTCCAGATAAAGTAGATCATCATATGAAATTGATATATCTTTGATCCATATTGTTTACGAATACCAAAAGGTATGACAAAAGCGCCATATGAGGATTGGTGTATCTTAATATGTTCCATAGATTGCTTCCATGCCTGATCAGTATGGAGGTTTAATGCATGGAACCACAAGGATATTCCAATGATCATACGGCATTAAAGTCAGCTAATGGTATTCAAAGAAGATATCTAGAATGGAGTTGTTCAAGTAAGTGTCTCTGATTAAGGAATCTATGGACTCGTAACATAAATGTGCCACTTATCTGGCACATGCACGGATGAATGAACTGGAGCATGGGATTTGGAAAATCTCTGTAATCTCCATATGTCTTGATTATCTTCTCCAAAGATTACCCTGTTTACCTCCTGAGAGGCAAGTAGAGTTAAGATTTATATCCCATTTAGGGCTGTATCATTATGAAATTTCCTAAACGACTGGTACCATCATTGGAGGAATCGAAACCCTGATTAAGTAAGTTTCAAAATAGAGGATCCATATAGCCTAACTCAATATTCCAAGAGTTTGATATTGTTAAATAAGAAAGACGGTTCATTTTGCTTATGCATTGATTACCACAACCCTATTTAGGCAACAATTAAGAATCACCATCAGCTGCCCAGGATCGTCGATTTGTTCGACCAGCTGTGAAGATTAGCTATTCCTCAAGATTAGTTTTAAGCGGTGGTGGGAATAACCATCTCACCTTAAGATAAGCTTTTCTATAATAGTTGTTATGTAAGTATCAAGGCTGCTCCTTTGGAGACCTTGTGTAAATGGAATGTTAAACATCTATTGTTAGAACAATAGAGTGGTAAGTCCAATTAACAGGATCTAAAAGTTGCATTGGAAACAATAAATAAGATCATTCGAATTTATAATCATCTTAAAGTTGCCAGTAATCGACAGAAAAATTGAGGATTGATAAAAGTTGCAACCTTCTTAAGTCCTTAATAAGGAATAAGGTTCAATCGAAGGTATCACCCTAAGAAGGGTATGCTAAATTTTAAATTTCGCAGGCTAAGTTAAGTCCTGGATATATAGGAGCATTCGAAAATCGAATGCAACAAAGGTCAATAGCCTATAAGCTAAAACCTATATAAGGAGCTTAGTGGAGCTCGCAATGCGATCCACACTAATGATTTAAGAATAGGTTTCGCCAATAAGTCGAAACACATTATCACGAGATGATAGACAGATTAATGAAACTTTATAATTGGACAAGAAACCCGTATCAATTAAGGATCGGCAAATTAAGAAGCTCCAAAAGGATACACGTACCTATTATAGAGGTCAACTGGGGTGCCTTAGAGGCCCAAATGCCCTGGGGAAGATTAGGACCAATATAAGACAGAAAGTACTTCCTTTACTTTAGCAAATCTTGAGGTCGAGATTTCTTTTAAGGGGGTGAGGATGTAACACCTCGTAAAATCACGTCCAATAATGTATTGACACGTGTAATAAACCCTAATAAAGTCAAACCTTGAATTTAAGGGACTAATTTTTCGAAAAAATCGAAAAACATTAATTATGAAAGAACTGGAAGTATTAACATACCTAAAATAAGTTTCTAAATAACCTTTTACGGTTTTATATTCATAAATAAGCCACTTGTTGATCAAGTGTAGCCGTGTGCGTAATTAATTGAAAGTTTGCGCAATAAAGGGTTAAAAGCGTCAACATGTTAATTCTTACCTCTGAGTGACCATTTAACAAACCGAGAGCTTCATGATATTTGATTATACTCTTGGGAATGCCAATCGTTGGCCGTCCAAGGCTTTTATGCCTATAAATGAAGTTACATGCAACTTTGCAAGTTAGAGGGACTAAAAGTGTCAATATGTTTAATTATACCTCCGAATGACCTTTTAGAGAACCCGAAGCATTGTAATGTTTAATAATACTCCTAATAATTCCTAATATGGATTAGATAAGGCTTTGATACTATTAAACGATGATATGCGCAAGTTTGCGCATTAAAGGGACTATTTGTGTCAAACTGCAAAAGTTTATCGATTCGTATAGTATCGAACCTTCCGGAATATGATCATAAGTTAAAAATGCCCTAAATATCCTTTACATAGCTTAGAAATAGGCTTAGAGGTCTTTGGTGCGCAAAAATAAACTTATTTGGTCAACAGGGACTAAAAGCGTCAAAAAGTACACAAGTTTGCATTTTCACGCATAACTTACATTCTGAATACATCCGGACATCCAAAAATTTATGTAAGAACTAAAATATTTTATTTTAGTGTTTTGAATAAGAAAAACTTCATTCGCTTCAAAATTTGGATCGTTTTCGCGTCCGTTACGACTTCCGTCGTAATTAACCGAACAACGTAACCGTACGACCAAACGAACCGACATCCGAGATATTTTTGAGCACATGTTAAGTTCCCTATACTTTAACTTCATTTTAGAGCTTTGAAATGGGGTTAACGGGGCTTAAACGTGTCAAAAATGCATCAAATAGCAAGTTTGGATGCACAGGGGCCTGTTCTGCCAAAATATGAAAGTATCAGACCTGCAAGGTCCTTACGGACCGTATGGTTCTGGGTCTTATGGTCCGTAAGCAAGTCCCAGATCAGCAGAAGCTGTTTCCAGCCAATTCCAACTCATATCTCACTTGCACATGGTTTTGGGCAATACTAGGGGATCCAATGGTTTTACAAAACCATGGGCACGAGGTGTATGGCTGAGATTTAAGCTCGGGAATCGAGGAACGATCTTAACGGTTCCAAAAAACCTATAAATACCCACCTTAACTTTCCCCAAACTCACACCTTGATCTTGAATTCTCTAAGTTGGAGACTTTGCTCTTCATACCTGAGAATTTAGGATCAACCCTCCTTGCTTTGACCCTTTGTAAGTGTCCTTTCGTGCTTAGTTTAAATTTCTAGCATTATAGCCGAAAAGTCAAGCGTTTTGATGAACGCTTTGACTTTTAAACGGTTGAGCCATTGTTCGTAATGAACATGGCTACGTGACCGTAATTAGTAGGTGTTAAACCCTCAAAAAGGGCACCTCCTAATTATCACGTTTACTTAGTTTAATTGTCGGGTCAAATAAAAGTCAAACGGGTTTGTTTTAAATAAAATTCATAACTATTTCATAAAAATCAGTTTTCTCACTTTAATAACTTGGTAGGTATTAGTTGAACATGTCTAAGCATGTTCAACCCGAAAATTCTAAGTATAGGCTCGGTTTGGAACCGAAAGTCGCAAAAGTTGACTTTTTCTTTGACTTTCAGTTCTGACCCAATTTAGCTTAGTTTAGATATGCCTTAGGATTCCTTTAGGACCAGGTTATAGGTTAGTGTAACCCTCTGAGGTTATACAACTTGGATCCTTAGTTATCCTATTCATTGCACGTTTCCGTTATATGCTTAAATGTTGACCATTGTGCCCTTTTGACCCCAAAACCTTTTGCAACTGATTTTATATGATAAATAAAATATTTTAAGCTTTCTGGGATGATAAAAATACAAGCTTTTCTTTAAAAACCCGGAAATCGCTTAAAATCGCCTTTTCACGTGTTTTAAGCGCATAGTATGTATAAAAACTATTTTACATATATAATACTTGATACCTACTGATATTTTTAGTAAATCTATATACTTTAATAGTAAGCAAAAGTTTTAAACTCAGATTTCCAAATTTGTCCTTTAAACCTTATGTGAAATTACCAAAATGCCCCTTCGGTGCATAGTTCGGTTATAAATGATAAAATTCACATATGTGTAATACCCTACTGATATAACTTATTAAATTAAGTATTTTTACTGATTAAATCAGATCTAAAACTCAGATTCATATTAAACCTCTTTTATAACCTTTTAAATGACCAAATTACCCCTACAGGGCATAAATTGGTTTTAAATTCGTTTTGGGCATAACGGAAGGTATCTTACTGATATCACAACATGTTTAAGGCATATTAACTTAGGAAACATGTATATGACCCTTATGGTTACCAGTTACGCATATTTCGCGTTCGGATCGGTTTATGTAACTAGTTTGCATAAATTGACCAAAAACGAGTCAAACCTTATCATTTTTGCCTCAAAATCCAGAATGTGTTTAGTTTACCCATATTATACAAGTATCCAAATTGTCGGGTCTAAATCACATTCTATTCCGGTCTTCGCTTAATCATGCGTTTTGAACCGTAAACCTTTCCTTAAAACTAATCGGTCAAAGTTACGACTTAAATAAGACCAGTTAGGAATCTAATAGGTTAATAAAACCTTCGTTCCAGATTAAGAGCCCCAGTAGAAGTACTTGTGCTTGCTTATTAGAATATACGGCTGAGTATAAATTGCATTGCTAGCTCAGGTAAATACTTTTAACTTATTTTCCCTATACGGGCTTGGGATACGGTATTATAATAATACCGCTTGGCCGGGTATTGAATGTTTAATCGTATTGTGATTAAATTATTGAGGTAGCCCGTTTTAATCTGTATTGTTTGAAATAAAAGCCTTTAGGGGTTAATGACCATGTCCCGGATATCCTTGACATCATTATAATAAAATGGCCACGTCTTAAGCACGGGGTGTAGGCATACACCTAACAGTTGCATAAGGGAAACGGTATCTCACTCTCTTGTGGGCCTATACTTGTGGCGTGTCTGTTAATCTTGACTCGGTTTCTAACATCGGGCCCTGAATGTATAACGAACATGTAAATCTGTATACAAGATTACTTTTATATAATTGTCCCAACTTATAAAAGATATTTTTGTGCCTGGTGCATCTAAATCAACTTTCTTAAACTCTTTTTAAAATGAGTCGGTTAATTGTATTTACCAGTGTAAACTGACGTATTTTCCAAAAAGGTTAAGTGACAGGTACTGAACGTAATTGGCTGGAAGCTCAGGGCGTTAATAAGGAATCTTGCAAGTTCTAGGCGTCTAAAGTCTATTGAACAATGTTTATATTTTAAGATCCGCCTGTGGATCCATCTTACAACCCGTTTGTAATAATTGATGTTACTTTTGAATCGGGTTGTAATATATTTATCTTTTGCTTCCGCTGTGCATTTTAAATTGTGTTGTTTGACTATGATGTTATCGACTACGTCACGATACTCCCCACCGGGCCCACCGGTAATACGTGGAAATATCGGGGTGTGACAAGTTTTTTGTTCAAATTTCTTTTCGTTTAAAAAAACCAGTTATAGTAGCTTAACACGGGGTCGTGCTGCACTAACAAGGAGTCGTGTCTTGACTACAGTAGCTGAAAAACTTTTTGCAGAAGGCTCACACGGGTCGTGTTTCATTCGACACGAGGCCGTGTCAAAAACGCCCAGTACCAAATTAAACACAGCCTGAGGCATGGGGCTGTGTTCATAAGACACGAGGCCGTGTAAACCTTCCGTGTTCACAAAATTTTTCAATTTCCGGAAGCCGTAATCTTCTGAGTAATATCCAAACAATGGATTATTACTTGGGAGATTATGATTACTATGGTTATGATGATTATTTGGAACCATATTGTACTTTTTGCGGTGAATCTCACTCGGTACAACATTGTTACCTCTTTCGACCATCAACCCCATACACAACATATGAGAAACTAAGGTTTGAGCTTCCAAAATCAGATTTTGATTGGGATACTCCATCGTTGGAAACATACGAGACACCACCCAAAATAGTTCCGGAAGCCGAAAGCCTCATACAAAGTCTCAAGAACTTAGAGTTCTTGATCAAACAATCTCGTACACGAGAAGAAACCATTTGTTACAAAGGGGTGATCGAAGAAGAGGTAAAAGCTCAAAAGCCGAACGAAGAGGAACCACTCGAAGAAAAGCCAACGCATGAATATAAAGAACCCGAACCAAGCCATGCGGAAGGTAAGTTCTCAAAGGTAAATTTCGAAGAGAAACAAAAGGACCTCCAAGAAATACATATCTTACAACCTTCGTTTGAAAATCATAGTTTGGTTCCATATCATGCTAAAGAAAGGAAATTTGTATGACAAAGAAAGGAAATTATATAAAAATTATCAATACAGATACGTATATATAAGATGCCACTGTGTAAAAAATAGAAAAAGTGATATCAGCAAGGTGTTTATTTCATCAAATGGGTTGCTGCTATTTTTGATCCAAAGATGTTCACTTTCAGAGTTGTATAGACATGTTAATGGAAAGAATGAACAAAAATAAATTTATTGATGTTCCATATATGTAAGGTTTCTTGATTGTTATTGTAAGGACTCTCAAAATTTTCCTAAAAAAAATACCCGTAAGTATAAACCCGAGCCCCTGAAACCCTACCATACAAGAAAAACCAAGAAAATCAATAACTTAGGGTCTCAGGCGGGCCGCGTAAGAGACAAGGCACATCTTACGCGGGCCGCGTCAAACATGTGTTGACCAGATAAGTGTTCCGGAGCCACGTAGCGACCACCTGGCTAACCTACTCATGACTGGTCAAGGCTAGTCTAGACTGGGCGGCTAGGCGGGCCGCGTAAGACCTCAATTTCACCTATAAATAGCCCGTCACTTGCACAATCCTCTGGTGTCGAAACAAACTTTCAAAAACGAAAGAATAGTACTCTGAGGTCGAAATTACTTCAATATTAGTGAAGTGCTGCACCAATACCGGGTATTAACTCGATCGCTGATACGATTCAATGTCCGATTGATTAAACTATCCAATGGATCTTTAAGTGCTGCCCACATTAGGGTTTATGCTTTGTCATTCGTTGTTAATTCAATGGATGTTTAAGTATCGCACATTGTCATTCGTTGTGAAGGTGTTAATCTCGTGAGTTATCGTAATTGCTGTATTAAGTTACTAACCGAGTTGTGTGCATGTTATTAATTTAGGTTAAAAGGTTAATCAGTAGGCTAGGCTCTGCTCAAATTAAATCTGCAATGTGAGTCATTCTCTTTTTATCAAAGTACTTTATAAATTATTAAATATTTTCAAGGTTATAAGTACAGTGATTAAGTTTATGTAATCACCAAGTTACAGTCGGTATGTGGGGTTTTGTATACATTACTTGATAACCGTCACTATTGGACAACGAGTTAGCCAATGAGTGATATGACCATAGTCACAGACTCCATTGGACAATGAGGTTACCGATGGATGGTCGAGTGACAAATACTGTGGGTAGTTGGTTGATATCTAGAAACATTATAATCTCTCTTAATACTGTAAATTATAACAAATGAGTCGTTTTACTAAAAAGAATGATTCACCAGTATTTCCCGCTGACAAAACCTCTTTCAAACATGTTTCAGGTGATCTGTTGTGATCAAGGAAAAGTGCCGAGAAGCACTACAAGCTTAAGGAAGTGGCTCAATATAAAATAAGGAAACATGTTTTGTAAAATAAAGATTTCTCTGTGAAATCTTATGATTGTAAATTACCGGGGTTTTATCCCGAGTTATGAAATAAAATAATCGGGAAATTGCAGTTTTTAAAAGATCCTGAAGAAAACTTCCGCTGTTAAATAAATACCACGGGAATTTCTGTCCCGCGGCTCCTGAAACGGGTCAAACCGGGTCGGGGGCCGTGACAGAAATAAGGTGGTATCAGAGCCACTGATTTAAGCCAATTAAGTATTTAGAAATACTTAATTTTTCTACTTGTCATTTTGTGATTATGTGTTTTATTAATTGAATATTTATGTACAGTATGGGTAAGCAAAAGCTATCAAACATCTATCTTAAATTAGATAGGTCATCGAACGAGAAGGGAAGTTCGTCCCAAACAAAATCCTCAAATCAGTTTGTAATTCCTGAAGAAGGAATATTTGTGCGAAAGGCACAATATGAGGAACCAGTTTCTCCTAGTAAAAGAAGTCTGATTATTAGGAAAAGTAAAGAGAAAATAAAGAAATTCCGAGAAAAGAAGATTAAACAGGAAATCCAGGAATTAACCAGTAAAACACATTGGGAGGACAAGTTAGATGAGAAGTGGGCAGATCTTTATATGCTAGCTACTGTAGCAGTTAATGCAAATCTTTAAATAATTTTACCAAGTCTTAGCACCTTTATCAACTACAGTCCAGAAACTTTATTTTAGTAAATAAATAAATTTACAATAAAACCTAGTGTGTTTTAATTTTCATTTATTTTGTAGTTAACTAGTCTGAAATAATATTTAAAGGTTTTCTATGAAATTTTGTTATAATTTTTAAACTTAGTAATTGTGTGTATTTTGTATAACAGCATGAGTGACTTGTCTGACGCCCTTCAGAACCTAAATCTCCGTAAAAATAGAGGTTTCCAGAGATTTCAATAGGTATATACCAGATATAGAAGAACCTATTGAGTTCAATGCTCTACCTCCGGAGAAACCCAGGCCCAAGAAAAGGAGGAGATTTGTGGGATGGAGGCGTGTGCGTAGGAGGAAGCCTGTCACTAGAAAGATACCTAAAATAGAAAATCCTTTAGATAAAGGAAAGGAAATTGAAGTCGGGGAAGAGTCTAGGCAGATGGGATTACAGTTTGATGAATATTCTAAGCAAATAGAAATGGAGATTGGAGGAGGTTCTCAGGTAGAAGTTGGAGAAAGTTCTAAACAAAATCAGGAAATGACATTACAAGAAGAGTTAGATTTTATATTGGCAAGCTGTGATACTATTCAGCCTGTCAATACAAATGTTTTTACTCGTCCTATTGAAACTCAACTCCCTATAAACTTAGAACCAGCAATCCCAGAACCTATAATCCACACTCAACCTCTGGGAATGGACGAATGGTGGACGAATGATTGGCAGTTCCAAAACCTGCTTAACAGTCCTTATTCCTTTCTTCCTCAATTTGACCCAGAACCTATACCTAATCCACCTATGAGTAATGAGAATTTAGCTGAACTTCGCCACTTTGGCAAGGAGCTGGTGGATGCCGGAAATAGGATCAGGGAGGTAGGAGAACAGATCTCCTGAAAGTATGATGAGAGGGAGCGCCGTTATTAAAATATTAGCTGACGAAGGATAAGGGGTTTATGAGAATATGGTTGTATAATATTAATAGTAATATAATCTTGTGAAATAACTTAAAATAAAACTTTGTAAATAATATGTATTGATGCATACTATATATAAATGGGAATCGAGAAATCGATAGTTTTGGCCATATGTGTGTATGTGAAATTTGCATGATTGTTTTATGTTTAATTGTTATTTATTCAATACTAATAGATTATATAAATTAATTACCAGATGGCAAACATTGGTAATGAACCAGTTAACGAAGTTAATCAATTTGAGCAACATCCGGGGGATCAATATATGACTAGGCAAGATATCGAAAATATCGTTGCTCAGGGAATAGCCAATGCTATTCCAGCAATAGTCGCTGCTGTTAGAAATCCAATCGAACCTCAACAAATCATTCCTAGCAAACGTATTTCTGAAGATAACTTCAGTAATAGCGTAAACGGAGGCGGTAATCATACTAATCATGATAATGAACCACGGCAAGCTCCGCTCCCTAAGAAAATGAAAGCTGCAACACCTGGTTGCACTTACAAAGAATTTCTTGCTTGTAAACCCGCTGAGTTTGCAGGCAACGAAGGAGCGACTGCGGCACTGCGTTGGTTAGAGAAAACCGAGGCAGTGATTACCATAAGTAAATGTGACAAAAACGATCAGGTCATGTACGCGTCAAATCTTTTTAAAGAAGGGGCGCTAGAATGGTGGAACACGGTGTTACAAGCAAAAGGAAGGATGATGGCGTATGCTATGAACTGGGAAGAATTTAAGAGTCTTGTAGAAAGAAAATTATGTCCCGAATATGAAAAAGAAAAAATGGCAAATAAGTTCCTAAATCATCGAATGACGGGTGTAGATTGTCGCGGTTATACTTCGACATTCTTTGAATATGCTAGAGTGGTACCAACACTGGCTTCGCCAGAACCGGTACTAATTTCTCGCTATATTTGGGGATTGATTGGTGAAATCCGCAATACCGTTAAAGCTGCGAGACCTCGCACTATTGACGATGATGTGGAATTAGAACTGGTGCGCACAAGAGATGACAACAGGAAAAAGGAACTGGCTCAGAAAATTACCCAAGGAGTTCGTATGGGTAATAGTAGCAACTTCAAGAGAAGAGGAACAGGGCAATATTCAAATCCGCCGTTTTGCAGGAATTGCAAAAAGAAACACTGTGGAAGATGTAATGTAACCTGTAATTTTTGCAAAATGGTGGGACATCGTGAAGAAGATTGCAGAAAGAAAACAAGAGTCTACTTTAATTGCGGAGAAACAGGACATTTTAAACCAGAATGCCCTAAGTTGGTCAAACCAGCAGACAACAAAGCCAAGACAGCTGATGGAGCTACTAAGAATAATGTTCGAGCTTTTCAGTTAACTACTCAGGAAACTGAGATGATTCCTGATGCGATAGCTGGTACGTTCTTAGTTCACAACATTTACGCCAAAGTATTATTTGACTCTGGTGCAAACCAAAGTTTTATCAATACTTCACTCTGCCAAGCTCTTAATATACCCTTAATCAACATTAGGCAGATTTTTACAGTCGAAACGGCTGATGGAAATTCAGTTAAAATAGATAAGGTTTTGCAAAATGCAGAAATAGGACTTTCAGGTCATAAATTCTCTGCAAACCTATTACCTATGAAATTAGCTGAATTTGATGTTGTGTTAGGAATGGATTGGTTGGTAGCCAACCATGCTCGAATTCTTTGTGATAAGAATTCCATAGAAATTCAGGCACCCACTGGAGAAGTAATTATGATTACAGGAGATAAACCACGTAAGCCCATGAAGTTCATATCAGTAATGAAAGTTGCTAGTTATGAACGAAAGCAAGGAATAGTATATATGATTTCGGTAATCATTAGTACTAAGGGTAAAGAACTTAAGGAAATTCCTTTAGTCTCAGAATACCCAGATATATTCCCAGAAGAGTTACCAGGGTTACCACCAGATAGGGAGGTAGAATTTAGAATTCATTTAATTCCAGGAACTATACCGATAGCCAAGGCACCTTATCGGTTAGCACCCACAGAAATGTTAGAACTGAAAAAGCAATTAGATGAATTACTAAGTAAAAGTTTCATACAACCTAGTTCATCCCCGTGGGGAGCACCAGTGTTGTTTGTAAAGAAGAAGGACGGTTCAATGAGAATGTGTATTGATTATAGAGAATTGAATAAGGTTACAATTAAGAATCGATACCCATTACCTAGGATTGATGATCTTTTCGATCAACTTCAGGGGGCTAGATATTTTTCTAAGATAGATTTACGCTCCGGATATCATCAATTGAAGGTACAAGAAGAAGACATACCTAAAACTGCTTTCAGAACTAGGTATGGTCATTACGAGTTTACAGTCATGCCCTTTGGGTTAACGAATGCACCTGCAGCATTCATGGACATGATGAATAGGATCTGTAAACCGTATTTGGATAAATTTGTAATTGTCTTTATTGATGATATACTTATTTATTCCAAAAGTCAAGACAAACATTGTCAGCACTTGTATGCACTCTTAACTTTGTTAAGAAAAGAAAAGTTGTACGCCAAATTCTCAAAGTGTGAATTTTGGTTGCAAGAAGTGCAATTTTTAGGTCACATGGTGAATCATGAAGGTATTCATATAGATCCTGCTAAAATAGAGGCAATTACCAAATGGAAGGTTCCACAATCCGCAATGGAAATTAGAAGTTTTATAGGTTTAGCCGGATATTATAGACGGTTTATTAAGGATTTTTCCAAAATAGCTGTACCATTAACTAAGCTAACCTGTAAAGCAGTTAAGTTTGAATGGGGACCTAAACAAGAAGAAGCCTTTAGGATCTTGAAACAGAAATTAACCAATGCTCCAATCCTAGCCTTACCGGAAGGAACGGAAGATTTTGAAGTATACTGTGATGCTTCAAAATTAGGATTTGGATGTGTGCTTATGCAACGCAAGAAGGTAATTGCGTATGCATCAAGGCAATTGAAAAAGCACGAAGAGAATTATACGACTCATGACTTAGAATTAGGAGCCATAATTTTTGCCCTTAAGATTTGGAGACATTATCTATACGGAAGTAAATTTATTGTTTATACAGATCATAAGAGTTTAAGATATATATTTGGGCAAAAAGAGTTAAACATGAGGCAAAGGAGATGGATGGAAATGTTAAGTGATTACGACTGTGATATTCAGTATCACGAAGGAAAGGAAAATGTAGTTGCAGATGCCTTAAGTCGTAAATATCATGAAAAGCAAAAGCGAGTTCGTGCTCTCAGATTAAATCTACAGATAGATTTAATGGAACAAATAAAGAATGTCCAGGAAACAGCAATCAAGGATGATGCTGAAGGAATGAATGGACGAATAAAAGAGTTAGAACAAGGAGCAGATGGAATTTGGAGATTCCACAAAAACAGAATTTAGGTACCTAAGCAGGGAGAATTAAGAAATAAGATTTTAGAAGAAGCCCATAAATCTAGGTATACCATACACCCTGGAAACAATAAAATGTACCAAGATTTAAGAAAGAATTTTTGGTGGATAGGCATGAAAAAGGATGTAGCCCGATATGTTTCTAAGTGTCTTACTTGTTCACAAGTTAAGGCAGAACATCAGAAACGTTCAGGTTTACTACAACAACTAGAAATGCCTGTATGGAAATGGGAACTCATAACAATGGATTTTGTTACTAAGTTAACCAAAACCAGAAAAGGTAATGATACGATTTGGGTAATTGTGGATCGATTAACCAAATCTGCTCACTTTCTACCAATGAAAGAAACATTTAGCATGGAAAGGTTGGCCAAGTTGTATGTAGATGAAGTAGTATCCTTACATGGAGTTCCACTCTCCATTGTATCAGATAGAGATAGTCGTTTCACTTCTCATTTTTGGACAAGTTTCCAAGAAGCAATGGGAACTCGACTAAATCTGAGTACTGCATATCATCCACAAACAGACGGACAAAGTGAAAGGATAATCCAAACTCTAGAAGACATGCTCCGAGCATGTGTGATAGATTTTGGTGGAAACTGGGATGATCACTTACCTTTAATTGAATTCTCCTATAACAATAGTTATCATTCAAGTATTGAAACTGCCCCATTCGAGGCACTATATGGAAGAAAGTGCAGAACTCTAGTTTGTTGGGCAGAAATAGGAGAAAGTCAATTGTCAGGTCCTGAAATAGTGCAAGAGATGACTTACAAAATTACTCAAATCAAGGAAAGACTGAAGACAGCTCGAGATCGTCAAAAGAGCTATGCCAACAATCGACGTAAGCCGTTAGAATTCCAAGTTGGAGAAAGAGTCCTGTTAAAAGTTTCTCCTTGGAAATGAGTTGTTCGATTCGGTAAGAAAGGAAAGCTAAGTCCAAGATACGTAGGACCATTTCCAGTGATTCAACGTATAGGACCAGTTGCTTATCGTTTACAACTACCAGAAGAGTTAGCTGGAGTACATGACGTATTTCATGTATCCAATCTCAAGAAATGTCTATCTGACGAATCTTTGATAGTACCTCTCCAAGATATAGAGGTAAACGAAAAGTTAAAATTTGTTGAGAAATCTCTTCAGATAGAAGACAGAAAAGTGAAGTTTCTCAAGCACAAACGACTAGTGTTAGTTAAAGTAAAGTGGGATTCAAAGAGAGGACCTGAATACACTTGGGAGCTGGAATCAGAAATGAAGCGAAAGTATCCTCACTTATTCCAATAAATCTCGAGGACGAGATTCTAAATAAGGTGGGGAGGATGTAAGGACTCTCAAAATTTTCCTAAAAAAATACCCGTAAGTATAAACCCGAGCCCCTGAAACCCTACCATACAAGAAAAACCAAGAAAATCAATAACTTAGGGTCTCAGGCGGGCCGCGTAAGAGACAAGGCACATCTTACGCGGGCCGCGTCAAACCTGTGTTGACCAGATAAGTGTTCCGGAGCCACGTAGCGACCACCTGGCTAACCTACTCATGACTGGTCAAGGCTAGTCGTAGACTGGGCGGCTAGGCGGGCCGCGTAAGATTAAGCTTAAGGCTTACGCGGGCCGCGTAAGACCTCAATTTCACCTATAAATAGCCCGTCACTTGCACAATCCTCTGGTGTTGAAACAAACTTTCAAAAACGAAAGAATAGTACTCTGAGGTCGAAATTACTTCAATATTAGTGAAGTGCTACTCCAATACCGGGTATTAACTCGATCGCTGATACGATTCAATGTCCGATTGATTAAACTATCCAATGGATGTTTAAGTGTTGCCCACCTTAGGGTTTATGCTTTGTCATTCGTTGTTAATTCAATGGATGTTTAAGTATCGCACTTTGTCATTCGTTGTGAAGGTGTTAATCTCGTGAGTTATCGTAAATGTTGTATTAAGTTTCTAACCGAGTTGTGTGCATGTTATTAATTTAGGTTAAAAGGCTAATCAGTAGGCTAGACTCTGCTCAAATTAAATCTGCAATGTGAGTCATTCTCTTTTTATCAAAGTACTTTATAAATTCTTAAATATTTTCAAGGTTATAAGTACAGTGATTAAGTTTATGTAATCACCAAGTTACAGCCGGTATGTGGGGTTTTGTATACATTACTTGATAACCGTCACTATTGGACAACGAGTTAGCCAATGAGTGATATGACCATAGTTACAGACTCCATTGGACAATGAGGTTACCGATGGATGGTCGAGTGACAAATACTGTGGGTAGTTGGTTGATATCTAGAAACATTATAATCTCTCTTAATACTGTAAATTATAACAAATGGGTCGTTTTACTAAAAAGAATGATTCACCAGTATTTCTCGCTGACAAAACCTTTTTCAAACATGTTTCAGGTGATCTGTTATGACCAAGGAAAAGTGCCGAGAAGCACTACAAGCTTAAGGAAGTGACTCAATATAAAATAAGGAAACATGTTTTGTAAAATAAAGATTTCTCTGTGAAATCTTATGATTGTAAATTACCGGGGTTTTATCCCGAGTTGTGAAATAAAATAATCGGGAAATTGCAGTTTTTAAAAGATCCTGAAAAAAACTTCCGCTGTTAAATAAATACCACGGGAATTTCTGTCCCGCGGCTCCTGAAACGGGTCAAACCGGGTCGGGGGCCGTGACAGTTATAACATTATTTTATTTAAAATTATGTTATCTTTTTATTAAATTTATGTTTTATATGTATAAGTTTTTTGATAATCACAAACCGAAAGACAAGCTTGTATAATTAACTTGGAAGAAGGGTTAGCTTATGATACAGGGACAAATTGTGAGAATGCCTATCTTCCATTGTTGACTCAAATTGATCCTTTCTTATATGAAATTCTATGATAACTGTATGTATGTTTTTCTGGGCTGTTGGATTTTGTATGTGTCCTTGATTTTAAATTTAGTGATATAAAATTGTATTCCAAAAAGCCAAAGCAACATGACGGGTTAGTCCAGAAACGCCGTTGCATACAACGTGCATCAAAGATGAAAAAATCGTGAATATAATGCGCATCAAAGAAGAAAAGTTCGTGATAAAAGTCAAAATATCAATCAATCAATCATACCCAGTATAATCTCACCCATAGCAAAGCTATTAGTAGGGTCTGGGGAGGGTGAGATGTAGGCAAGTCTTACCTCTATCCCAGGAGATAAAGAGACTGCTTCCGGTAATATCCCAGCTCCAAAGACACACCCAACCATAAGAGTCAAATGAAACATAAAAGTCAAAATATATATTTTCCAAAAGCTTTTGTAAATTGGGGTTGCATTTAGACCAGATTTTGTACATATAAAAACAACTATAAAACCTAATGTAAAACCGTCATAACAATCACAAGCTACAGCGCGCATGTATAAATCCTTGTTTCACTTCAAATCAAAACAAGAAAAATAACAGGAAACGAGTACAGCGTTGTAGATTGCCGTCCCCTTCGCATTGCGCAGGTTTCCTACTAGTTATTTTATATATCTTACTTTTATATATCTAAACATTACAAAAATAATACCTATGAAATACAATTAACTATTTCGTGAATCAACTTGTAATATTTATTACTTCTTTATTTACACTATACACAACAATTGGTCACATATCTACTTTTTTGTCTTATAAACCAACAAAAATCTGTTATATTACTACGACATTCTACACGTGTAACCAAAAATGTTTACTTTGATGATTTTCCCGCGAATCCCAAACACCCTTTGTTCCAAACTGCTTACTTCAAAACTAAGAGCATGGTTGTGACATTGTATAAATATGAACAAAAGAATAAAGACAGGATACCAAGGTTTTTGAATCATAGGTTATATTTCACATTCCATTTGCCACTAGCATCAGCAGTAAATGCCCAATTGTTTTCCCTGACTTGTACGTATGGAATCTGCAATAAAAATGTATATAAAAAATGAGTTCTCCTAAGGTTTACAGAGAAAATAAATATTGCAGGATCTAATTAGAAATTCAAATTCGATTATGGAACTGCATGAACAATATACATAATAGAGATAAGGGCAGGAAAGAAAGAGATGACATGTCCCCCCAATTTACGCTCACTCTTACCCTACCTCCCACAAAATTTGGAGTAGGGGCATATGTTTGAATTAATCAAATCGAATTTTTCAAATATTTTTTTACCTGAATTCGTATTCGATTTGATTCGGTTTGTATTTGAAACTCGAATTCAAACCAAAACAATAAATTATTTTACTTTCATTTTTTAAAACTACTACATACTAATTAATATTTAATATAAAATATAACAATTTGCAAAATTAATTAACTATCAATATGTCAAAACACCAAAATTTAGAAGATAGGTTGGTTACTGGTAGCGAGTTAAGTTAGGTAAAAATTTAGAAATAAGTAGTATGGGCTATTTGTCATTAGGTTTGGTAATGCTATGAATAATAAACTTATCATTTTGGGATGTGATTCATATTTTGGCCCAAATTTAGAAGTTATGTGTGTGTGTGTGTGTATATATTAAAAATTCAATTACTAGACTCGAATACGAATCAACTCGAATTCAAACCTTGACAATCGAAGTCAAATCAAGTCAAATTTCGAATTTTTTGAATCCGAATCGAATTGTAAACACCCCAAACTTGGATATTCCTCACTACCTTTTTCTACTCAAAACTTCTTTTTCCGTATATCTACACCCTATATTAGATATGTGTATATATATGATACACTAGTAGTAAGCCCCCCGCGTTGCGGCAAGGGCGATGTAAAATCGTACTAAATAGCACCAATACCACACCACCGCCAGCGACCACCAAACATTGAAGTTGCGGCGTGTTAATGCAAAGAAATTACACTGAAACGTAAAACATAGAAAATAATAACTAATTCGATCTAGGACCTGCGCATTGCGACAAACCTGTCAAACGGGAAAAATAGACGTAAAAACGTTGAACAGCACACGCCCGTTACATAGTGTTAACTCGCAAAATTTAGAACGAAAAGTAAAACGAAACCATGTTGCTTCGTGTTAACTCGCAAAACTTGGAACGAAATATAAAACGAAAATTTGTGGAATATTAAAAGTATAGGAGACCCAAGCTGAAAGTAAAAAAGTTGTAAGGTTAAATTTCAAAAGATGAAAAGTTTTGGGTTAAAAGTAAAAACTTAAATTTTGTAAGGTTAAATACAAAAGAGGGAAAGTTTTGGATTAAAAGTAAAAAATCAATTTAAAAAAAAACACCCTAAGCAGAAAGTACAACACCATTATGCATAGAAAACTTGCAAATTAATATGTAAACTAGTATTAAGGCCCCTCGCGTTGCGGCGGGGGCGTAAATCGTGACAAATAGCACCAATGCTATATACGACCAGCAACACCGAAAAAATGGGTAAAAACAAAATAACAAAAAAGGAAAAATAACACCGAACGAAAAACATACGTAAAATCATTGAACCATGCATGCATGTTGTGTCGTGTTAATGCGAAAAAATTAGACTAAAACATAATATATAGAAAAGAATAACTAAGTCGATCTAGGACCCCGCTCGTTGTGACGAATCTGTCAAACAGGAAAATAAAGACGCATTGTGACGAGCCTGTCAAATGAAAAAAAAATAAACGAAAAAACATTGAACCCACACGCACATTGCAGCGTATTCACTTGCAAAATTTAGAACGAACACAAAACAAAGAAATTAAAAAAGATGAAAAGTATGGGGATCAAATTTGAAAACAAAAAAATATTAAGGGTTAACTTGCAAAAGTTAAAAAGGTTTGGGTAAAAATAAAAATAAAAAAATTAAAGAGGTTAAAATACAAAATAAAAAATGAATACCTTTAAATTAGAAATGAAAAAGCCAAAGTTTTTTTTTTTTTTTTTGAAAACCTCCCTATGCTTAGATTACAACATTATGAAACACCAACATGTTTGTAATTTATAATATGAAAATAATAATAATCATAATAGTAATAATAATAATCATAATACTATTAATAATCATCTAAGTATCAATAGTAAAAATCCAAAACACCATACAAAAAGATCAAAGCTTAATTCCTAATATGGGGTATATCCTGCGAGTGTTTTCGTTTGAAAATTCCCTATGTAGGCGGGTTGTACACTTGTACGCCTCTGGCTCCCCCTTGGATTCGAGGGCTCCTCCTCTTCTTTTTCTTCCATTACCTCATCTTCATCTTTTGGCGAAGCGTTCGGATCTCTAACAATAAACGATTGGCCCGTTTCGGTATCTCTTACAATGTGTTTGAAATATAGGGAGTCAGGCAATCTTTACTCTCATTTTTTTTTTTAAATTCAATTCTCAATCTTTTGATTAAACCATTTATTTATAAAAATATAGAAAAATAAAGGTTTTTAAGTTTTAAGACCTTTTACTCGAAAGAGGAGCAGTGTATATACTTAACCTGGAGTAAAATACAAAGAAAGACAGAAGAAGCCACGTCTACTATAGGGTAGTATGGTGATAACTTATATATCTAAAATACATTTAAAAAGTTTAAATAATTTGGTGATAACGTATATATATGATGGGTTACGATCAAATACAAAGTCTCCTAAAATAAGAAGTCGTAAGAAGGGTATTAAAAGGACTCCGATTGACCTCATTCAAGTGGCATTGGAACCGTCTCATCGAACTCAACGATGTGAGATTTTAGGTTTTTGTTTTTAGATGTTTAGCTTGTAGATTTTAGATCTTTTGTTTACATCATTGTGTCTTTTTATTTATTATTGTGTCTTTTCTATATTTGCATCATTGTGTCTTTTTTGACTCATTGTCTTTTTTTCTTCAATATTGTGTTATGTTTTTTGGCATTGTGTTATATTTTGCGATCCATTGTGTCTTTGTACACTTCTTATTTTTAGGAGCCTTTTGTAGAATAACTTTACCCATACATGAATACCCTGATATATCTATATATATATTTTTTTGTATTAACACCTTTTTCTATTTTACAAATAGATTGCTTATTTTTATAGATTGAAACTACTTTATATATCTGAATAAAATGAAATAAACCTGTATTTTCTTTTTGTTAGTCTGAATAATTTGATAGTTGTGTTACTTCATTTAAACTTAAAAGAGAGATAATGCTTCCACAAGAAAGGATAAAAATCACTCAATTGGACAGTTTGAGTTGTTTTATATTATGGGATAAAAATTGAAATATATTGTCATGTAATTGTTTAATACTGTAGAGAATAATTTAAATATGAAAAATATTGGATGGAAACATATTTGAGAGTGGATGAGGTGCTGCCACGTGGCATTAATTAGAATCGTTTATTATAAGTTAGATTAGATACACATATAATCATGATCGATCGAATAAATTATTGTGATAGGCGTGCGTAGACTCTGTTTCAACTTTCACTAAATATCTTTCATTCGCAATTATTAGACGTGAAGATCCTTGACTAGTACACTACAATTTTTAGTGGTTGTACAAATAGGGTATTCACTAATAATCTATAATTTTAATGATTCAACGGATACTACTCACACTGGTGAATACAATGGTTCCTAAATAACTAGTGGTTATCATTTGAACTCATCCTTACAATACAAATATATGTGTGTATATACATATATACAAAGTTGTAAAAAATAAATTACAAATTTAGTGTTTAGCTTCTCAACAGTCATATTTGTGTCATATGTAGAAGGAGAGAGGGAGGGAGGGGGTCCCCTTGGGGTAAAATTTATCTCTAACAAGTCAAATCTAAAAATCAAACGGGTCAAAGGGGTTGAATCAACTTATGCAAAGGAAACAAATAGATTTTTATAACCATATCTAGTACGTCAATTCTAGAAAACTTGTTATCACGTCAATGCCCCAACCCACTGTGACCAGCATTACCTTTCCCTTTTATTTTGACCTTTTACCCCCCGAGTGACCCACCCATTTTCTTGTGGAAAAATACCTTGTCAAAGATTTCATAGCCAACTTTTAGCCTTACATCTTGATCTTTCTGAAAATCAAGTATGTTCCAAACCAATTCAGCAGCACCACTTGGTGTTGGCTGTTATAAATACAATAAGAGAACCATAAAAACATGCAGAAAATAAAAATTCTATAATAGTAAATAAGATACTTGTAAGTTGTAAGTTGCAATTAATCAATTATAGTTTTTATTGGGCATCACCCATTTTCTTCACGCTTTTCCTGATTTTTACGACTTTAAGTTAGGCCCATAACAGAACCCAACCTCAAATCTCAATTTAGTATAAATTATATCAACCAGACTTATTTTACATGTCAAGCCAACAGCCAGCCCACCAAATCAGTTATATGCGAAAAAGAAAAAAAAGACCAACTTATTTACAAGTTTCAGAAAGAATACAAAATTAAAAATTATTTTTAATAATAATAATACTTATTTAAGTGTAAAATAAAATGCCACAAGCCACATTGATCCGTGAAAGATCAATAGCAAAAAGAAGTACAGATTGAACACGTGATTAACTCATGTAGGGGTGATTATATATTCCCTCCTGAAACTTTCAAAATTGTACATCTAAACAAGTTTTCATTGATTGCATAATATTAATATATAATGCTCTTGAAAGTTAAAAACATTTGTGGGTACACACACATACATATATAGCAATCTTCAAGGAAAATATAAGAAATAGCCCCTTGAATGCTACTTTGATGATAATAGGTAATAAGGTCTAAGTTGGGTTCTATTTTACGCCCAATTTTAACTCTCTTGCTAATCGGAAAAAAAAATGTAACTTTCGTTTCTACTTTGTGTGGTTTCCCTACTTCAATATTCCATAAATCAAATAAAGATAAAAACCAACCTGTTTAAATTCTTTGTCAAGATCACAACGGCCCTTAACAACAAAGCTAGCAACTGGATCAGGAGAAAGTGGAAATGACTTTTTCCCATGCATGGTATAATGAAGTTTTTCACGTCTATCATATCGTAGTCCTGCTCCAATCTTCGCTGACAGCTAATAAAGTTCAAAAAAATAAAATTAAACAGTGTAGCAATGTTAAGTAAAAACTTTAGCAGGAAAAAAAGTTGTTATCTTACTTCAGGAGAGAAGAATCTCAGGAGTGCACTGAAAAATATTGGAGCCCCGATCCTTGTATCAAGTTCTCCATTAAGCTGTCAAGTTGTAAGAACACGCCTGAATTACAAACTTTCTAATAATGAACGAAGAAACAACTAATTTCATAAAAAAATGCAACCGAAAAACATCATTTTCCCAAGCCTAATCTTGGATTTAGAAACTGTGAGGCACACAGACGTGATAGGGTCCCCGAAGACGAGGCGAAAGCGAACGCATCACGTACATGAGAGTTGAGATGCAAGGTATTTATATCATCCTTTTTATATCTATTATATAGGTTCCTAGAAAGCTATATGTACAACCTCTCGATGCACATAGAGGCATTCAACGAATCGAATAACGAATTTTCGAATTAATCGAAATTTTCAGATTTTTTTACCTGGATTCGTATTCAATTTAAATTTGATTTCTATGTTGTCAAAAGCGCAAAAAGCGCGCGCTTAGGCGCACCAATAGCGCCTGGTGGCAGCCCAGGCGCAAAAATGGGCTTTTTTGGAAAAAGCGGCCTGAGGCGCAAAAAAGGCTGGAGGGGAAAAAAACCTGCCTCACGCGGCTTTTCGGAGCTGCATTCGTGTCCGCAGGTGCGGGCACGCATGAGTTCAACCAAATTCCAGCTCAGAAACTCATTTTTGCACCCCCCCCTGCGCGCGGGTAGGACTTGTGGTAAAACATGTCATAAAGCTACAATAGAGTAGTGAAGACTTTACCTTATAAACAACCACTCACTTTGTCACCACACCGATGTGGGACAAAGTATTTACCACATTTTGAGACTTTTATTCACACACCCAAAACTTACAACATATAAGTCCTAAACTTTTGCTACTAACTATTAGCTCCATGATCTTAAATGGCATGTATAATAGTTTTTTTAATTATATTTGTGGAATCTTATTTATTTTCAAAGCATAACATATTTTTTATTTTTTTTTCTCTATGTGCGCTTTTCTTAAAAAAGCCCACGCTTTTTTTGCGCCTTGCGCCTAGGCTCCGGGCGAGGCCGATGCGCCTCGCCTGAGCCTTGCGTCTTTGACAACATAGTTTGATTTATTTAATTTGATTCGATTTGTATTTGAAACTCGAATTCGAATATTTGATTAAATTCAAATTTACCCTAAACCATAGTTGTTAAAAGCCATCGCCTCTTGCGCCTAGGCCCATTTTTCAGGCGAGGCGAGGCAGTTGCACTTTAAGTCGAGGAAATTGCGCTTTAATTCTCCAGGTGATGGTTCAGGCGCACATTCCGGCAAGATTCCTAGATTCCAGAGGGCTTCCGGCCAAACTCTCTAAATTCCGACAAGATTCTAGCCAGATTTCTACTTTTATTCAAGGAAACCTACTTTTCTACACTAATACAATAATACTTTGGTACTAATTAGATGATATAAAGTGTTACATAATAGACTTTGTTTATTTTATTTGAAGAATAGTATTCTTTTTCTAATACATAATATAATTTTAATTTTTTTTCATTATGCGCTTTATTTTTCTCAGGCGCTCGCTTTTTTTGCGCTTTGCGTCTAGGGCTCTAGGCCCCAAGCAAAACCTATGCGCCTTGAGTGCGCCTAGCGCCTTTAATAACTATGCCTTAAACAATATATTACTTTACTTGTATTTCTAAAACTACCACAAACTAAACTTTTTTAACATAAAAAATACTAATCTACAAAAATAATAAACTATTAATATGACAAAACACCAAAATTTAGAAGTTAGGCTAGAACCTGGTAGAGATATAAGTTAGGTAAGAATTTGGTTATAAGTAGTACGGGCTATTGTCATTTGGGCTTGGTAACGTTATGATAGGAACACTTGGCCAAATCTGTCCATTACATGTTAGTATCCATCTAAACCTAATCAATTGCTTCAATAACCTATATAATTCTGCTTAATAACAAATGCAGGCCGCATATGAACATCTTCAGAACATAAACGAAGGATAAAATATAAACACAACATACATTTTCCCCGAATTGATTGCTAAACGGAGGTCTAAAATCCTTTCTTTCATCCAATATGTATAGATATAGGAAAGTGCTGAAGAAAAGAAGCTACCTGAAGTAGAGTGTTGGAATCGATGCGAAACTTCTGCTTAGCATTGACTCTGAGGGCGCTGCTGACATCTCCGGCGTACCTCACAGTTGGAGGCTTCTTGATCGTATTGATTCCAAGGGCGGTGGAATCTCCGCCGTATCGGAGTGAAGTCTCCATTTTCGTTTCTTTGCAGGTTGATAGATACTAATTTTATCCTACGGAACAGCTGGTAAAACCCTAAAATGAATATGCCAAGAGTTTTTTTTTTCATTTTGAGTAAATTACGATTTTAGCCCCTGTGGTTATATCACTTTTACCCTTTTAGCCCAAAAAAGAATTTTTTAACATCTGAACCTCCAACGTCTTTTTTTCTAACCCTTTTGGCCCATAACGTCTTTTTTCTAACCCTTTTGGCCCATAACATTTAATGGATGGGGTTAGTGTTAGGGGCTAAAAGGCTTAGAAAAAAAGATGTTGGGGGCTCAGATGTTAAAAAATTCTTTTGTGGGCTAAAAGGGTAAAAGTGATATAACCACAGGGGCCAAAATCGTAATTTACTCTTTCTATTTCTAGAATGAGTAAAATGCATGGATAGTCCCTGTGGTTTTGCAAAATAACACATATAGTCTCCAACATTTGGAAATTACACTCATGGTCCCAGTGGTTTATGACTTTGTTACTCGAATAGTCCCTGGGTGAAACCGACGTTAGTTCCCAACGTTAAGTGTGGTCATGTGCTGGACGTGTGAGGGTAATTTCGTCCATTAATGTATAACCCCCCCCCCCCCCTCCACCTCATTAAAACCATTGTCAGTTGTATTCCAAATAGCAGAGTGGAAGTTAGTAACCAGAATGTAGAGGTTAGACTGAATGGGATTGAAGATATTGACACAAGAATGCAAGTTTAGGGTAATGTGGGTAGTTTAGAGGGTAATGTCGATGCTGATGATGGTGCAGGTGTCAATGAGGGTGGTGCAGAGGGCAATATGCTTAGTTTACAGGATAATGTGGGTAGTTTAGAGGGTAATGTGGCTGCTGATGATAGGGATGGTGTCAATGAGGGTAATTATAATGGTAATGAGGGTACTGTCAATGAAGGTAACATGTATGAAGCAGCATTCAATGGAGGGTTTTCATATGACATTGAAAATGCAGACTTCTCTACTGATTTTCCTGTTGACAATACAGATAATCAGCATGGTCCTTAACCTAACAATGAGGGTGAGGCTGAATGTGAGCATTGACGGGTGGTTCGTAGGACAACCCTTAAAAGGTCTAAATATATGCACATTCTATGCTTTATTCGGTTAATTGCTTGAGCTTGGTAACCACTAGATGATTGCTTGTTGCAGGTGTTAAAGTGCCCAAGATGCGGGTTTTAGGAAGCTTGAATGGATGTTGAAGTTGGCGGGATCGAGAATTGGAGGAATCGAGATTTGAGAGAGAAACAAGCAAAACAATCTCAGTCAGCGCCGTAGCCTTGGCCGTAGGTTACGGCCTCCATTGTTTGCCAAGATTGCCTGCCGTAAGACAGAAAGCAAGGGTCGTAAGGAATTGATAGTCGCCGTAAGCTACGGTGCCTGGCGTAGCTTACGGCACCCTGCTTTGACTTCTGGATCCGTTGACCGCCGTAAGCTACGGCGCTTACTGTAGCTTACGGCGCCGACCATTCTCAACTCGTAACTTATGCATTTAATAACCATTTTCATGAGTTTTTATGGGTCTCATCATGTGTTTTCGGTTACATCTGGCTGGGGAACGAATTTTGGAGCACTTGGAGACATTTTGAGCTTGAAGAACACTTGTTAATTCCTTGTTTTTATGTTGGTGATTCCCTTGAACATTGAAACTAGTATTATGATGTTGATTCAAGTCATGAGTGGCTAAACACTTTTTGATTATCCTGGATTGAAGGTTTGCTTGAGACATTTCATGTTTGATTTCCTTATTTCTAGAATAACAAACTCTATGTTTATGTTTTGTTTGTTATGGTGTGTGAGTCTTTGTTAGTGTCACACCCCGAATTTCCACGTGTCACCGGTGGGCCCGGTGGGGAGTATCGTGACGTAGTTGATATCATCATAGTCAAACAACACAAGATATAAATGCACAGCGGAGCAAAAGGTAAATATATTACAATCCGAATATACAGTAATATCCAGTATTACAACGGAAAGTAAAGGATCCACAGGCGGATCTCAAAACATAAACATTATTCAACAGACTATAGGCGCCTAGAACTTGCGAGATTCCTTATAAACGTCCTGAGCTTCCAGCCAATTACGTACAGTACCTGTCACTTAACCCTTTTGGAAAATACGTCAGTTTTCACTGGTAAATACACTCAACCGACTCATTTTGAAAAGGTTTAATAAAATTGATTTGAATGCACGTGGCACAAACTCTTTATAACTTGGGACAATTATTTGTATATAATCTTGTATACAGTTTTACTTATTTGTCGTCCATCAGGACAGATTAACTGACACGCCACAGGTATAATGCCCACAGGCTATCATCCCTTAAGTGGATTACCAGCTTCGGTATAATGCCCACAAGGATGATACCTCTGAGTGGATTACCAGTTTTTACATAATGCAACTGTCAGGTGTACGCCTACACCCCGTGCTTAGGTCATGGCCATTTCTTCGAATGATGCCAAGGATATCCGGGACTTGGTCATTAACCCACAAAGGCCATACACCAAATAATACATATTAAACAGGTTATGTAAATACATCAATCACAATCCGATTTAGATGACTACATACACCCGACCAAGCGGTACTTTTATAGTGCCGTATCCCAAGCCCGTATAGGGAAAATAAGTTAAGAGTATTTACCTGAGCTAGCTCCTGTCTTAAATAGCAAGAATTTAATAACTCAACCGTATTCACTTAATTAAGCGTAGGTACCATTTACCGGAAGGCTCTAGTCTGGAATGATGGTATAAATAACCAATTAGAATGCTAACTGGTCTTTAATTAAGCCTAAGCTTAGACCGATTAGTCTTACAGAAAGATACGGTTCAAACGCATGATTAAGCGAAGACCGGAATAGAATGTGTTTTAGACCCGACAAGTTTGAAGACTTGTATAATATGGGTAATCTAAACACTTTCTGGATTTTGGGGTAAAACCGATAAGGTTTGACCCGTTTCGGCTAATTTATGTAAACTAGTTACATAAGCCGAACCGTACGCACAAGAGGCGTAACGGGTAATCATAAGGGTCCTAACCAGGTTTCCTAAGTTAATATGTGTGACAACCCGAGTTTTCAAGGTTTCTACTTGACTTAATACTTGTTTGCAAAGAGTTGTTCTTATAAGTATATTTTTGGTGTGCAATATATTTGATGTATGTGATATATGGTTGGTAGCAATTATATGTTAATTAATATAAGTGAAATCACTGGACTACATTAATCCAACGAAAACACCCCCACTCACAACCCTCTAGACGAAATCAAGGGGATTTCGTTGGTCACCGAGCCCACTGAACATGTAAATTGATCTCGGCCCACTATACTTTGTGATTTGTTATTAAGTGTTGCAAGGTAACCACCGGCCCAAAAACTTAGTGTTGTTATTAGAACTATCGGCCCAAAACCCTCTACCCTTATATTCTTGTGTACGTGATTTAGTAAGGCACACAAACACAAACCCTAAATTTATACTGTGCGCGTCGGCAGAGGTGAACCCCCCCCCCCCTTTGAAGTAGCCTCTCTCCAAACCAATCTCGTGGTTAGTGAATTATGTTTCTGCCAAATTCTTATTCGTTAATATTGTTAATACATATTCGTGATTTTGTATATGCTAAACATGTAAGGATGATGTGAAATTTTGATAACCGTAATAAAGGTAGATTGTTCAAGAATAATCAAGTGCCGTAACCTGGTAGATGTAATCGTATGCGATCAGATAATCTTAACATGTTGATTAATATTCGATCTTCATGTGGTCATGCGGGTATAGTTGTAAATTGGGTTGTTGAAGTGTTCTTATCTTGCTCGATTCGATTCAGTTGACTAGAGTGTATGCATGAACTGTTACATTATCTTTTGTATAGCATATTGAATCCCCTTTTGAAAACTAAGCTGATAATAGGAGGTACTTGCAAACCTGATTTGGTAACATGTATTCTTTGTTCAGAATCTGATATAATAAGTTAACATGTGTGATGTTGATGTTTCTATGTTATGTCCTAGATATTAAATTATAAAGTAGGATTGCTTGTAATCATTGTTTGTTGATATTTAGCATGTGCAGCCAACTAAATAGGCATCATATGGTCGGCCACTAGATCATGCTTGCATGTAAATTGTTAGTGACATGGATGTTTCATATGCATGATAAGATCGGTTATGTTATTATATGTGAAACCTGATAATGATGTTGTGACCTGCGAGAACACCAGGACCACGAAAACACATGTAACAGACGAAAACACTTCTGTGTTTTCGTCACACCTCATGATCGACAAAAACCAAAGGGTTTTCGCCATTAGGTGATTTCGCCACTATGGGATTTTTGTCGAGGTGTTCTGCACAGTTAACTCTGTTAATTAGTTAACTCTGTTAGTTTGTAACTCTGTTGATTTGTTAACTCTACCATGCACGTTAGTCTATTAATTCCGTTAGATGTTAACTGTGTTAAGTTATGCATGTAACTTTGTTAAAATGTAACTCTGTCATATACGATAATCCAGTTAAGCTTATTAACTCAGTTAAGTGTGTTATTGGATAAATATATTAGAATAAACTGTGAAAGCTATTATGTGAAAGATGAATTTGCATGAATTGGATTAACTGTTTACATGATACAAGATGCTAACTGCTAGGCACACTTTGTGATAATACTGTGATGCAAGTTACATGTGAAATATTATGAACATGAACTGATTGAGTATACGTGCACTATATGACCTGATTGATTAACTGTGAGCACATACTTTAGCATACCGAGCAAACCAAGGTGAGTTCACACTAGCCAAGGCATGGGATTCCCAGGGGTTGGGAATGGGATTGAATAACTACTCGTACAACCATTACTATTAAAACTACTTATTACTGTCCTCGGATTGAAGGACACGTACGTAAAACCTACGTACAGTTATACTTACTACTGTCCTCGGATTGAAGGGCACGTACGTAAAGTCTACGTACACGATCTTAAGACCATCAACTCTATCAAAGGAAGTCCCTCAATTATCGACTTAATCGCCGAGGCCTAGGGCGAGCGGGTCATTAGTTAATAGCGCTATTAGGTTTAACAAACCTCACACCGTGCCAGTCGGACGGGCGTGTACTAATGTACTATGGGCAAAGGGTCAATGCTGATAGACATTGACTTAGGGCACCTCTTACATTTTCGTAGCAGTCGATACGCGTGGTCTTGTAACACATGGGAAGCCCCACCAATCATCGCACACATGCCTGGACTGGCCGCGATAAGGATTAATACGATACATGGTTTACAAAACGAACATATGATTTACGAAATGGATACTTTAACCAAATAACCAACTGTGAACTCGCTCAACTTTGTTGTTGATTCGTTGCTACATGCCTTGCCGGTCATTAGGTACCCATGGAGCTTGCACAGGGAGGAACGGTCGTTGTGGGACATGGCGATGTGTGCCATGCTTTAAACATTACTTTATTTCATATTTTATACTTGCTATGGGTTTTACAAATTATGCTTCCGCTAAGTACTTAACTATGCTTTGGTTTTTGAACACCTTTCATATTGGTTGGTTGAATTATGTTTACTTACATGCTTGTTCAATATGATTGGTGGCTTGATCCTGGTCAGTCGCGCCTCCAAGCGGTGATACTCCGCGTGTGGATTTTTGGGGGTGTGACAGATTGGTATCAGAGCCATTGGTTATAGAGAACTCGGTTTTAATAAGGGGAAAACGTTTTTATTAAAACCAGACTATAACCTGTACAGTGCTCAACGATCCACAACGACGCTTCGCTCCACGTGCAAGACTCGACATTCTAGGTGATACGATTTATGTTTACATTGCCTACTTGCTAGATTACATAGAACTTTGCTCATGGTATGCTTAGATAAACGTAACAACTGTTGATTGAAACACTTATGTGCTTACTCTCTTCTGTCATCGCACTTTTGCGAACCTCTCTCACTCATGTTCTCCTTGATATCAAGATCATGAGTGGACGCGTTAACCTAACTCAAGCCCAGTTGGCGGCTTTGATCACTGAACAAGTTACTGCAGCACTCGCAGCTGCCCAGGCAGGAGGTATAGCCTGCCATCACAACTTACTCTGGATCTTTAGATCCTACTCTCGTAAACCAACACTTGTGCTAAATCTTGTGTACTCTTACGCACACGACAAGTCAACACGCTCAACCACCTGTGTGCACGTTCAAAACCTTTATGGACTGCCGACCCACTACTTTTAGCGGCACTGAAGGAGCAGTAGTGTAACAACCCTCATTAAAAGTCCTATTTATTTTATTATTTTATCCAATAGGAAACCCTAATTAGGAAACCCAAGTGATTATGTATAAACCCTAAAATTTTCAGAACAATCAGAATCAGGATCAGGGCCCCTAAAACTCAGGGGGGGGTATTCCCTACTCAACGATTATCTTCACAAAACGCTGTCAAAATTAAATTTCTCGATTCCGTCGACTCAGCAGGGCTACCCAGGTGACGAAGCAGGCCTACCCTATTTTGACATCCCAGGCGACACGCGGCACGTGACACGGATTCTTCCGCGACTAGCGGGAGGTGCAAATTTTGGGTATAAATAGAAGGGCCTGGCACTTGAATTCTGGCGTTCGTTCGACGATCAAATTCACTTTGTACGTTGAGTTATAGTCGAAACAATCTCAAAATCACTAATTAGTAGAGGGGGTGCTGCTACGATACAGGGTATTAACTCGATCGCTGCTACGATTCAATGTCCGATTGATGGAAACTATCCGATGGATGTTTTAGTGCTATCCTTTGTCATTAGTTGTGATTCCGACAGGATGTTTGAGTATCACCCGAATTGGGGGAAAACTCTGTCCTTCGTTGTGAATCCGATGGATGTTTAAGTGATTGCACTTTGTCATTCGTTGTGAGGGTTTTAATCTCGTGAGTTATCGTAAATGCTGTATTAAGTTACCTACCTAGTTCGTGTGCACGAGGTTACAAGGCTAAATCAATAGGCTAAGCTCTGCCTGTATAAATCTGCAATATATCAAGGCTTATCTGTAGACTAAATTGTGGTCGTATGAATCTGCATGATTATATGTGAGTCATTCTCTTTTTATCAACTATTTTACAATACCTCAAATTATTTTCAAGGTTATAATTACAGAACTAAGTCGTGGATATCTTGAATCACTGGCTAGTGGGGTATTGTGCACATTACTAATTTTCTCCCAGTTAGGTTCATTGACCTACTAGGGATAATCATCACTATTTAGGTTCATTGACCTAATAGTGGTATGACCATCGTCACCATTATGACATGTCATCATTGTGACAGAGCGCCAGATAAAAATAAGATAGAAGCCATTGTAATCGCTCTTATGCTGTAATTATTAACTATGCATCATTATGCAAAATGAATGATTCACTCAGTATTTCCCGCTGACAAAACCTTTTTAAAACGCGTTTCAGGTAATTACAGTAGATTGGAGTAAAAGATGGATACGACACTGAAAGGCATCAAGAAGTGGCTTATTTTATTAATTAAATTAAAATTTAGAAATATTGTTTTATGTAATTATCTTTATTAAAGCTACCTTTGTAAAACATGGGTTTAACCCATCTATTTAATAAATAAAATCCGGTGTTTTCTAAACTCTGATATTTTTCCTAACTCACGGTTCTGATGAAATTTCCGCTGCAACGTTTTCAAAATAATCACCGGTACCACTGGGCTGTTCGCGACTCCCGGTTCCGTCCAGGGTGGGTCGGGGGTCGTGACAGAAGGTGGTATCAGAGCCACTGCTTTAAGCCAATTAGGTGTTGTAAAAATACCTAAGTTTATATAAAAGAGTTAGGAGATTGCTATTAACTGGTAGCACACATGATAACATTTAGACTTGAACTTAAGAAAAGATGCCCTAGTATCAGCTTCGAGATAAGCTAAGTACTTGTGTAAAAAAAATATGATAGGTTTTGTATACCATAAGAATGGTAATTAGAATATTGCAAGATACGATAAATAAGCAAGAATTTATAGTAATTATTGCTTATTATTATTTGGACTAGAATAAAATGTGTTATGGGAATACAAGTTTCCTTAATTCTGAATAAAAGCCCTAATGAAAGAGGTACCTTTAAAAAGATACTATTTATGGGAAATAGAAAATTTTCTCCGGCAAGACTGGGTATGGTGCAGCAGACTCTCCAGTTTGTCCGGATATACTGAAGTTACCGCTCCGGCGCGAATCGGATAAGACGGGGTATATAATATGTCAAACAAGTAACAAGATTTCCCTAAATAATATCATGACCAGATATTTGACTGATTTTTGGAAATACAAATATGTTAAATACATTATAAAGAAGGTATGTATATTACATGTGAAATATGTAATTATATAGATATGTATATCTATAAGAAATTCCAAAAGTCAATTTGGAATAAAGCACAAGCATCTGTGTCTAGATTTCTTTATTAAGAATCTCTTTTCCGATATCAAACATTATTTCGTTTGATTATCTGCCTAGTAACTCGAGCAACAATAATAACAATAGAAACCCATTAAGTTGGGATACCATCAAAAGTATAAAGAATTTCTAACACATTACCATAAACTATTAACGCAAGTAAGAAGCATGTAAAGTTATGATAATGTACTAGAAAACACATGAAATTTTAATTATAAGTCCGCAGAAGTTGAAGTATATCACACACAACTTTCTAGGCAAGACCTTTGGAAAATATAAATTAGGCACAATGACACCAATGTTAATTCCATCAGTAGAAGAACGACTGATCAAAAAGAAGCACTTTGCCACATGATCCTACAAAATGAATATCACTAAGATACACTAGAACAGGATTTCACAAACATCGGTGCACAGTCTAACCAGAGTCATAATTATTATCACTGCAAAAGGAGTCACATACCTTTGCAAATTCCCTATTTCATTCACATTCCCTGGTAATTACGGTTATCACACGAAATTCCAGATAAAAGTTTTTTTTTTTATTTCTTTCGTTGAAATTTTGATTTCTGAATATAATAAATTAACTTTCGTATTTTTACTTCCCCTAATGGTCATCATACCATGAGGATTTCTTTCATAGTAGCGAATATTGATCTATTTCATTTCCTGGTAAATTCACACGTTACACATGCACTGTTTATTGTGCATGTGGTTCGTTTGATTTCTGAAGACCACTGGAGGGCTTCATTCCGATTTGTTATTTTATCCAAACTCAAATATCATTCCGCTTTTTGTACTGTGAACCACATTATTGCAAAAACAATAACTCCTTTATATCGAGTCAATAAAATTCTTGAAAATTTTAATTTTCTTTGACATACATAGTTTCTATAGTAACCATGTCCGAACTTTCTTATTAAAACTTGTTTTGTTTAAATTCAAATTATTTGACTTGCTCATATTACTGTGTTTTTCTTTTTGTTTATTGTTGTTTCATTAGGCTCATTCTATTCCCACCCCCCCTAATTCCTGATTACACCCCCCTATAAAAAATATCACATCCATCAATCATTTGGTTTTTGTTTTTAGCCTGTTTTGTCTTTTTGTTGTCTTTTTTTTATTCTTTTATTTAATTATTAGTTATTTAGTATTTGTTTATTATTTAATTAGTTAGTATTATTATTATTATATTTATTATTAGTAGTAGTAGTAATGATATATTATTTATTATTAGTTTTTATTGTTATAATTTATCAAATTATATTTATAGCTGTAACAAAAGCTATAAAATAAGTATTTTTTTACAAAATTATTATCATTTAATAATTTACATACCGAGGTTTAATCTATACACCCCCCAAATGTAGCAGGTTGTGCTATCCAAGACTTATACATATTTTGACGTGATTCAAATATATTCTCCCAGCCAGCTGCATCATTTTCTCTCATTAATTTCCATAGGTTGTTTGTGCTGGCAATTGGATACTCTCCTTGCAATTCTACCATTATAAAATGGTTACCATTCACGTGTGCAATTGTAATTATTTTTTTTTTCTGGGAACTCGTGAGGGCCTCTCCAAAGCGAAAAACAAGTAGAACTGTTTCTTTTTTCTTGAGATAAAAAATGAACGATCACATTAAACTTGTTCGCAATCAAGAATCCTGCCTCTGACATAATCATCCAATGTTTTTCAGGTGCAAACCCCGATCCTGACCAAGCCAAGGACGTGAACACATCTTTGAATGAGCCTAAGAAAGCCTTAGTGTACTTATTTCTAAACTCGAGTAGCTATTCCATCAGTGATCTCCGGATAAATAACCATTCATCTTCACCGTACCCGAGAGCAGAAGCTGTCGCCCGAAACCTACAATTTCCATCACCTAACACATTATGTATGCGTGTAACATACGCATGGAAGATTTTTGGAATTAGATGAATATAGTTGTGTATCACCTGTGATGCTTGATCTTGGTTCAACCCCATGAAGTCATAGCCTGGCGCACTTGTAGAGTTGGCGAAAGAACTTTGTCCGACAATATCTTGGTTCAACCCCATGAAATCATATCCCGGTGTGTTGAAAAGGTTGGTAAAAAAACCTTGTCCGTCTGTATCTTGTGTCATGAACGGACTTGGTTCACCAGGCACTTGATAGTTCACGTCTGGACTGATGTAACCAACATAATCATGATCTTGGGAGTTCACAAATGAACTATGCCTTGCAGGTTCTTGAGTGTAATCCTGCTCTTGATAGTTCGTAAATGAACCATGCCTTGCAGGTTCTTGAGTGTAATCCTGCTCTTGATAGTTCGTAAATGAACCATGCCTTGCAGGTTCTTGAGTGTAATCCTGCTCTTGTGTCACACCCCGACCGCGTAAAACAACAAATCGCGGCGGAAACATCGGGGCGTGTTGCAACAGAATTAATGTTTCATAACCATGGATATCAAAAGTATTTCGTTTTATTAAACATTGAGTAATTACATCGTCTGGAAATCTAAATACACTATTTAAACATAGTCTATCATTGTTATTGAGTCACTAAGGCCTTGTCCAGTCCTATGTGAGCATGCATCTTATCAATCGATATCATCCAACAATACCTGAAACATATGTGAAAACGAGGTCAGCAAAAAAAATGCTGGCGAGTACATAGGTTTTGTGAAAATAAGATTCATGACTTCTGTTTAAGAAAATGTTTAGTCATGAACCTTGTAATTTGCTTTGTCTTTGTAAATCATTTGAAAAATAATAAGTTTAGATGATATGTATAAATAAGAGAATAATGCATGATTAAATGAATAACCATGTAAAATGAGTTTGTATAAGATAAGTTGTTTGTAAATAAATGTCTTGTGAAAAGTATGTTACTTGTATAAAATGTTCTATGTCTCAAACTGAAATGATTCAAATAACGCTATAATATGTAATACCATACAAACACTTATATATAGGAAGTACCAGTGGCGTATCCACCATGTTTGTATCATATTACACACGCATCGTTACTTAATCACTTAATCAAACCAAACCACCAAAGTAATGAGTCTATGTTTAAATCAATTGTCAAATGTATTGGGTAATATGTCAAAGTATTCATGTCAAGATGTAAATCATGTCAAAATGTCTATGTCAAATATCCATGTCAAATGTCTATGTCAAATATCCATGTCAAATGTCTATGTCAAATATCCATGTCAAATGTCTATGTCAAAATGTTATGTATGGCAAGTGAAATGTCTCAACTAAACCATATGCACAAAAACAAAGTATTGAAGTAAAACTTGGTTTAAATCAAAGTTATGTTTTGTGGGAAATGCATGATCAAATGTCAATCATGTACAAATGTTTACTCAAATGTTAAAACTTGTTCTTGTTCTTAACAAACCCTTACCAAAGGGTAAGTTAATATTTTAATTGTGAAACTACTTTATGGTCGATTCTCTAATAACATTCAAACCTTCTTGACGCGTTCCTCGGTCCATCTCGCTCTCGCTCTCGTTCTTAACAAACCCTTACCAAAGGATAAGTTAATAATTTCGTTCTTAACAAACCCTTACCAAAGGATAAGTTAATAATTACAGATTCAGTCGCTACCTACAACCCCCACACATAACAATGGGTGCAGTAAATAACGGGATTTGTCAGATCCTATGGTACCATAACCTAATACTGGTCGGCTTGATCATTGCTAATGAATGTCATCGGTCATGTAAACTACAACCAACAAGTTTGTTCACTTTTTGAAATTGTTATTAGTTTTTGAAATCATTGTATTCGTTCTTGAAATCACTGTTAACGTTCTTGAAATAATTGTTATTGTTCTTGAAACCACATTGTAATTGTTCTTGAAACCACATTGTAATTGTTATTGAAATCATTGATAAAACATTTAGCACATATGAGTCACCCCAAAACAGTTGAAAACAGTAAAAGAGGGGAATAATGTACTCGCCTGAGAATGCTTGGAGGTCTTGAACAACAACCAAACAAAGCTAGAGGGAGCACGGAATCAGTCGGCAAATCCAATACTATATAAATAAACCGGACTTAAATCGAGAGATTGGATAGGATGAGGCTTGGTAAACCAAATGAGTATTGGAACTCATATGATATGGTTTAACAAGGCCTACATACTACAATGAAACCAAACCTAAGTGCTTTTGACCCATCGCGACCCATTAAGGTAACTTATGCTACTTTAACGCGTCGTGCGCGTGAAACGCGTTCGGACCGTCTAACTAGTCCTATGACAAGTGTTATATGCCTAAACATGTTACATAATCAGTTATGTGACAAAAGTTTAGGTTACATATGCTTAATTACCAATTATACATAAAAAGGGTATTCTGGTAATTTACCTAAGGCATATAAACTACCTATCATACAACTACTTAAACGAAGCGACCATAGGGTATAACCTCGGAAGGTTATTCCCTACCTACTATGGTCACCTAATATATTTGGTCGGATCCTAATGATCGACCAAATGGGTCGAGTTCGAAGGTATAGGCGATTTATTAGATCGCCTACCCTACGACCCTAGACAACGTGGTAATCAGTGGGCATAGTCCCAAGGGACTATGACCAACGTGATTACACTCATGTTGCGAAGTTCAAACGAACTTCGCATTGACCATTACTGGTCAACGCTGAAAGTCAAACAAAGTTTGACTTTCTGACTCGAAAAGCAATAAAATAAGGAAAAGAACGAAAGAATACTTACGAAGGGTCCCCGAATGCTAATCCCGAGTCAAGAATCTCAGGTATGAAACAATGGTTTCAACTTAGAGGTTCTCAATTCAGAATTCTAGTGATTTTAGCAATGGGGGTGAATGGGTATTTATAGGAATACCCGAACCGTTAAGATCGTTTCATGGAAAACGTGCCTTAATCCCATCCGTACATGTGTTGCAAAGTTATGGTGCTTAAATTCCATCCATACATGTGTTGCAAAGTTATGGTGTTTAGGTGCTTAAATTCCATCCATACATGTGTTGCAAAGTCATGGTGCCTAAATTCCATCCTTATCCGCTGACTAAGCATGTTAGAATGTGTGGTTGTGAATTAAACAGCTGTTTATACATCGAATCTGGTCCCGAAAGTGCAAAACTGATATTTCTGCATGTTTTCTGTCCAGAACAGGTAGTCGCGTAGCGCGACTGGTAAAGCCTATAGGGCTCGCGCTACGCTAGCCCTCCTCTGATTCAGAAATGTTTCAAAGTTGGCAAAAATGGTCCCTGTTGTGTTTTAAGGCCTTTTTCGATGCATTTGAACCCCGTTAACCTCATTTCAAGGCTCTAAAATGAAGTTAAAGTATAGGTAACTCAAAACATGCTCAAAAGTATGCCGGATGTTGGTTCGTTTGGTCGTACGAACGCGATGTTCGCTTAATTACGACGGAATGCGCACAAGCGCGAAAAACGATCCAAATGACGTGACGAATGGATTTTTCTTATGGCGAACACTAAAATAAAATATTTTAGTGCTTACATAAATTTTTGGATGTCCGGATGTATTCAGAACGTAAGTTATGCGCGAAAATGCAAACTTGTGCACTTTTTGACACTTTTAGTCCCTGAATGACCCAAAAGTTTATTTTAGCACACCGAACCCCTCAAAGCCTATTTCTAAGCTATGTAAAGGATATTTATGGTATGTTTAACTTATGGCTATGTTCCGGAATGTCTGTTACAGTTCAAATTGGCATACTTTCGCAGTTTGTCAAGTTTAGTCCCTGTAAGCGAATTAACTTGTTTTTGCCATACCAAAGCCTTCAAAACTTATTTCTAAGTTATGTAAAGGTTATTTAAGGTATGTTAAGCCTATGTCACTATTCCGGAGTGTTTGTTGCATTAAACTGGTTATATTTACGCATCGGTGCGCGTATAACCTTCCAGAAAACGATTTAGAGTTTGAAATTGAACGAGAATTGATATGTGCAAATGATACACATATTTTTACCAATCCCAAGTATGAAATATAATATTTCATTGGTTTGGAATTTGTTTGATGGTCGTGGAGGCACAGGTGTTACATCTTGATAGTTCGTAAATGAACCATGCCTTGCAGGTTCTTGAGTGTAATCCTGCTCTTGATAGTTCGTAAATGAACTGTGCCTTGCAGGCTCTTGAGTGTAATCATGATCTTGGGAGTTCCCAAACGGACTGTGCCTTGGAGGCTTCTGAGAGTAGCTTCGTTGAAGGGGCGCTTTAGCAATTGCAGGGTTCGGTATTGTTTGTTGTTTGGATTTTGTAGTTGGTCGTCCACGAGTATTTTTTTTAACATCAGGTTCTTCAACAAAAGGTATACTTGGATTGGTTAATGCTTTTAACTTTTGTAGTAAACTTTTCTTTCCAGGCTTGGATCGATTATCGAAGGCTTGTTTAAAACTTTCCAACTCGACGTCACAAGTAATATCCTCACAATATACTGGTAACTCGAGTTTCCTCCAAAATTCATCGACCGAATCTAAAGGAATAGATTGACCTGCATTAAAGCATAAGTTGTCAGCTTTTAAATATTACCAATCACATCGACCGAATCTTAGTTTAATACACTGACCTGCTTTCTTATACTTTGAGATTTCACAAGCACATGGTAATCCATAACACTTACGAACTTGACAATGACATTGTGAACGCTTTAAATGACACTCTGCTATTATTATATCAAGTGCTTCATGAGAAACAGAGCCATGTAATAGCTTCAACATTGGTAGGTTGTGTTTATGCATTAGAACAGTTCTACTTTTTTTGAAGCTATCTTTAACTATTGTATATTGCGAGTTCACTACTTCATCAATGTGACGAACAATCTTATCTAAGGTACAATTTGCTGAATTCAAGAATTTTTTTAGCTTGGCATGTTGGCTTTCAGCTCTGTTAGTTGTCTGATTTCCGAAATGTAAGCATTCGTTAGTCCATACGGACACAAACATTTCTTTATACTTGTTTAACCAAGTACTATTCAAGTAATCCAAAACATCTGCAAAGATAATAATGATGATAACGATGGTAACAATAATACTAACAGAATTATAGTAATAATACATACCTTGATGATGGATTAACATTGACTGAAGTTGCTTGTAATTTTGGAGGAATGATGTCCACGTTTGAGATTCAACAAGTGCATTCCACATTATATTGAAGATTTTCCAATCATGATCCGTGGTGAAAAATGATTTGCAATTTCTAAGTATACTTTAAGAAACATGCCACCTACAAAGTAATCGGGTAGCATTCGGAAAAAATTTCTCGCATGCATTCATCAGAGCTAACTCCCTGTCCGTAACTATAACACGTGGTTGTTGCATGCTCTCCTCTAGAGTTGATTTTAAACAGTTTAATGCCCAAAGATATTTCTCCTCTGTTTCTTTACGCATAACTGCAAAAGCTATGGAGATTGTCTTGTTGGTAGAAGTTACACCAACAATTTCAAGAAAAGGCAATTTATACTTGTTCGTATTGTATGTGACATCCATAAGCAACACATGTGGAAAATCAAGGAAGTACTTGTATGATATTTTAGGAACAAAGAATAAGTCTTCCAACTTGTTTGAAACTCTATTGGTAGAAATTTCAAAAGTATACCCTTTATCATTTAAATGAGACATTAGCACCTCCATCAAAGATTTCCCTTTATGATCCGTTGCTCGAATTTTATCACGTGCGTTATATATGTTTTTAATTGTAGAGACATTATTTTCATCACGCTCCTTCATAACACCTAAAATATCTTTTGGGAACACACCCTTCCCCGTCAACTCTGCCACCAATTGGTGTTCATTAGGTGTCAATCGTTTGAGGATTGGGTGCCCCTCCATATATTCTCCGGGTGGATGATTATGTTCACCAGGTTTTACTTTTAACGTCCAAGAACCATTCTTTTTTGAAAATTTCCCTACCATTTCAAACGGGCAATTTATCTTTCTAGTGCCGGTCTCTCTACTTGAATCTTTAACTGATGTATACACACCACCACGATCACACATAAGTACAACTTTAGACACGTAGCCATTTTTAGCTTTCGATCTTTTAGTCACAATAGCGTAACCAAGACTACGTCCGGTGTTTCTAACCCATTCCATCAACTCTTCACGAGACTTGAACACCTAAAAGTGAACTAATATTAGTTACAAAATATTAGGTGAACAAGCTTGAGTAGTTACAAAATATATATTATCCAAACAAACTCATTTAAACTAAAATAAGACCCTTAACCTAGCTAGATTATATAACTAAGTTGAAACTTGAAACATGGGAATTAAAAACTATACCTGATCTGTTGAAAATCCAGACATCTCTTTAACTTTTCTGAATGCTATGATGAAGCATAAATAGATCACTCTTTGAACAAGTAAATTTATGCAGCTCTTTGAATAGCTTTCTCAAGTATATGAAGCGAATGCATTGAAGTTCCCAATTTTGGAGGAAACTGGTGATATTTTGGAGGAAATATCAACTATTTAATATCACCACATAGAACTTGCAGCAATAATAGCACGGCTCATATGAGCTTTTTGTGTTCATTATTATACTTGCTACGATAGCACCAATAATATGATAATCTTTTTAGGTAAAAATAATATGATCATGTCTTCATTATTGTTTGTTGTTTGCAGAGAATGGTCATGTCTTCATTATTGTTTGTTGTTTGGATTTAATATCACCACGAGATAGTTGTACACCAATAATTTGAGCACTAAAAAGGTAAAAAAAAAAAAGTAAAAAGAACTAATAATTTGAAACCACCACCACGTTTTTTTTTTCAATTTTAATAATAATAATAATAATAATAATAATAATTCATTACTAATAGTAAATAATAATAATAATAATAATAATAATAACAAAAATATAAAAAAGACAATAAAATATAATAAAAAGACAACAAAAAGACAAAAAAAGACTAAAAACAAAAACCAAATGATTGATGGATGCGATGTTTCTATAGGGGGTGTAATTAGTAAATAGGGGGTGTGTATAGTATCACCCTTAATTATTTATTTAATTATATATTAAATTGCTTTGTTGATTTATCTTATAAAAGCCATCTTAAAACAAATCATGTGCTAAGATAATGATACACAAATTCATGTCATATTTCAATATATCTTTTAACAATTATTACAACATCAATTGAGCCTTTCGTGATAATTATTGCTTTATCATTTTCAATCGAAAAACATTATATAAATTTAATTGATTACGGAAACTTACATAAGTAATTACCTAATTTATAATATAGTATTACTATATTTAAAAATTCTTGTTAAAATCATTAAAGGTGAAGAATTTATATTTTTACATATAAAAAAAATTGTTTGAGGTATATTCTCATTAAAATTTATGTTTAGTTAATATTAGTTTTATTATTTATAATAATATATTAGTGTTAATATTATTTTAAATACTAGGGTTATTATCAAGGGCAGGTATTGGATAGCCTAGCCTTAGTTAGACATGGATTGGCCACCTATGCTTAAACAAGGCAACACTAACCAATATCCAACCATGATAATGACTAGTTAATATATATAAATTAAGTCATCATACTTATTTAGTAAATCTTAATTATATATAAAAATATTTTACTTTGTACTGTAAAGAGAAGACATATTTTCATAAAACAATACAAGAATTAGAGGGACGAATAAAATTATATAAATAATTGTCTATCACATGTTATGTGGTAACTATGTACAGTAACACTTTAGCAAGAAAATAACCATATAAGAATAATATGGTAGTTATCAAAATAAGTTGGGTTAAGGAAACATTGTACTATATAAGAATATTCTCCGTTTATTTTATTATTTTATCCAATAGGAAACCCTAATTAAGAAACCCAAGTGATTATGTATAAACCCTAAAATTTTCAGAACTATCAGAATCAGGATCAGGGCCCCTAAAACTCAGGGGGGGTATTCCCTACTCAACGATTATCTTCACAAAACGCTGTCAAAATTAAATTTCTCGATTCCGTCGACTCAGCAGGCCTACCCTATTTTGACATCCCAGGCGACACGCGGCACGTGACAAGGATTCTTCCGCGACTAGCGGGAGGTGCAAATTTTGGGTATAAATAGAAGGGCCTGGCACTTGAATTCTGGCGTTCGTTTGACGATCAAATTCACTTTGTACGTTGAGTTATAGTCGAAACAATCTCAAAATCACTAATTAGTAGAGGGGGTGCTGCTACGATACAGGGTATTAACTCGATCGCTGCTACGATTCAATGTCCGATTGATGGAAACTATCCGATGGATGTTTTAGTGCTATCCTTTGTCATTAGTTGTGATTCCGACAGGATGCTTGAGTATCACCCGAATTGGGGGAAAACTCTGTCCTTCGTTGTGAATCCGATGGATGTTTAAGTGATTGCACTTTGTCATTCGTTGTGAGGGTTTTAATCTCGTGAGTTATCGTAAATGCTGTATTAAGTTACCTACCTAGTTCGTGTGCACGAGGTTACAAGGCTAAATCAATAGGCTAAGCTCTGCCTGTATAAATCTGCAATATATCAAGGCTTATCTGTAGACTAAATTGTGGTCGTATGAATCTGCATGATTATATGTGAGTCATTCTCTTTTTATCAACTATTTTACAATACCTCAAATTATTTTCAAGGTTATAATTACAGGGACTAAGTCGTGGATATCTTGAATCACTGGCTAGTGGGGTATTGTGCACATTACTAATTTTCTCCCAGTTAGGTTCATTGACCTACTAGGGATAATCATCACTATTTAGGTTCATTGACCTAATAGTGGTATGACCATCGTCACCATTGTGACATGTCATCATTGTGACAGAGCGCCAGATAAAAATAAGATAGAAGCCATTGTAATCGCTCTTATGCTGTAATTATTAACTATGCATCATTATGCAAAATGAATGATTCACTCAGTATTTCCCGCTGACAAAACCTTTTTAAAACGCGTTTCAGGTAATTACAGTAGATTGGAGTAAAAGATGGATACGACACTGAAAAGCATCAAGAAGTGGCTTATTTTATTAATTAAATTAAAATTTAGAAATATTGTTTTATGTAATTATCTTTATTAAAGCTACCTTTGTAAAACATGGGTTTATCTCATCTATTTAATAAATAAAATCCGGTGTTTTCTAAACTCTGATATTTTTCCTAACTCACGGTTCTGATGAAATTTCCGCTGCAACGTTTTCAAAATAATCACCGGTACCACTGGGCTGTTCGCGACTCCCGATTCCGTCCAGGGTGGGTCGGGGGTCGTGACAAGTAGGTCTCCTCCACTGGTTTGAGAAACTAGAATCTGTGTTCGAAATGTGTGAATGCCCTGAGGCATGCAGGGTGAAGTATGCTACCGGCACTCTCGAGGGTTTAGCTCTCACATGGTGGAACGCTCAGGTCCAAATGCTGGGGTTGGTTGCTGCTAACGCCACCCCATGGAACAATTTTAAAGAGATGATCAAGGAGGAATACTGCAGTCGTGATGACATTCATAAGTTGGAAGTGGAGTTCTTTAACTTGAAGATGACGGGGTCAGAGATAGAGGCGTACATGAAGCGATCTAACGAACTGGCAATTTTGTGTCCAACTATGGTAGGCCCTCCCATTAAACGTATCAAGCTGTATCTCAGGGGGCTCGTGCCAGAAATTTAGAGTCTGGTGACCACGGCTAATCTGGACACTATCCAGCAAGTAACTCGACTTGCTCATCGTCTCACAGATCAGTCGGTAGAACAGAACAAACTACCGAAACGTATTATTGCTGCTACAACTACATAGGATGCTCCCAGTGTCACGACCCCCGACCCACCCTGGACGGAATCGGGAGTCGCGAACAGCCCAGTGGTACCGGTGATTATTTTGAAAACGTTGCAGCGGAAATTTCATCAGAACCGTGAGTTAGGAAAAATATCAGAGTTTAGAAAACACCGGATTTTATTTATTAAATAGATGGGATAAACCCATGTTTTACAAAGGTAGCTTTAATAAAGATAATTACATAAAACAATATTTCTAAATTTTAATTTAATTAATAAAATAAGCCACTTCTTGATGCCTTTCAGTGCCGTATCCATCTTTTACTCCAATCTACTGTAATTACCTGAAACGCGTTTTAAAAAGGTTTTGTCAGCGGGAAATACTGAGTGAATCATTCATTTTGCATAATGATGCATAGTTAATAATTACAGCATAAGAGCGATTACAATTGCTTCTATCTTATTTTTATCTGGCGCTCTGTCACAGTGGTGATAAGTCACAATGGTGACGATGGTCATACCACTATTAGATCAATGAACCTAAATAGTGATGATTATCCCTAGTAGGTCAATGAACCTAACTGGGAGAAAATTAGTAATGTGCACAATACCCCACTAGCCAGTGATTCAAGATATCCACGACTTAGTCCCTGTAATTATAACTTTTGAAAATAATTTGAGGTATTGTAAAATAGTTGATAAAAAGAGAACGACTCACATATAATCATGCAGATTCATACGACCACAATTTAGTCTACAGATAAGCCTTGATATATTGCAGATTTATACAGGCAGAGCTTAGCCTATTGATTTAGCCTTGTAACCTTGTGCACACGAACTAGGTAGGTAACTTAATACAGCATTTACGATAACTCACGAGATTAAAACCCTCACAACGAATGACAAAGTGCAATCACTTAAACATCCATCGGATTCACAACGAAGGACAGAGTTTTCCCCCAATTCGGGTGATACTCAAACATCCTGTCGGAATCACAACTAATGACAAAGGATAGCACTAAAACATCCATCGGATAGTTTCAATCAATCGGACATTGAATCGTAGCAGCGATCGAGTTAATACCCTGTATCGTAGCAGCACCCCCTCCACTAATTAGTGATTTTGAGATTGTTTCGACTATAACTCAACGTACAAAGTGAATTTGATCGTCGAACGAACTCCAGAATTCAAGTGCCAGGCCCTTCTATTTATACCCAAAATTTGCACCTCCCGCTAGTCGCGAAAAAATCCGTGTCACGTGCCGCGTGTCGCCTGGGATGTCAAAATAGGGTAGGCCTGCTTCGTCACCTGGGTAGCCCTGCTGAGTCGACGGAATTGAGAAATTTAATTTTGACAACGTTTTGTGAAGATAATCGTTGAGTAGGGAATACCCCCCCTGAGTTTTAGGGGCCCTGATCCTGATTCTGATTGTTCTGAAAATTTTAGGGTTTATACATAATCACTTGGGTTTCTTAATTAGGGTTTCCTATTGGATAAAATAATAAAATAAATAGGACTTTTAATGAGGGTTGTTACATTCTCCCCACCTTAATAAAAATCTCGTCCTCGAGATTTAGGTTACGATATTTCTTTTAGGTTTATGTCATATTTTAATCAACAAAATGACACAGAATTAAATATCAAATTTTGTGAATACGAGTTGTACCATAAGTAGGATTCAATGATTCAACTAAATTAGTTCGAGAAATCGATGACAAATGAATGAGTTGAAATGATATGATTTCTAAAGTGATTAAGTTCAAGCCAAAAGATATATGATCAATAGATATTTTAAAATGAATGTGAAGGATTTTTAGAAATAAAAATATTTCTTTGTCAAAAGAAAACTTACTTGGATTGGCAACTGAGGAAAACTTAGAATTGACAGGTTCAAAATAAAAGCATGAAAATGATTTGTCAAATATTTATGATATTAGAAAATCAAAGTGTTGAGATGAGTGAATTGCAAAGATACACTAAAAGACAATAGAGTTAGTGTATTATTGTTTAGATTTCCAATTTGTTTTTTTTTTTAATTGTGAAACAATGTGATAGTACACTAGTAGTGACCATATTTTTCATATTATATCCTAGAGATCGAAATATAATAAAAACAAGTTGTTTTGGCATGACCAACCATTATATTATATTTGTAAAGCAAATGTAATATATATTATTTGTGTCCCTGTCTGAACCGTATCTTATATATCAAATATAAATACTATGTAATATATATTAATTGTTACGCATTTTTACTATATGTAAATGGTCACCACTTTTTAAAAATATTATTTTAGTATTTTACTATACTATGTAAAATAACTTATAGTTACTATATATTACAAAACACCGTAATGAAGTTATTATATTACAAAATATTTTAGTATTATTATTTTGTAAAAGAAATCAATATTATTTATAACGTTAAATGAAAATTAAAGATGTAAAAATATTTATTGTACAAAAGTATTTGTAAAATAATTTGTAAATATATAGCATTTAATAAATCGATTCTATGTGATTACTTATTTTCATTTTGAAACCATATAACGTTGTGAAAATATTGAAAACGGAGAATATTCTTATATAGTACAATGTTTCCTTAACCCAACTTATTTTGATAACTACCATATTATTCTTATATGGTTATTTTCTTGCTAAAGTATTACTGTACATAGTTACCACATAACATGTGATAGACAATTATTTATATAATTTTATTCGTCCCTCTAATTCTTGTATTGTTTTATGAAAATATGTCTTCTCTTTACAGTACAAAGTAAAATATTTTTATATATAATTAAGATTTACTAAATAAGTATGATGACTTGATTTATATATATTAACTAGTCATTATCATGGTTGGATATTGGTTAGTGCTGCCTTGTTTAAGCATAGGTGGCCAATCCATGCCTAACTAAGGCTAGGCTATCCAATACCTGCCCTTGATAATAACCCTAGTATTTAAAATAATATTAACACTAATATATTATTATAAATAATAAAACTAATATTAACTAAACATAAATTTTAATGAGAATATACCTCAAACATATTTTTTTTATATGTAAAAATATAAATTCTTCACCTTTAATGATTTTAACAAGAATTTTTAAATATAGTAATACTATATTATAAATTAGGTAATTACTTATGTAAGTTTCCGTAATCAATTAAATTTATATAATGTTTTTCGATTGAAAATGATAAAGCAATAATTATCACGAAAGGCTCAATTGATGCTGTTAAAAGATATATTGAAATATGACATGAATTTGTGTATCATTATCTTAGCACATGATTTGTTTTAAGATGGCTTTTATAAGATAAATCAACAAAGCAATTTAATATATAATTAAATAAATAATTAAATCCGTATATGATATATATAAACGAGATTAGTGCAAGCTTTAAATTTTGTGAAAATGTTAGTACAAGGTGATCATGATCAAAGAAATGATTTAATGAAGTCGAAGACTAAACAAGCCTATTATAGTTTAAAACAAATGAAGTGCTTGTTGGGACTATTTTAAATATGATAGCTTAAAATCTATCATATGGGATTTTAAAATGAATATGTAATATGAGCAAGTAAAATAATTTGCATTTAAACAAAACAAGTTTTAATAAGAAAGTTCGGACATGGTTACTATAGAAACTATGTATATCAAAGAAAATTAAAATTTTCAAGAATTTTATTGACTCGATATCAAGGAGTTATTGTTTTTGCAATAATGTGGTTCACAGTACAAAAAGCGGAATGATATTTGAGTTTGGATAAAATAACAAATCGGAATGAAGCCCTCCAGTGGTCTTCAGAAATCAAACGAACCACATGCGCAATAAACAGTGCATGTGTAACGTGTGAATTTACCAGGAAATGAAATAGATCAATATTCGCTACTATGAAAGAAATCCTCATGGTATGATGACCATTAGGGGAAGTAAAAATACGAAAGTTAATTTATTATATTCAGAAATCAAAATTTCAACGAAAGAAATAAAAAAAAACTTTTATCTGGAATTTCGTGTGATAACCGTAATTACCAGGGAATGTGAATGAAATAGGGAATTTGCAAAGGTATGTGACTCCTTTTGCAGTGATAATAATTATGACTCTGGTTAGACTGTGCACCGATGTTTGTGAAATCCTGTTCTAGCGTATCTTAGTGATATTCATTTTGTAGGATCATGTGGCAAAGTGCTTCTTTTTGATCAGTCGTTCTTCTACTGATGGAATTAACATTGGTGTCATCGTGCCTAATTTATATTTTCCAAAGATCTTGCCTAGAAAGTTGTGTGTGATATACTTCAACTTCTGTGGACTTATAATTAAACTTTCATGTGTTTTCTTGTACATTATCATAACTTTACATGCTTCTTACTTGCGTTAATAGTTTATGGTAATGTGTTAGAAATTCTTTATACTTTTGATGGTATCCCAACTTAATGGGTTTCTATTGTTATTATTGTTGCTCGAGTTACTAGGCAGATAATCAAACGAAATAATGTTTGATATCGGAAAAGAGATTCTTAATAAAGAAATCTAGACACAGATGCTTGTGCTTTATTCCAAATTGACTTTTGGAATTTCTTATAGATATACATATCTATATAATTACATATTTCACATGTAATATACATACCTTCTTTATAATGTATTTAACAGATTTGTATTTCCAAAAATCAGTCAAATATCTGGTCATGATATTATTTAGGGAAATCTTGTCACTTGTTTGACATATTATATATCCCGTCTTATCCGATTCGCGCCGGAGCGGTAACTTCAGTATATCCGGACAAACTGGAGAGTCTGCTACACCATACCCAGTCTTTCCGGAGAAAATTTTCTATTTCCCATAAAGAGTATCTTTTTAAAGGTACCTCTTTCATTAGGGCTTTTATTCAGAATTAAGGAAACTTGTATTCCCATAACACATTTTATTCTAGTCCAAATAATAATAAGCAATAATTACTATAAATTCTTGCTTATTTATCGTATCTTGCAATATTCTAATTACCATTCTTATGGTATACAAAACCTATCATATATATATATTTTTTTACACAAGTACTTAGCTTATGTCGAAGCTGATACTAGGGCATCTTTTCTTAAGTTCAAGTCTAAATGTTATCATGTGTGCTACCAGTTAGTGATGATTATCCCTAGTAGGTCAAAGGATAGTACTAAAACATCAATCGGATAGTTTCCATCAATCGGACATTGAATCGTAGCAGCGATCGAGTTAATACCCTGTATCGTAGCAGCACCCCCTCTACTAATTAGTGATTTTGAGATTGTTTCGACTATAACTCAACGTACAAAGTGAATTTGATCATCGAACGAACGCCAGAATTCAAGTGCCAGGCCATTCTATTTATACCCAAAATTTGCACCTCCCGCTAGTCGCGGAAGAATCCGTGTCATGTGCCGCGTGTCGCCTGGGATGTCAAAATAGGGTAGGCCTGCTTCGTCACCTGGGTAGCCCTGCTGAGTCGACGGAATCGAGAAATTTAATTTTGACAGCGTTTTGTGATGATAATCGTTGAGTAGGGAATACCCCCCCTGAGTTTTAGGGGCCCTGATCCTGATTCTGATTGTTCTGAAAATTTTAGGGTTTATACATAATCACTTGGGTTTCTTAATTAGGGTTTCCTATTGGATAAAATAATAAAATAAATAGGACTTTTAATGTGGGTTGTTACACCCAGTGACAACAAACACAAGTGGGATGGGAATGTCGAGCAAGGGTTCCACTTCGGTTCAGTCTCAGTCACAGCAGCGAAAAATGGAGGAGTACAGGAGCCCCAGTCAGCAGTCTTTTGGTAATCGAAGTCAGGGTGGATACAGGGGAAACCACCCCAAGTGCAATCGATGTAATTTGCACCACAGCGGGCAGTGCAATAAAGATCGTTGTCAGAGATGCAACAAGCTTGGTCATGGAGCCCAAAGATTGTAGAAGCTCACGTTCTGCAAACCAGAACCAGAATTAGAACCACAACCAAGGAAACGGGAACAATAGTGGAGACAACAACGGGGGTAATGACGACGGCAATGGTGCCAGGGGTCGAGTGTTCGTGATTGGTCAGGATGATACTAGGAATGACCCCAATGTTGTGATGGTTTCGACATCGTTATTGGTATGGGTTGGTTACCTCAACATCGAGAAGAGATTCCTTGCAAAGAAAAGATCGTCCGCATTCCTCGTGCTGGTTAAGAACCTTTGGTAATTCATGGTGACAAGCTCCTGGAGCAGCACCCATAGCTCGAGCACCCTATCGCTTAGCTCCAAACGAACTAGAAGAACTGTCTAAGCAATTGCAAGAACTCTTGGATAAGGGTTTCATTCGTCCTAGCTCTTCGCCCTGGGGAGCTCCAGTATTAGTTGTGAAGAAGAAAGACGGTACCTTCCGCATGTGCATAGATTACCGCGAACTAAACAAGGTGACCGTAAAGAATCGCTATCCTCTTCCACGCATTGACGACTTGTTCGACTAGCTGCAAGGGTCGAGCTACTATTCAAAGATTGATCTGAGGTCAGGCTACCATCAATTGAGAGTCCGGGATGAGGACGTCTCCAAAACAACATTCAGAACTCGCTACGGCCATTACGAGTTTTTGGTCATGCCATTCGGGTTAACGAACGCGCCTGCGGTCTTCATGGATCTTATGAACAGGGTGTGCAAGCCCTATCTTGATAAGTTCGTTATTGTATTTATGGACGACATTTTGATTTACTCCAAGAGTCAGGAGGAACACGAGCATCATTTACGACTCATTTTGGAACTCCTTCGAGCAGAACAGCTGTATGCCAAGTTTTCAAAATGCGACTTATGGCTTCGTGAAGTCCACTTTCTAGGCCACGTGGTAAACAAGGATGGGATATACGTTGATCCATCCAAGGTAGACTCGATTAAGAACTGGCCTGCACCCCGTACACCAACAGAAATCCACCAATTCTTGGGTTTGGCGGGCTACTATAGAAGGTTCATCAAATACTTCTCCAAGATTGCGCAACCTCTCACCTCACTAACTCAGAAAGGCGTTATCTATCGTTGGGGAAATGCACAAGAATCAGCATTTCAGCACTTAAAGGATAGACTTTGTAGCGCACCTATCCTCTCATTGCCTGAAGGCACAGACGATTTTGTAGTCTACTGCGACGCATCCATTCAAGGTCTTGGATGTGTGTTGATGCAACAGGATAAAGTCATTGCTTATGCTTCGCGCCAACTCAAGATTCACGAACGGAATTACACTACACATGATTTAGAGCTGGGAGCTGTTGTTTTTGCGCTCAAGATATGGCGACATTACCTGTATGGCACCAAGTGCACCATCTACACCGATCACAAGAGTCTCGAGCATATCTTCAAGCAGAAAGAGTTGAACATGCGACAACGTCGATGGGTCGAATTACTGAACGATTACGAATGTACTATAAAGTACCATCCGGGCAAAGCCAATGTGGTGGCCGACGCCCTTAGTCGAAAGGATACTACACCTAGGCGTGTACGAGCGTTGTAACTCACTATTCAGTCTAGTCTTCCTGCACAGATACGAGATGCTCAGGTAGAAGCATTGAAACCAGAAAACGTCAGGGCTGAAGCCCTACGTGGCTCAAGGCAACGGCTAGAACAAAAGGCAGACGACGCCTACTATGTAACAGGACGCATTTGGGTCCCACTCTACGGCAACTTACGCGAGCTTGTAATGGATGAAGCTCATAAGTCTCACTACTCAGTACATCCTGGTTCGGATAAGATGTACCACGACTTGAAAACTACATATTGGTGGCCTAGCATGAAAGCTCACATAGCAACTTACGTCAGCAAGTGCTTGACCTGTGCGAGAGTCAAGACTGAATATCAGAAACCATCAGGCCTACTCCAACAAGAAGAGATACCACAATGGAAATGGGAGCAAATTTCCATGGATTTTGTTACTGGCCTGCCTAGATCTCAACGTGGGAATGATACTATTTGGGTGATCGTGGATCGACTCACAAAGTCTGCACACTTCTTGGCTATCAAAGAAACAGACAAGTTCTCTACATTAGCAGACATCTTAAAAAAAAGTGGTTTCAAGGCACGGGGTGCCAACCTCCATTATCTCTGATCGTGACGCTCGTTTTACTTCAGAACTGTGGCAAGCAATGCACAAATCTTTTGGCTCTCGGTTAGACATGAGCACAGCTTATCACCCTCGGACGGATGGGCAGTCTGAGCGCACTATTCAAACTTTAGAAGATATGCTTCGGGCATGTGTAATCGATTTCGGCAACGGCTGGGAAAAACACCTCCCGTTAGTGGAGTTCTCGTATAACAACAGTTACCACACCAGCATTCAAGCCGCTCCATTCGAGGCATTGTTTGGGCGTAAATGCCGAGCACCTCTTTGTTGGGCAGAGGTGGGTGATAGTCAAATCACAGGTCCAGAACTGGTAGTAGACACAACAGAAAAGATTGCTCAAATACGACAACGCATGGCGGCAGCTCGCGACCGTCAGAAAGCATACGCCGATAAGGGCAGGAAACCATTCGAATTCCAGGTTGGGGATCGAGTGCTACTCAAAGTTTCACCCTGGAAGGGTGTGGTTTGTTTTGGCAAACGAGGCAAACTTAATCCGCGATATGTCGGACCGTTCGAAATCATTGAGAAAATAGGCAAAGTGGCCTACAGACTGAACTTAACAGCTGAACTCAGTGCAGTTCACAACCTCTTTCACGTGTCAAATCTTAAGAAATGTCTGTCAGATGAGACCCTCATAGTTCCTTTGAAGGAGCTTACTATCGACGAACAGTTGCGATTCATCGAGGAACCAGTTGAAATCACGGACCGGGATGTTAAGGTCCTCAAGCACACCAGAATACCTCTTGTTCGAGTTCGTTGGAACTCCCGTCGTGGCCCAGAGTTCACCTGGGAGCGAGAAGATCAAAGGAAACTCAAGTATCCCTAGTTGTTTGTAAACAACGCAACTACTACTGAGGCTGAAGCTACTACAGAATTTCGGGACGAAATTCCAAATCAACGGGGGGATGATGTGACACCCCAGGAAAACCAGTAAACTACACAACACAACTAGCTTCCTCAGTAACCGCATGCTAAATTTCGGGATGAAATTTCTTTCAAGTTGGGGATAATGTGACAACCCGAGTTTTCAAGGTTTCTACTTGACTTAATACTTGTTTGCAAAGAGTTGTTCTTATAAGTATATTTTTGGTGTGCAATATATTTGATGTATGTGATATATGGTTGGTAGCAATTATATGTTAATTAATATAAGTGAAATCACTGGACTACATTAATCCAACGAAAACACCCCCACTCACAACCCTCTAGATGAAATCAAGGGGATTTCGTTGGTCACCGAGCCCACTGAACATGTAAATTGATCTCGGCCCACTATACTTTGTGATTTGTTATTAAGTGTTGCAAGGTAACCACCGGCCCAAAAACTTAGTGTTGTTATTAGAACTATCGGCCCAAAACCCTCTACCCTTATATTCTTGTGTACGTGATTTAGTAAGGCACACAAACCCTAAATTTATACTGTGCGCGTCGGCAGAGGTGAACCCCCCCCCCCCTTTGAAGTAGCCTCTCTCCAAACCAATCTCGTGGTTAGTGAATTATGTTTCTGCCAAATTCTTATTCGTTAATATTGTTAATACATGTTCGTGATTTTGTATATGCTAAACATGTAAGGATGATGTGAAATTTTGATAACCGTAATAAAGGTAGATTGTTCAAGAATAATCAAGTGCCGTAACCTGGTAGATGTAATCGTATGCGATCAGATAATCTTAACATGTTGATTAATATTCTATGTTCATGTGGTCATGCGGGTATAGTTGTAAATTGGGTTGTTGAAGTGTTCTTATCTTGCTCGATTCGACTCAGTTGACTAGAGTGTATGCATGAACTGTTACATTATCTTTTGTATAGCATATTGAATCCCCTTTTAAAAACTAAGCTGATAATGGGAGGTACTTGCAAACCTGATTTGGTAACATGTATTCTTTGTTCAGAATCTGATATAATAAGTTAACATGTGTGATGTTGATGTTTCTATGTTATGTCCTAGATATTAAATTATAAAGTAGGATTGCTTGTAATCATTGTTTGTTGATATTTAGCATGTGCAGCCAACTAAATAGGCATCATATGGTCGGCCACTAGATCATGCTTGCATGTAAATTGTTAGTGACATGGATGTTTCATATGCATGATAAGATCGGTTATGTTATTATATGTGAAACCTGATGATGATGTTGTGACCTGCGAGAACACCAGGACCACGAAAACACATGTAACAGACGAAAACACTTCTGTGTTTTCGTCACACCTCATGATCGACAAAAACCAAAGGGTTTTCGCCATTAGGTGATTTCGCCACTATGGGATTTTTGTCGAGGTGTTCTGCACAGTTAACTCTGTTAATTAGTTAACTCTGTTAGTTTGTAACTCTGTTGATTTGTTAACTCTACCATGCACGTTAGTCTATTAATTCCGTTAGATGTTAACTGTGTTAAGTTATGCATGTAACTTTGTTAAAATGTAACTTTGTCATATACGATAATCCAGTTAAGCTTATTAACTCAGTTAAGTGTGTTATTGGATAAATATATTAGAATAAACTGTGAAAGCTATTATGTGAAAGATGAATTTGCATGAATTGGATTAACTGTTTACATGATATAAGATGCTAACTGCTAGGCACACTTTGTGATAATACTGTGATGCAAGTTACATGTTAAATATTACGAACATGAACTGATTGAGTATACGTGCACTATAGGCGCCTAGAACTTGCGAGATTCCTTATAAACGCCCTGAGCTTCCAGCCAATTACGTACAGTACCTGTCACTTAACCCTTTTGGAAAATACGTCAGTTTTCACTGGTAAATACACTCAACCGACTCATTTTGAAAAAAAGGTTTAATAAAATTGATTTGAATGCACGTGGCACAAACTCTTTATAACTTGGGACAATTATTTGTATATAATCTTGTATACAGTTTTACTTATTTGTCGTCCATCAGGACAGATTAACTGACACGCCACAGGTATAATGCCCACAGGCTATCATCCCTTAAGTGGATTACCAGCTTCGGTATAATGCCCACAAGGATGATACCTCTGAGTGGATTACCAGTTTTTACATAATGCAACTGTCAGGTGTACGCCTACACCCCGTGCTTAGGTCGTGGCCATTTCTTCGAATGATGCCAAGGATATCCGGGACATGGTCATTAACCCCCAAAGGCTATACACCAAATAATACATATTAAACAAGTTATGTAAATACATCAATCACAATCCGATTTAGATGACTACATACACCCGACCAAGCGGTACTTTTATAGTGCCGTATCCCAAGCCCGTATAGGGAAAATAAGTTAAGAGTATTTACCTGAGCTAGCTCATGTCTTAAATAGCAAGAATTTAATAACTCAGCCGTATTCACTTAAGTAAGCGTATGTACCATTTACCGGAAGACTCTAGTCTGGAATGATGGTATAAATAACCAATTAGAATGCTAACGGGTCTTTAATTAAGCCTAAGCTTAGACCGGTTAGTCTTACAGAAAGATACGGTTCAAACGCATGATTAAGCGAAGACCGGAATAGAATGTGTTTTAGACCCGACAAGTTTGAAGACTTGTATAATATGGGTAATCTAAACACTTTCTGGATTTTGGGGTAAAACCGATAAGGTTTGACCCGTTTCGGCTAATTTATGTAAACTAGTTACATAAGCCGAACCGTACGCACAAGAGGCGTAACGGGTAATCATAAGGGTCCTAACCAGGTTTCCTACGTTAATATGCCTCAAATATGTTGTGATATCAGTAGGATACCTTCCATTATGCCCAAAACGAATTTAAACACAAACTATGCCCCGTAGGGGTAATTTGGTCATTTATAAGGTTATAAAGGAGTTTAAGTGTTTACCTGAGTTACAGGTCTGATGTAATCAGCAAACATACTCAATTTAATAAGTTATAACAGTAGGGTAAAGTATATATGTGAAATTTATAAATTATAACCAAACTATGCACCGTAGGGGCATTTTGGTAATTTCACATAAGCCGAAAAGCTCAAAACTGAAGTCTGAGTTTAACAACCTTTGCTTACTGTTAAAATATTATAATTTACCTAAAATATCAGTAGGTATCATCCCTTGTAGGTTTAAAATAGTTCTATTACATACTATGCGTTAAAAACGCTTAAAAAGGCGATTAGAAGCCATTTCCGGGTTTTATACCTAAAGCTGATATTTTTATTATTCCAGAAGGCTTAAAATAATTTATTTATCATATGTAATCAGTAGCAAAAGGTTTGGAGTCAATTAGATATGTAAAACTCATTTTATAGCCCGTAAGGGCAAAACCGACAATTACCGGATTAAGCCTATGACTATAAGTTATGCTCAGCCTAAAATTAATTAAAAATCTTCAAAAATCCCAAAATAATATATTACATCAGTGGGTAATAAGTTTGATATCAAAAAGTAGGCTTAACTAGGCTATACGCTAATTACGCCGTTTAATTAACACAAAGCTTTCAATTTACGCTAATGAGCATAACTCTTATTCTACACCTCAAACTGATGTCAAACTTTGGGTACAAGTTTATATATCAGTAACTAAGGTTTCTACTCTTTTACATTTTCAAAAATCACGTTTTAAGGTGAAAAGGGCATAATGGTCAACATATGAGCAATTAACGGAATCATGCGTATTAATTGGTTAACTAATGAACCATGGTGTATAATCACAGAGGGTTATACTAGCATGTAACCTGGTCCAAATAGAGCTCTAAGGTATTTCTAAAACATACCATAACGGGTCAGAACTGAAGTCAAAGCAAAAGTCAAAGCTTTGCGACTTTCGGTTCCGAACCAGGTCTAAACAGTAAATTGTCGGGTTGAACATGTTTAGACATGTTCTTATACTAATTACCAAGTTATATTAATGATCAAACAGGTTGTATGTGTTCTACATTGCTAATCATGCATAATTTAGAAATTAAGTATCCTGTTGACTTTTTATTAACAAGTTTGACCCGATATTTGACCTAGTTAGAGTGGGAATCAGGGGGAACCCTTTTAAGGGTTTATTACCCACATAATTACCAACTTATAACTACTTTCAATTCGACTAGTCACTGGACCATTAGTGATTAATCTTGAAGTCAACCGTTAATTACGACGGTTTGACTTTTAAGCTAAAACTAAGCAAAAACTTAATTAAGAAAGGATAAGCAAACTTACTGAAGTCTTATGCACGAAATATGAAGCTTAGAGAGGAGTCTTGAGCTCCAGAAATGCTCCAAAGTGCAGATGGAAGGTGTGAAGAACTTGTTGCAACTTAGTGGCCTTTTATAGTGTTTAAATCACCATAGATTGTTGACATCTAAGTCTAAAACTGACCACAATTCATCCACAAGTGTCCCTAAGTGTCTAGGGGTTGTTTAGGGGTCAAGCAAGATGAGGAAAATCGGATAAAAGTCGATTACAAGGACCATGGCAGACAAGAATCCAACAAAATCCAACAAAAAAAGTAATTCTGATCAGATGTGGCCGTCGCGTAGCGCGGCGACAAAAGGTGTAGTGCTCGCGCTACGCGAGCATGTGAGGATCTGACTAAACAATTTTCCATTAATTGCAGTTTTGGTCCCTGGTCCTTCTAAAGGTCGCTTTCGTGTCTTGTTTTGCACAATGAGCCCTCTAAATTGACATATAAGGGCTTCAAGACATTTACCCACTTTGTTTAGTCCTCGGTTAACCTTATTGTTACCCGAAAAGACCAAACTTTCAACGTTGACGCTTTAACCCCTTGTATACGAATTTGATCATAACTTTCTCATACGATAACGAAACTTTATGAAATTTATATCGTGCATTCTAGTGAGCATAATTAACCATTACAAAGCTTCGGGTTTGTCAAAAGGTCACTCAGAGGTATAACTTAAACATGTTGACACATTTAACCCCTGTAATTTGTAATCTCTCACTTTCATTCACAAATAGCTTCGTATGATCCATGATTTATTCGTTTGAAGGTATGAGCATCATGTAGGGTTAATGTACAATATATTTATTCACTGTTGACATTTAGAACTCGTATATTCACATACTTTCCATGATTGTCAACTTTAATCCCTCTATAACATTCTTTCACACGTTCAAACATATGACACGTGTCAACTCATTATAGGACGTGAATTTTCGAGGTGTTACAGTTAGTAACTTGTTAATTCTTATTTTGAACTAATTAGGAACCATACGTTCTTGGTGCCATTGGCAATCGAGATATCATGGGTATAGTTAGGCTTGGGTAAGGGTTGATTGATCATCGGGTAACAACCTCATGTTCTAGGAATCTGAGTACTTAGTTCCCTTTTATCACTGCAAGTAGTCACACATGAGCTATGTCTATGTAGTTTTTTCTAGTGGAATGATAACATGAATGTCAATTGAAACCGGAAATCTTGGATGATCATTTGTCTCTAATTTGCGCACAACCAAAACTTTTATCTTTGCAATTTAATTAGTTAATTTTAGTTTTAAAATCAAATCAATCAAACCAACTCTTGAATTTTATTTTATTTGCAATTAGTTTAATTTTAGTTAACCTAGAGAAACACTTCAAATAACACATATTCCACAAACTCCCTGTGTTTGATACCCACTTACCGCTATCTATTAGTAGTATTTGGATTAAATGTGATTGTGACCACGACATCACGTCAAATTTTGGCGCCGTTGCCGGGGAGTAGTGCGCAACGTGTGTTATTTTTTACCTTTTTAAGTTTGTTATTTTTCTGGTTTACGCTGGGTGTGTTAGTGTGCAGGTATTTACAGGTGCATGCGTACTAGAAGCTCTCACAAGCTTTCACCATTGGCATTTGATCCGAAGATTGAGCGAACATTAAGAGGAAACATAATTTTGCTAAGAGAAAACAGAATCAGCGGTTCACCAACAACACCAATCACACCAATTCGATACATGGATCCACCACCACCACCACCACCACCACCCACTACGGGTGAACTTATACCACCTTTCATACCATCATCCACTCAACCTTCACCAAACACTACCATGTCAAACACCACTACCAACCCTATTTTACCTCATGATGTAACACCAACTAACACCACCCAACCCATTACCACTCAAGAAGAGCCTACGCTCACTTTCAATCCTTCTACTACAATTCCACCATTCACTCATTTCTTCCTAGTTTCAGGACAATCATCCTCAACCTATACATTACCACAAGGTTCAACTGTCGTTCATGCTACTTCTACATTCAGACCATCGAACCAGTCGGGTTTTCAATATACGACTCTTCCATTTGGGCAATCATCGTGTATAGGAGGAGATGGATATGAGGAAGGATATGAAGATTTTGAGGGTTATGAGGAAGAAGGATATGCATATATGGGTGATGGGGAACAAGGAGAACTTACGTACGTGCAAGGGCAAACTCAAAGAATGCCAAATGTTGGTGGGTTTCAACAACAACAAATTATACCACAACATATTCGGCCAAGGCCACAAGGGCCACAAGTGCAACGTCCTATACCATTGCAACAAGTTCGTCCACAAAATGTACAACCACAATTCCAAAGGCCAATTCAACACCAACCGATGCCACAACAACAATTTCAACCACATGTACCACAAGGGCCTATGCAAAGGCTAATGGGTCCTATTCGCCCAAGGGTTCGGTTGGGTGTGCCAAGAAGGCATCTTGGAGAACATGCGAGAGGCATTGAAGCGCATTTTAGACTGGTAATCACTCACAATCCTTCACCGGTAGTTATTCCTCACAATGATCAAGGGAGGACCTTTGAAGTGAGAACCAATTCATTGAAAAGTTTGCCGAAGTATAAGGGTCTAGCAACGGAGGAACCTTATTTTCACTTGGAAGCTTATGACTCGATTTGCAACACTTTTGGGAGTCAAGGATTTTTGGCCGACGATGTCAAATTGGTATTATTCCAATTTCTCTAGAAGACAAGGCAAAGAAGTGGTTTTACACTCTACCTTCAGCATCTATCTATACATGGGCGGAGATGCGACAAATATTTTTAGATGAATTTTACACCGCCCAAAAGACCAATGATGCTAGGAAGGGGTTGAGGAGCTTTCAACAACAACAAGGTGAGATGTTTCATGAGGCCTTTGACCGTTTAAACATGATGATTAAGAATTGCCCTCACCATGGGATTGAACTTTGGGAATTGATGAACGCTTTCCATGAGGGGTTGAGTGCCGAAGATGCCTGCGACTTAATGTCTATTACCAGTGGCACTTTTGGTACGAATTATGAGCAAGACGATTGGGAGTTCTTGGAGCAAATGTCAATCACTTCAAAGAGGAAAGCTCAAGCATCAAGGAGAGCACGACCGGCCATTACTCGAACACAAGTGCATGCGGTTGACGATGGTAATGTTCAAACCTCTAATCAAATTTATGATGTTTGTGCTATTTGCAATGAAATAGGTCATGCGGCTGAAAATTGCCAAGGAATGGTGGAAGGGCAATATGAAGAGGTTCATGTTGTGCAAGGTCAAGGAGGGGGTGGTAGAAACTTTAATATGAATTCCAACACTTACCACCCCGGATTGAGAAACCACCCAAATTTTTGATATGGGAACCCTTCAAATCAAGCAAACCCGAATTTTCAAGGAAGTCAAGGTAACTTTGGTTTGCGCCAACCTTACAACAATCAAAGTGGATATAGAGGTGGGAACAATCAAGGATACCAAAAACAATATCAAACGGGTCAAGAACAAGGGGGGTCTTCGGGTGGAAACGAGATGATGGAAATGTTAAAGAGCATGCAAGCGGAGATGCAAAAGAGAAATCAAATGGATGATGTGCGGGTACAAAAGGATGAAGCCCGTGACAAAGCAATTCAAACTTTGACCACCCAAATGGGTCAACTCGCAACCGAAGTGGCAGACTTGAAGAAAAACAAAGGTCAATTACCAAGCGACACTAAGGTAAGCCCGTCTCATAATACTTCTAGAGGTAACAATGTTAATATTCATCATGTAAGTGTTTTGAGAAGTGGGAAAGAGTATAAAACCAATCCTTCACCGGATTTGGTTGATGGGGTGGTTGAAGACATAACGGGTCAAGATAGTGAGGAAGAAAATGAACCAACTATTATTTCTTCTAAAAAACCCAATTTTGAAAAACCCGAAAGTAATAAAGAAAAAGAAAAGAAAAATGAGGATGAGGGATCTAGTCAAGTACCATTTCCCTCGGCTTTATTAGATCCGGGTAAGAAAAATTTTATTTCAAAATGGGGTCCTCAAAAGGAAGAAATGTGGGAGGTTTTCAAACAGGTTAAAATCAATCTTCCTTTACTTGAAGCAATCAAACAGGTACCCGCTTACGCCAAGTTTTTAAAAGAATTGTGTACCCAAAAGAGGCAACAAAAAGTGCCTAAGTTGGTTGACTTGACGGAGCGGGTAAGCACGGTTTTGAAAGGAGATCTTCCTCCTAAGCTACAAGATCCGGGAACGCCTCTTATAAATATTCAAGTAGGAAATTTTCAAACCGCAAGGGCGTTATTGGATCTTGGAGCCGGAGTAAGTATTTTACCGGGGGGGGGGGGGGGTTATATGACCAATACGACTTTGGTCCATTGAAACGGGTTGAGACAACGGTGGTATTAGCCGATTTGTCTCATAAACTTCCTCGGGGTATTGTACGGGATGTGATAGTTAAAGTTGATGAGTTTTATTATCCCATGGACTTTCTTGTGCTAGATTACTCATCCGTGGACCCAATTCAACAACAAAATGTTATTTTGGGTCGGCCATTTTTGAACACCGCACATGCCGTTATTGATTGTCGATATGGTACGGTCGACATGACATTCGGTAATAGAAAGATGATATTAAATGTTTTTACTAATGGTACTAATGTTTATGGTGATGAGTGTTTTCTAGCAGATTTCATAGATGGATATGACCCAAAGGAGTTCGAGGAAGAGATTTTGGGTTCTTGTGTTTGTGATGTGTCTTTGCAGGTGCATGCTTGTGAGTTGGAAAAGGAAGAGAAGGAGCAAGAGGCTCTTGCGGTGAAAGAAGGAAGACCGCCATGGACCCACCAAACGGACACTTTACCGGTGGGAATTGATTCGGGTACAAAGCCTTCCTTGGAATGTCTACCAAGTGCGGAATTGAAAGAGCTACCAAAACATTTAAAGTATGCATTTTTGGGGGAGAATGACACCTTACCGGTGATCATTGCTTCTAATTTGGCGGTAGCTCAAGAAGAGGAGTTGATACGGGTGTTGAAGGCTCACAAGGCGGCAATTGGGTGGACGATAGCCGACTTAAAAGGTATTAGTCCATCCATTGTAATGCATAAAATCATTACAAGTGAAGATGCAAAGCCAACCCGTGAAACACAAAGAAGGTTGAACCCGAACTTAAGAGAAGTGGTCAAGAAAGAAGTGATCAAGTGGTTGGATGCGGGGATCATCTATCCCATTTCGGACAGTGCGTGGGTAAGTCCGACTCAGGTAGTGTCTAAGAAGTCAGGCATTCAGGTAATAAAAGATGAACAAGGTGAGCAAATTGCCACCCGCCCGGTCACCGGGTGGCGAGTTTGCATTGATTATAGAAAATTAAACGCCGCTACCTCCAAAGACCATTTTCCGTTACCCTTCATTGATCAAATAATTGAAAAACTTTCCGGTCAAAAATACTACTGTTTTTTGGATGGGTATTCGGGATATAACCAAATAGCAATACACCCGGATGACCAACACAAGACCACCTTCACTTGTCCATATGGCACCTTTGCCTTTCGGCGAATGCCATTTGGCTTGTGCAATGCACCGGCAACTTTCCAACGATGTATGATGAGTATCTTCTCGGACATGGTTGGAGAGTCGCTTGAAGTGTTTATGGATGACTTCTCTATTTTTTGCACTAGTTTTGAATCGTGTCTCAATGAATTACAAAAAGTTTTAAAACGATGTGTTGAGAAAAAATTAGTGCTTAGTTGGGAGAAAAGTCATTTTATGGTGCAAGAGGGTATTGTGTTGGGGCACGTGATATCGGACCGGGGAATGGAGGTAGACAAAGCAAAAATTCGGGTAATTTCATCTCTACCCCCACCAAAGAATGTTAAGGGGGTGAGATCATTTTTGGGACACGCAGGATTCTATAGAAGGTTTATTAAGGGTTTTAGTGTAATTACAAAACCTTTATGTAATTTATTATTGAAAGATGTTCCATTTGATTTTACTGACGAATGTTTGCAAGCGTTTCATGTGTTGAAGGAACAGTTGGTGAAGGCTCCTATCTTGCAACCACCGGATTGGTCGAAGCCGTTTGAAATTATGTGTGATGCTAGCGACACGACCATTGGAGTGGTTTTGGGTCAAAGAGTTGACAATAAGCCGGTGGTAATCTATTATGCAAGTAGAACTTTGTCCGAGGCGCAACTGAATTACACCACAACCGAGAAAGAATTATTAGCGGTGGTGTATGACTTGGACAAGTTTAGATCATACATTTGGGGGAGCAAGGTGATTGTATACTCAGATCATAGCGCGGTCCGCTATTTGATGGAAAAGAATGATGCAAATCCCCGGTTGATTCGTTGGGTGCTTCTGTTGCAAGAGTTCGATCTAGAGATTCGGGACAAACAGGGTTGTGAAAATGTTGTTGAGGATCATTTGTCCCGGATCCCATTGGAAGGTGTTGATGACCCGAGTGAAATTAATGAACGGTTTCCCGATGAGCAATTGTTAGCCGTTTCTACTTTTGTTGCACCTTGGTACGCTCACTACGTGAATTATTTGGCCAAGGGTGCAATTCCAAATCATTGGACGAAGAAGAGACGACAACAATTCCTAAGTCAAGTGAAACAATATATTTGGGATGAACCGGATTTGTTCAAAATTGGACCCGATCAAGTGATAAGAAGGTGTGTTCCCGAAACTGAAGTTTTAGAGATTTTGACCCATGCTCATTCGTCCGCATGTGGGGGGCATTTTAGTGGGAACAAGACGGGTTATCAGGTGTTATCATGTGGGTTTTATTGGCCCACAATCTTCAAAGATTCTTGTGAGTTTGCCCGGAATTGTATTAATTGTCAAAAAGTTGGAAGCATATCAAAGCGGGATGATATGCCGTTGCAACCAATTTTGGTGGTTGAGGTGTTTGATGTTTGGGGGATAGATTTTATGGGTCCATTTCCTAACTCGAATGGGTTTTTGTACATTTTGGTTGCGATTGACTATGTCACGAAGTGGATAGAAGCCATTGCTACAAGGACCAATGATCATTCTGTTGTATGTAAGTTTGTGCAATCCAACATTTTTGCTCGATTCAGTGTGCCAAGGGTGATGATAAGTGATGGCGGTTCACATTTCAAAAATTTTAATTTTGGGAAATTGCTAAAAAGATATAATGTGAACCATCGCGTGGCTACACCGTACCATCCGCAAACAAGTGGACAAGTTGAAGTGTCCAACCGTCAAATTAAAGAGATCCTCATGAAGATGGTAAGAACGGATAGAAAAGATTGGTCAAGTAAACTTGACGATGCATTGTGGGCATATCGGACGGCTTACAAAACTCCAATTGGTACTGCCCCTTATCGAATGGTGTATGGGAAGGGGTGCCATCTACCAATGGAGTTAGCACATCGAGCGCATTGGGCCATCAAAACTGTTAATGCGGATTATGACGAAGCGGGTCGAGTAAGAAAGTTGCAACTGAATGAGATTGAGGAGATTAGAGATGAAGCCTACGAATGTGCTTCCGCATACAAAGATAAACTGAAGAAAGTTCACGATGCAAAGTTAAGGAAAAAGAACTTCGAAGTGGGTCAAAAGGTGTGGTTGTACAATTCGAGGTTAAAAATGTTCGCGGGAAAACTCAAGAGTAAGTGGATGGGTCCTTACATCATCCGGAGAGTGGGGAGATTTGGCGATGTCGATATTCAAGATGAACAGACAAATAAACAACAAACGGTGAACGAGCATCGGCTCAAACCATATTTGGAAGGTAATGACATCAACAATCTCGAGCTTGACAAAGTGGGTTACATTCTACGCCCATTGGATGACGAAGAAACTTGAAAGAGGCTCAGTTTTGATGTTTTGTATATATTTAGTTTAGTTTGTTTTGGGTTTAATAAAGTCCCGTTTAGAACCGGTGTTCGAAACAAGTGTGGGGAAATCCGTACGAATTTCTCGAACATAGTGTTGAGGACAACACGGGTTTGTATAGGGGCGTAGGATTAATTTTCGTGTTTTTCAAAAATTATACAAAACAATAAAAATTAAAAGCTAAAGAAAAGCTAAAAAAAACAAACATAAAAAATTTTTCAAGTTAAAAGGTTTTTGGTCGCCCCCACATGCCCAGTACCCGCTGTAAGCTACGGTGGGGGCGTAGCTTACGGCGGCCTCCATTCCAAAAAGAACCTTACGCCATCAAGGGCCTGTCGTACGGTGCACATTTTTTACCCAGGTCTCACCGTAACCTACGGCAAGGTGCCGTAGGCTACGGCATGGTGCTGAACTTTTGGGGCTCCCCTTGTCGGTTACACACATAAAAAAAACGAAAATAAAAATTAATTAATAATAATAACCCTTTTTAATTAAAACATAACTCTTATCCCCACCCACACAATCGTTCCTTATCCCCAACCACACAATTCTTTCTTCTCCATCTTTCTTCTTCTCTAGAACCCTAATTAACCTTCAAACATTCATAACTTTTTCATCTCTCAACCAAATCAAGTGATTTTTGGGTCGATTTTGACTAAAATCTCACGAGCATTCTGATTGTGGGTAAGGATTTAGAAGAAAAGTACACTTTCTTGGTCGATTGTTGAACCATAGGGGCCGAAATTTTTGGGGTTAAAGTGGGTTTTTGTGTGAACTTGAAGAGTTTGTTATTCTCATCTTCTACAACACTATGGTATGCAATTTCTTGTCATTCTTTGAAGTACATTGAGGTTTGTAAGTTTTCATTATGGTTTTTGCTTGCACACTTGCTTGTATGAGATAGATGATAGGATTTTGTGATCCATTGAGTGTTATGGGTATAAATGTATTTGATGTTTAGTGAAAAATCTTTTGGAAAAATTTTGAATTGTAGTGACATCATGCCGAATTTTTGTTTGAAAGGATGGATTTTTGGTTTTTGTACACTTATACCCGTAACATAAAGCAAGCGTGGGGAAGATTTTGGGAGTTAAACTAACTTGAATTGTGTGTGTGGTTTATGAATGTGTGTAGGTATGGTGAAAACAAAGGGTAAAGCGGTTGCAAGTTCGTCTAACCAACCTCAAGGGGAAGAGGATCAACCAAAGAGGAGGAGATTGACACGGGTTGGTGACCCGGATTCGGATGAGGATGCGCCTCCAAGGGGCCCGAAACCGGATTGGACATCCAGTTCATTACTAGACCAACCTGCGGAATGGAGAGAGGACTTGTTTCACGAACAAATGAACAAGTTGAAGCAAAGAGCTGAGGCATTTATTTGTGAAAAGGAGATCCGGGAAGCTGATTTTGGGCCGTTTGGGATAACAGTAAAGTTTAAGGAATTGGGTTGGGGGGCAGCTTTGAAGTGTTATGATGGCGAGGTGAAGAAGATGTATGATACTCAGATTCAAGAGTGGATGGCTTCACTCGAATGTCCCCCGTTTAAGGCCCCGCAAAAGATGAAGCTCGTTGGATGGTGTAATGGGGTAAAGGTCGAAATGTCTTATGATTCATTGCGCCGAATAGCAAAGTTTGACGACCTACCAACCAGTCAAAACATCTACCCAAGCCTTAAGGATCTCTACTTCGAACCTGACAAGCATCCTCAATGGCAACAAATGTTGGATTATCTCTTTCTTCCGGGTACGACACATGGTAAATTGTATAGACGAAATTTGAGAATGGAGGCGAAGTTGTTGTTGGTTTTGTGCACGCACAATGTAATCCCGAGGCGGGGTGACAAGATGGAGGTTCGATTCCAAGAGGTACCGATCTTGTATATGTTGATGAATGGTTCTCCCAAGGTTCCTTTCCGGTTTCTAGTGTTGAACAACATTTGGTTGAGCCAAAATAGCGGAGAAAGAAAAATCATACCCCATTGCCGATTGATCACGTCATTGCTAAAGAAATATGGGGCAATTGAAGGCCATGAAAAAGGCTCTTATAAGAGGTTTAGCCCATTTGACATAAAGAATTTGGGATCCGGATGGGATTATAAGGAATCAGAAAGGTATCATAAGCTGAAGACAGACGGGAGAAGATGGAGAGTTATTAAAGCAGATGCAAGACCACTACGACCGGGCGAGGCTGATGAGCCCGAAACGACTGCCGAAGAAGTTAGTGGTGACGACGACTACCGTGAAGACACGTTCATGGTTGATGCTCAGATAGGGGGCGCTGGCCCAGGTGGAGTTCAGGGAGCAGGTGTACAATCTGATTATGTGGGGAGTGCGTTTGACTATGCACAACAGACCTATGATCCCTATTGAGCTCATTCGGGGAATATGGGCCAAATTATTGAACAAAGGCGCCCCCCACTTTTGGCGAATGGTCTGAACCAAACCAAATGTTCTTCGATCAACAAACTTTTATGGGTGCTAGTATGGAAAGAGCTCTCAAACAGAGCTACGACAGAAATGAGCAATGGAACCGTGCTCATATGTATGCTCATGAGGAAGAAGTGAACAATCGTTACCTAGACGACCGCCAGAGACGCTTGCACGATCAGTGGCATACGGGTCAACCACTCGAAGCAGACCCGCCAGTTGTGGATTATACCACATTACCGCCTTATGACGGTAGTGTGTTGTATCCCACCCCACCATTACATCATTCTCAATGGGTGGATCCACACGCTATGAGTTATCAGCAGGCGAATCCAAGTGGTGATCAAGGTAGTAGCAGTGGTAGCGGAGCTTTCGGGTTTGGCGAGTGGAACGACATGATGACATCCATTTTCGGGCCTCCACAGCCGAAGTACTACTAGTCAGGTCATATCTTGCTCGTACATTTGTGTATATTTTTTTATCTCGTATGTTTATGTTATGGATGGGAGGTAGGGTGGTGTTTTGATGTTGATATGTTTTTGTTGGGATGTGTTAGCGGTGGTGTGTTTGAATTTTCATAAAAATAAAAAAAATACAAAAAGAAGTTTGGGGTTTGAGTTGTAAGCTTGTGTTATATTGTTGGTAAAAGCGATCTTTCCCTTAAAACCATACATTGGGACAATGTATCCCAAGTGTGGGGATGGGGGAATTTTTGAGAATTTTTAAAAATTTTTGTAAATCCAAGCGAAAATTGTCAAAATTTGAAAGCTTGATTTTGTCCCGCTTGACACATCGACACCCATTCCTAGTCTTTTCTTGGTGAGAATTTGATCCGCATATGGTTATCATAGACATTTCTTTGTTTGAGTGGCGGTGTGTGTATTGTGTTAATAGAACTTGTGTATGACTTCTTGTTAAATGCTAGAGTTAGCATGCTTTTGAAAATGATAGGGGACTTTTAGGAAGCCTCGTCTAGATGTGTGAGAGTGTGGGATTGGTGGGTTGGACCTCATACTTTACATATATGAGCTTGGTATTGTGAGGGGTGGGGGTTTGGTCCTTAGAAAGCCATGTTTGAGCCTTATACCATTTGGTTGTGACCCAAACCTACTTCCTACAAAATTTTACCTTTTGAGACGACCCGGTTTAGGAGATTTAGTATGTAATGTTGTTGTTCTTGCATATATTGTTGAAGTTTGAAGTGTTATGAAAAAAAAACATGAGAAAAATACAAAAAGAAGCATTTAGTTGTAATAGAAGTTGAGAAGTTTACGATGTTTTGTATATAGTTGATGTTGCTTTGTTTAGTAATAGAAATAAAAACCGGGTCGAATCAACTAGCTCTTTCATATGTGTTCCACCATTTTCCAACCCTTGCACCTAGCCCCATTACAACTCGTAAGTCCTTTTTGATTCATAAGCATGCTAAGTATTTGTTAGGAGGAAACTTGATTTTTATACAAGCTTATTGTCGTACAAACACACACACGCATTGAGTGGTTTAGCATTATGTGCTAATATTTCTTGTCACCGAGAGCTTTTGTGAGGGGTGTGTCTTGTGGTATGATTGAAGGTTAGTAGAAGGATGACACATTTCAACTTGGTTTACATGATTGATCGCTTGTGGTTGTGAATAGTTTTTGAATGGGTTGCTTGGGACAAGCAACGGGTAAGTGTGGGGATGTGACGGGTGGTCCGTAGGACAACCCTTAAAAGGTCTAAATATATGCACATTCTATGCTTTATTCGGTTAATTGCTTGAGCTTGGTAACCACTAGATGATTGCTTGTTGTAGGTGTTAAAGTGCCCAAGATGCGGGTTTTAGGAAGCTTGAATGGATGTTCAAGTTGGCGGGATCGAGAATTGGAGGAATCGAGATTTGAGAGAGAAACAAGCAAAACAATCTCAGTCAGCGCCGTAGCCTACGGCCTTGGCCGTAGGTTACGGCCTCCATTGTTTGCCAAGATTGCCTACCGTAAGACAGAAAGCAAGGGCCATAAGGAATTGATAGTCGTCGTAAGCTACGGTGCCTGGCGTAGCTTACGGCACCCTGCTTTGACTTCTGGATCCGTTGACCGCCGTAAGCTACGGCGCTTACGGCGCCGACCATTCTCAACTCGTAACTTATGCATTTAATAACCATTTTCATGAGTTTTTATGGGTCTCATCATGTGTTTTCGGTTACATCTGGCTGGGGAACGAATTTTGGAGCACTTGGAGACATTTTGAGCTTGAAGAACATTTGTTAATTCCTTGTTTTTATGTTGGTGATTCCCTTGAACATTGAAACTAGTATTATGATGTTGATTCAAGCCATGAGTGGCTAAACACTTTGTGATTATCCTGGATTGAAGGTTTGCTTGAGACATTTCATGTTTGATTTCCTTATTTCTAGAATAACAAACTCTATGTTTATGTTTTGTTTGTTATGGTGTGTGAGTGTTTGTTAGTAACTTGTTAATTCTTATTTTGAACTAATTAGAAACCATATGTTCTTGGTGCCGTTGGCAATCGAGATATCATGGGTATAGTTAGGCTTGGGTAAGGGTTGATTGATCATCGGGTAACAACCTCACGTTCTAGGAATCTGAGTACTTAGTTCCCTTTTATCACTGCAAGTAGTCACACATGAGCTATGTCTATGTAGTTCTTTCTAGTGGAATAATAACATGAATGTCAATTGAAACCGGAAATCTAGGATGATCATTTGTCTCTAATTTGCGTACAACCAAAACTTTTATCTTTTCAATTTAATTAGTTAATTTTAGTTTTAAAATCAAATCAATCAAACCAACTCTTGAATTTTATTTTATTTGCAATTAGTTTAATTTTAGTTAACCTAGAGAAACACTTTAAATAACACATATTCCATAAACTCCCTGTGTTCGATACCCACTTACCGCTATCTATTAGTAGTATTTGGATTAAATTTGATTGTGACCATGACATCACGTCAAGCATGAGGGATCATGTGATGGTGAGTCTGAATGTGAGCATGAGGGATCATGTGATGGTGAGTATGAATGTGAGGAAGAGGGGGACGATGACTCATATGATAGTGACTTTAGAGCAGACTTGGACACTATGATGCGAGATGCTGCTGTTGACATGAGAGAGTATCATGAAAATGTTGACCATGGTGAGGAGTTTACTGGCCTGTGAATGAATCTATTGGCAACAACGATGGGAATGATAGTGATGACCCTCTTGCTGGTGAAAATTTAATTATGATTCTTTGGATAGTTTGACAGAAGACTCGGTGGGGGAGTTAAGGTGTAGGAGGGGTAAGAAACTAAAAGAACTCAAAAGGAAAAAAAAAGAGGTGAAAACACAACATCAAAAATGAGGTTCTATGTGGGACAGATGTTTGGTACAGCCAAAGACGCAAAAGACTGCATTAATAAACATGCTATTGAAACAAGGAGGGCAATATATTTTCTTAGGAATGATACAAAAAAAAGATTAGGGTGGCATGTGAAGGCAAGGTTCCTGTATACACAACTGGGCCAATCAACACTGGGCCAAACAGTGGGCCTGTCAATGTTAATACTAGTGGGCTTAATGAAACAGTGATTGAGTCAAGTGGTACAAGTGGGAAAAAAGGGGATTGGCATATGTAATGACAAGAGAAAAGCTAGGTTAAATAGTGTTAGCTGTCCTTGGGTACTTTATCTTTCAAAGTTAGATAAGGATAAAGAAACTTGGGTAGTCAAAACCTACAAACCGGATCACAACTGCTTGCTATCCAGAAAAATACAACCTTTCACTTCTACTTTTTTAGCTAAGGAACAGTGGGTTCTAAACCAGATAGAGTCAAACCCTAATATTCCTGTTAGAAGTATCCAAGAGGAGCTGGGGAGAAAATACGAGCTTAGTGTTTCCAAAATGAAGGTAAAAGAGTTGGATCTGTAAATTAATTTGTTGTTGATTAAGTTTTTCTAGTTTATATTTTCTGCTGTAGGCATTTAGGGCAAAACTAAAAGCTACCAAAGCATTACAAGGGGATTTCAGTGAACAATATTCAAGCCCAACTGGATTCAAAATTTTTCGACAAGTTTAGGCCAGTCAAAAGATTAAAACGGAAACACAGGTACATGTTGCGTTTTTATGCAGAAGTTGCAGCCAAAACGAGAGTCATAACTTGGTCCATGGTTGGAGTTAATACTTGAAATTTTTACAGTAGATAGCCCTAGGAGGTTACAAAATTCTCCAACTGGAATTTCGTCAATCGGATCGACGAGGATTTTTCGGTAACATAAACCGTAAAATGTGGACAGAATGTGACGAAATTGCCCTTTATGTGCTAAATGATTTTTAATAATTTTTCTGTGAACAATTAGACTTTGAGAAAATTATAAAAACCTTTTCGGACCAAATGTCACGTGTTATAAATTATTTGTAATTTTTCTGAGTAAAATGCACGGATAGTCACTGTGGTTTTTCAAAATAACACCTATAGGCCCCAACATTTGGAAATTACACTCATGGCCCTAGTGGTTTATGACTTTGTTATTCGGATAGTCCCTGGGTGAAACGGATGTTAGTTCCCAATGTTAAGTGTGGTCATGTGCTGGACATGTGAGGGTAATTTCGTCCATTAATGTATAAAACCTCCCTTCCACCTCTTTATTAAAGCCCACTGAATCATTTTTCCCAACCCTAACCTACATCAAACACAACCTTAATCAGCTCTGAGTTCAACACCTTGATCGACAAAAATGGTGTTGTGCAATTGTGGAGAAGAAGCAATGATTCTGATTTCGTGGACTGATTTAAACCCTGGTCGACGATTCTACTCATGCTCTAGGATGGTTAGTTTCTAAAATTGATCTGTATTTACATCATTCCCATCTCTATGATCTTCAATTTTGTTTTACAGAACCATGGATGCAGATGATTCATTGGGTGGGTAGCCCCCCCCCCCCCCAATGTGTAGTCGTTCAGTGTGTATCATACCTGGGCTATAAGAAACAAAAACCAACTTGAACTTGAGATTGCACGACTACATGGGAAGTATAGGTTGAAGAACAAGCTCATTGTTGTGTTGTTGTTCATTTTAGGGATTCTAGGGCTGATTATAATGCCTGGTTGATATAATTGAATGTAACTGATGTAACTATTTAGTATGAAATGAAAACTGTTTTGGTTTAAAAATGTTGTGCAAATGGTTACCATGTAACAAATGGGTCAAACAAATAGCCAAAGTGTGTAGTAGTGTGCAAATGGTTAACATGTAAGTAATGGGTCAAACAAATGTCCAAATTGTGCAGAAGTGTGCAAATGTTTTGACAAGTTTCAAATGGGTCAAATAAATGACCAAAATTAGTGAAGAATTGTGCAAATGTTTTAACATGCAACAAATGGGTCAAATAAATGACAAAAAACAAAATTGTTCAGCAAAGGGTAGCAGTTGGACAAATAAATGACCATAATAACTCAATTGTGCAAGTGTGCATTTGTGTACATTTAAGATTGTAATTAAATGACCAACAGCATCAACCAATTGTGCAAGTGTGCATTTGTGTACAACTAAGACTACAAATAAGTGACCAAACAACACTAAATACCTGCATAATCATATAACACTTAAATAACCACAACATCAAGCCTAGTGCATATAAGCTACCACAAACATAACATACGTAACATAATAACCAAACCAAAATAAGCATCCTAACAACCAACCAAACCCAAATATCCAAAAGGCTAGTGCATATAAGCTACCATTACAACCAAAAGACTGCCAAAAATTTAAAAACCATAAAAACTAACATAGACTTCACATAACCAACTAAACATCCCGTCAAACATTGTTCCCCTCCATTGACTTTTTCCCTTTCTTGGCATGCTTTACTTGTTTCCCCCTCTTCTGTTTACCACAACCCCTAGAGTTGTGACCCTTCTGCCCAAATTTCTTGCATGTCACTGTTTCCCACCTCCTTATTAACTTTCCACCATTGTCCACTTCAACATGTGCATCAGCTTGGACATTTTTCTTCTTCTTCCTTTGTGAACTTTGTCATGCCCTCTCAGCATCATCCTACAACTCAACCTGATCTTTTCTCTTCTTCTTCTTAAGTCTGCCAATTGGTGTGTGCTGCAAGGGTGGGGTTAAGGTAGTTAGACAAGGTGATTTTGGCCACAAGTCTCTACCATCGATGGGTTCAATTATGTGCGAGTACACCCTTTTTCATGTGTCCAATCAATAGCAATCAAGCACCCAAGATTCTGGTGGACCAACAGCTTGCCTATTCAAAGCCATGTCCTAGTTTACTGTAATAGCATGTCTACAAGGAATTCCTAATACTTCCCATTCCCTACAACTGCAGACCCTCTCCACAACATCAACTACATATTGTGAATGCCTAGTACCACTAAACTGAGAAGTTACCTTCCTACTCACATGATACTTGGTCCCACCACCCCACTTAACACTGTAATTAACTGCTTGTTATTTAATATCTGTTAGTCTTTTAGTACCATGAGGGGTAAGAGGACCATTGCACTTGCCCAACACCCTGATGAAATTGACAATTCTCTGCATCAAATACTTCCTCACATATTCTAAAGCTGAAATGATAGGCTTATCTCTCCCATCACAGTTTGTGCGTTTAAGCATTCACACACGTTTAACAAAGTATCATTCTTGGCCCTACCTGTTAATGGATCAGTGTAAGTAAATTTGTAAATATGACAGTTTATATACAAGCAATTTCTGTGACAAAGTTATACCTGTAAAGTGAGACCTGGACCAGTGAATGGGAGGAATGGCTGCCAACCAGTCGTAGGCTTCTTGGTTATACTTTTTAAATTCAAGCATCTTCAATTCTAAATTTGGACCTGTTGTGGAAGTTGCAGCATCCCATAGACAGTCCTTGAAGGCCTTTCCTCTCAACTGCTGCTTCATGTTTTGGTGTATATGCCTTAGACAAAATCTATGCTCTGCGGCAGGAAATACAGTTTGGATGGCTAGAATAATCCCCTGTTGTAACAAACATATAACACAATGTTTGATACTTGCATGTGAAAACAATAGCACACTACATAAAAAATGGAAAACATACCTTTTGGCGATCTGATATGAAGGTGTAGTTTGCATCTCTCGGTAGATCTAAATCATCTCGAAGACATTCTAAGAACCAGCTCCATGAATCTTTGGTCTCAGCCTCAACAATGGCATAAGCCAAAGGATATATACCAAAGTTTGGATCCTGGCCAACAGCAGTTAACATTTGCCTAGGATATGGGCGCTTCATGAATGCCCCATCCAATCCCAAGAAATCATGTCTGCATTCTTTATAGCCTTCTTTTAATGGACCCAAACATATGTACACCCTTTTGAAGATCCTAGTGGGTGCACTTGGGTTACAAGTTACAACAAGGCTCAACAGAAAATTTGACAGTTGTACCTGGATTGGTCCTCATCAGTTCCATAGCATAATCTCTGAGGCTTGAATATTGTTCATTGAAATCCCTTTGTAATGCCTTGGTAGCTTTTAGTTTTTCCCTAAATGCCTACAGCAAAAACCATAAATTAGAAAAACTATTAATTAACAACAACTTAATTTACATATCCAAGTCTTTTACCTTCATTTTGGAAACACCAAGCTCGTATTTTCTCCCTAGCTCCTCTTGGATACTTATAACAGGAATATTAGGGTTTAACTCTATCTGGTTTAGAACTCACTGTTCCTTAAGCTAAAAAAGTAGAAGTGAAAGGTCGTATTTTTCTAGATTGAAAGCACTTGTGATCCGGTTTGTAGGTTTTGACTACCCAAGTTTCTTCATCCTCGTCTAACTTTGAAAGATAAAGTACCCAAGTACAGCTGACACTATTTAACCTAGCTTTTCTCTTGTCATTACATAAGCCAATCCCCTTTTTTCCCACTTGTACCACTTGACTCAATCACTGTTTCATTAAGCCCACTAGTATTAACATTGTCAGTCCCACTGTTTGGCCCAGTGTTGATTGGCCCAGTTGTCTATACATGAACCTTGCCTTCACATACCACCCTAATCCTTTTTTTATCATTTCTAATAAAATATATTGCCCTCTTTGTTTCAATAGCATGTTTATTAATGCAGTCTTTTGCCTCTTTGGCAGTACCAAACATTTGTCCCACATAGAACCTCACTTTTGATGTTGTGTTTTCACCTCTTTTTTCCTTTTGAGTTCCTTTAGTTTCTTATCCCTCCTACGCCTTAACTCCCCCACTGAGTCTTCTGCCAAACTATCCAAAGAATAATAGGTTAAATTTTCACCAGCACCTCTTTTTTTCCTTTTGAGTTCTTTTAGTTTCTTACCCCTCCTACACCTTAACTCCCCCACTGAGTCTTCTATCAAACTATCCAAAGAATAATAAGTTAATTTTCACCAGCAAGAGGGTCATCACTATCACTCCCATCATTGTTGCCAACAGATTCATTCACAGGCCCAATAAACTCCCCACCATGGTCAACATTTTTATGGTACACTCCCATGTCAACAGCAACATCTTGCATCATAGTGTCCAAGTCTGCTCTAAAGTCACTATCATCTAAGTCATCGTCCCCCTCTTCCTCACATTCAGACTCACCATCACATGATCCCTCATGCTCACATTCGGACTCACCATCACATGATCCCTCATGCTCACATTCAGCCTTACCCTCATTGTCAGGTTCATGACCATGCTGCTTATCTGTATTATCAACAGGAAAATCAGTAGAAAAGTCTGCATTTTCAATGTCATATGAAAACCCTCCATTGAATAATGCTTCATAGATGTTACCTTCATTGACAGTACCCCCATGACCATTGTAATTACCCTCATTGACACCAGCCCCATCATCAGCAGACACATTACCCTCTAAACTACCCACAGTATCCTGTAAACTAACCATATTTCCCTCTGCGCCACCCTCATTGACACCTGCACCATCATCATCAGCCACATTACCCTTTAAACTACCCACATTACCCTGAATTTGCATTCTTGTGTCAATATCTTCAATCCCATTCAGTCTAACCTCTACATTCTGGTTACTTACTTGCACTATGCTATTTGGTTCACTAGAATCCTCACCAAGCCTTAATTTTTTTTTGCTACCTTCAACTTCTTTCTAGGTATATTAACATTGGGCCCTGCATCTTCTAGTTCTTCAATAACCACAGAAGTTGATCTTGGAGGGCTAAGGTAATCTGGAATCCGAGTAAAACCATGTTCTATAAACATTCTTATAACCTTGTTTGCTGCAACATATTTTCCTAAACACAAAACATCCCCATCATTTCCTAAAAGTGTCAAACCAGTGTCTAAATCTTGCCCAAGTATTTGAAAATGGTAGTAAATTTCAACATCTGGGATATAAATCTGGAGGTCCGTAACCATAAAATCTATCTCATGCACAGAAACCTCATCTATGTTGCAGTAGTCAACATAGCTAACCTTTCAGTCAACGTATCTTCTCCGTGGAACCTTTGTGAAAATACCACCATAATACACTTTTAAAGTGAACAAGTTGTTATAACCTTCTATTCATTTGGAAAATCAACGAAAAGAAGGTCAATTTTGGTTTTTAACAGAATCAAGTTAGGGTTTTTGGATACTTACCATAGACATTTTCTGCTACAAACGCGTTAGTTGGACTCCTTATTCTCCAAGTGTTGTGTCTCCGTGGGTTTTGAGGATAATCGTATTCCATTACTGGTTAAGATTAGGGTTTGATCGGGTTTAACTTTGGGACTAATGAAGATGATCGCCAATGATAGAGAGAGAATATGTGTTGGGAGAGAAATGAGAGGGAATACAACTGACAATGGTTTAATGAGGTGGAAGGGGGTTTTATACATTAATGGACGAAATCACCCTCACATGTCCGGCACATGACCACACTTAACGTTGGGAACTAACATCCGTTTCACCCAGGGACTATCCTAGTAACAAAGTCATAAACCACTGGGACCATGAGTGTAATTTCCAAATGTTGGGGACTATAGGTGTTATTTTGCAAAACCACAGGGACTATCTGTGCATTTTACTCTAATTTTCCTAGTTAGTTTACTATTTTAAACGAAAATCACGAAAACAGCTCAACAATGGCCGTTGAGCTGAAACCGTTGAAACTTGATGTTAATGTTTATAAATGCATTTGTTTGTAGCTACGAAGTGTTCATTGTTATGTGATCATCATTGAACGTGTTACATGTTATGAGTTGTATACACATGCACGTAACCACATGAACGAACAACTAAGTGTCAACATGTATGCATATTACGTGGTAGTATACGTGTAGAATCAATGTGACTTATGTGAAAAGTAACTAACGATAAAATGGTAACCATATCAGGACGTGGTTGACCGCACTTAACACTAGTCACTAAATTCTAGCCGAGCAAATCTAAGGTGAGTTCACTACTTTACTAAAAGCATGCAATCCCTGGTTTTGGGATTACATTATCCCTGATTTGGGACAACACTTTATTCCTAGTTTGGAATATGATAACTTAAATACTTTAGTTTAATTTTGACTATAGTGGATTAAACGGAACATCTATCTTGAAAATCCCTACTCTTTATATTGATTAGTTGTCGAGTTGGCAAACGCGGTATTAGTTGATAACGCTATTAGTTTTGACAAAACCTCACACCGTGCGAGGAGCAGGGCGTGAACTTTTGACCTTAACTATTACATCAATGCGGATAGACGTTGATGTGGAGGGCATAAAAACTTACTACGTCAGTATTCGGTATCACATGTTAAGTTGCTTAACAATGGGTTAGCTACCCATAACATGCCTTTAAAACATTGTATTTGGAACTTACTTTTCGTTAAACTTAAAATGTGAACTGGCCAACTTTATGTTGATACACTTTAGCATGCTTTGCAAGTTGTTAGGTATAGCGCGCATGGGAACGGGCAGCTTGGAGAGTGTCATGGTGTTAATGAACTGTTTTCATTATTATTGCTAAACAACTATAGGTTTTTATGATTATGTCTGGATTTTTATATTTTTGTTTCCGCTGTTAACTTAAACTAATGTTTTTAAACATTGAAACTTATCATTATTCATTTTGAATATGGTAATTAAACATTTTTCAAATTATAGGGTAAATTATACTTCTCGCCCTTTATGTTTGTAGCAGGTTGTAATAGATGACCTTTAACTTCAATAATTACATTCCCTGTTCTTTATTTGGAAAACCCATTACACTCTACGTCCTTTGGTCCTAACTCCTAACCTTTAAGTTAAATATGGCATGTGATTATTGTCACACCATGACTTTTGCGGAAGCGTGATTATGGTGTGACTTTCTTAATACCATCGCATTCAATCATAACAACATCTATATGATAAAACCATTGATCATCATCCATTAAATAGATTCGAAAACATCATAAACATCATTGTTTAAACAAGACTCCAAATTCAAGTTTTACAACCCATGCAAATTGTTTAAGAGTTCACAAGGACTCATCAAAAGACTCTAAATAAAAACCAAGATTTGGGAATGGTGTCTTGACCAGGATAGGACACCCAAACCAAATCTCAAGACCATGTATGACATCTTTTATTCTTACAACACTTGAAACTTTTGAACGCCCGCCAGATCCACCTTTAATTCTCTGAAATACATGTAGTTTGAAAACATCAACAAAAGTTGAGCGAGTTCATGTGTTTGTTTGTGAGTATGAATAACCTTTGAAATTATTGAAAGTATGAATGTGAAAATGAACAGATCAATTAATGTGTAGCTAATACATTAACATGTGTGAACCGGTGTAGGAAGGCTCAATCCTTTACGTATTTCGCACCAGGCCTCCCGACTGGAACGACATAGTCACCACATGAGCCAACTCGCGGACTCATGGGTGGGGCTCGCAACACCCAAATAGATCTATCACTCATGCCCATCGGTCCTTCTAAAGGATTAATGGTCTCAAGTTAACGCCTACCCTTTCACATGATCTAGCAGTTCATTTCATTTGTAAACCATTTGTAATCGTAATCATTTGTAACATGTACTTCACCTCTGAAGTTGTAAAACGAAAATAGTTAAAAGAAAAAGGGGGACATGAACTCACAGTCTTGCGTCTTCAGCAATCGTAACTCTAGCTTCTTCGGTGAACACGACTACCTACAACGTACTAATGTCTATTAGACGAACGAGCTGTGCCTTGACTCAGCATTAATGTCTTTGAGTTACGTTTCTTTTGTGTCTTTGGTATTATTCCAAGTTACATAATTATCTGCTAAAATAATTAATATTTTAACTTAAATTATATTTATAAATTTTTGGAATAATCGTTAAACAATATTATTGTAATAATATTTCCCAAGTATTTATACTTGTATTTCCTTCCCAAGGATGGGGGTATCTTATACATGTATATTTTGCCATGTTTTGAGGTCGTATTTCGGTGTGTATTTATACGTACGAGTATACGTATTTTTATTGTATTCATTAAGTATTCTTTATACTTAATTTCGTATTAGTTATTCCGGAATATTATCTTTAATAAGGATCCAATATATATTTCCAAAATATATATATAGAGTTAATTTCCCGGATGGTCCCTGTGGTTTCACGTTTTTTCACGTTTAGTCCCCACATTTTGGAAATAGTAGGCATGCTCCCTATGGTTTGTCATTTTGTTACTCGGATAGTCCCCTGACATTTACTCAGGGGACCATCCGAGTAACAAAATGTTAAACCATAGGGAGCATACCTGCTATTTCCGAACTAACTGCATCTACTCAGGGGACTATCCGAGTAACAAAATAACAAACCATGGGGAGCATACCTGCTATTTTCAAAAATGGGGACTGAAGGTGAAAAAACGTGAAACCACAGGGACCATCCGGGCAATTAACTCTCTCTCTCTCTCTATATATATATATATATATATATATATATATTAAGGAATATTACTTAGAAAAATTATTTATAATTTTTCGTTGGCAAAAATATTTGTATTCTCTTGTGAGTTCCAAAAATAATATACTTTCAAGTCCAACTTGGAATATACATATATATATATATATATATATATATATATATATATATTCATTTTTCCCAAAAATGACATACTTTGTATTTATTTAAGAAAGTGTATATTTTCCCAAAAATATTGTATTTCACGTTTGTTTAAGAAAATATATATTTCTTATAAATAATATATCTTCCAAAATTTCAAGAAAAATATATGTTTCATACTTGTCAAAAATATGATATATTCTTGTAGTAATTGTAAAAATCATATTTTTATTTCTTTGGTGTCCAAAACATTATTTACCAAAATACTCTTTGTGAATAAAATTTCCGGAATATTTTTGTAAGTCTCATTTCATAGTTCGGTTCTCCAATATTTTTGTGTAAGCTTGTATATTTATTCGTTGGAATTTTGGTAATATTTTGGATTGTAATTTCTTGGTATTTTGTGAGTTATAATATTTCAAGTCCTAAAATAATATAACTAATACACAAAGTATACAAATAATCACACATATGTGTCTTCTAATTATATACTTTCTAAATACATATTTAGTCACTTTTATTTATAAAAACCAACCTCCAATATTTGTATTTTTGTAACCAAAATTTATGGCAAAGTTTATGTAACAATTTATGGTTTAAAATACACTTGTAAATATTTGTTTAAAAATATTTTTCTAAGTGTTTATATTTTTAGAAAATTTTGCCATAGTTTCCCCTAAAAATGGAGGTTTCCATGCTTTCAAGCATATCATTTTCTTTTGTAAAAATCATCACAATCAAATTACAATCATCAACAAACAACATTTACTTACCAATCTTGCCAAAATCATGCATATTCTACTACTTCATGAACTTGAATATTTGTAAAAATTTGTAGTAACTTACTAGTAATCTTAGTAAGTCATGTTACCCTTTAAAATGTGTTTACTTCTTTAAAAACTTCATTTTTAAAGGAGTTAGATGTTTACAACTTCAAAACATATTTTCTAAAAATATTTCTTTATGCAATCTTCTTGTTACACAAGTGTTCTTTCACTTGTTTAACCACCAAAAATGATGTTTGTTTATGCAAAAACCAAGATCTAGTAAGACTTACATTTTTAACTTGGTTTCTTTAGAAATCATTCATAAATATTTAGATCTATATGATCAACAACTTACTTTAATCGTGGTTTTTCAAGAAAACATCATGTTCCTTCAAGTTCATGCTTTATGTGTGGATGATCCATCATCCTACAACAATTTCTTTTCTTACATCTTGCTAGATTATGTTTTTAATCATGATCTAGCAAGATCTTATGATGATCAACATCATTTCTACAAACAATCAATGATTAACAAGCATAACAACTTATATTCATCAAGATATCTTCATTAAACAAGCTTATGTTCATGTTTACTTCTTATGATCTTTAGTGTTCTTGATGTTCTTGATTATGATTCATCTTTAACCACTTAAAATAGAAGTAAAATAGATAGATCAAGGTTCTTACCACTAGCACAAGGCTAGGGATGATTCAAGTGAAGAAATGAAGAGGATAAAAGAAAACAAGAGAGGTCCTTCAAGTTCAACAAGCTCCAAGCTCCTTTTGTCTTGCTTCTAGCACCCTTGTATGCACTTGGAATGGATGTAAGATGAATGAATGATGGTGATGGTGGTGTTGTTGATCTCGGCCGAGAGCACAAGAGGGAGAGAAGAGAGAGTAGTGTGTGTTTAGTGTGTGGAAGTTATGAGTTCAAGATCTCAAGGGTTCTTCTTATAACCCATTCTAACATACTAACCTTTGGTCCTTATGTTCTAATTAACCCAACAAGATCAATTAAACAAATAAAAGAAATCAAGGGTGGGCCACCCTTGTCTAACCGTCCATAGGTTGGGGGGGGGGGGGGTCTTGGTTAGAATGCAATGGTAAGTTAAGTTTGTTTGGTTGAAATCTAATGTCTAGTTAGTGTATTATGTGTGTTATATCTTTATAGGATATGTTATGATGTTCGGGGACCATAACTAGCTTGGTAATGTTAAAACAATGCTTCTAGTGTAAATTTGATGTTTCGGGTAGTGTCCGGTTGTTCGGTTAGATACTGGTTCGTTAAAGTGCTAAATTATACAATTTAGTGTTCTTTATATACCCTTTTGTGACACTTTCAATTCCCGACACTTAGGAAAGCATTCAGGACAATTTAAGCATATTTTTGCATGAAATTAGATTGTTTAAATGCTGATTTATGCTGAATTTTGCTGAATTCAACACTTTGGGTGAGTTTTAGGCACTTTCCGGCACTTAAACTATCACCTAGAAAAGCAGTTTTGGGATCCTTACTTCCCTACACACTATATTGGATCTCAAAACACTGTCTGTCTATGTGTTGAGTTCTGTCAACATTTTGCTGATTTATCCGTTCATTGTGCTAACGGTGCTTCGTGCATCCTCTATGTCAATATGTTTGCATGCAGTAATGAAATGACATTATGCAATAAGTGATGCACAAGTAAATATAATGCAGTAATCAGAAGGCAGTTAATTGTAAATTCAGCACAGTCATTAAGCACTAATTATGATTAATTAATTGTACGGATACCTGGATTTTTGACGGTTGTCACAATTATCATGTGAGGGCATTTATGTCTTTTTACCTCCTGATTCATACAACCTTATAAATATACTAAAAAAACCCTCATGAATTATTTTCTCATCTCTGATTTCTTTTCTTGGCCAGTTGAAACATTCTATCTGTAAACACAGAACCATTCTATTTGCAAACACACTGCTATACATCATATTCCCCTTGAAACAACCCAACCCAACCCAATTCCAATCTCTAAAACCTTTCAAGCGACTCATTGTTTGTTGATTTTGTTCTAGTTTACTAGATTTGGGTTGAATCCAGACTCATGGTTCAAACCCACCTGCGCTGGCTAGGGTTCCAATCGGGTCTGAACACGGTTAGGCTAGGGTTTCGACGACCCTCAAACGACGAGTCTGCACAAGATGAACAATCGAAACAAAATGAATTGAGCTCAAACCCACCTCCCATTTTGTCCAATCGGGTCTGAACAAGATGAAAAAGATCTGATGTTCTCCTAACTAGGGTTCTGGTGACCCTCAGACGACGGCGACCCTCAGGCGATTGTTGTTCAAACAGATTTCGCATGTGGTGGTGGTGTTGGTGTCATAGTGGTGGTGGGATTCGGTGGTGGGGGTGGGTTGGCAAATGAGCGTAACACAACCACCATACCACGATGCCGTCGTGGCTCTGCCACCAAGGGTAGTTGCCGGTTGTTTTCTAGAGAGCGATGAGAGAGAAAGGGATAGGGTTTTAGGTTGTGTAGCAGAGAAAATGGAAGGAAAATGAGTATATATTTTAAATACATCCGTAAAATTACTAACCTACCCTCGTGTGCAAGACACGTGCCATTTAACTGAAAATTTTAACAAGGTTAGGACCAAAGGACGTAGAGTGTAATGGGTTTTCCAAATAAAGGACATGGAATGTAATTATTGAAGTTAAAGGTCATCCATTGCAACTCGTTACAAACATAAAAGACGAAAAGTGTAATTTACCCCAAATTATATGAATAGTTCAACATGATTAGTGGCTTGATCCTGGTATGTTACACGCCTGGCAGTAAAACCCCGCATGTGGAATTTGAGGGTGTGACATTGTGCGTACCTCTTTTGCTCGCAATCTGTCTCTCGACCCTTAACAACCACCACAACACCTCTCTGTAGCACGTCTCCTTCTCTATGTTCATCCCACGATGTCGTCGTTGCCTCTTTGTTTGCTAAACCAAGGCTTCACTCGACCCTGGTTTCTTTTATGAAATTGGTTAGCAATCGAAACTTGTAGGTGTCAATGGAGATGGGAGATGGAGAAAGTTCAAATTAGGGTTGAGAGGGTGGAGTGACATAGGAACAAGGTGATATTAGTAAGGGCAGTTTTATTATTTTATATTTTAAACATCAATTCATCAACACAAATACATGTAGAATTCATTTGAATTCCAAATCCTTTACATTTAAGATATGACAATTCCATTCCTTCATTAACTTTGCGAACCAAATGACCACATACCCTCAATAAAAATCTATAACAAGTAAATCCCAAAGACCTCTCATGTAAGTAAAACTATTCTATGGTTATTTTCAGAAAAGTGAAATTGCACTAATTTTAATGTTATTCTACTAATTCCGTGGAAATAACGTGAAAAGCAGCGGACAATTAATCATGCATCATGTGGTGGCGTTGATAGCCGAAAGACAAGAGGTACATGTACTAATTAACCTTTGTCCCGATTGCTGAGTGTTGTGTCTTATGTCCAAGTCTTGATGCAAAACTACTATCGAGTTGAGGGTCTCTCTGGAAGCAGTCTCTCTATTCCAACAGGGTAGATGTAAAAGTTGTCTACATCTTACCCTCCTTAGGCCCTACTTTAGCTTTGCTATTGGTGAGATTTACGGAGTATAATAATGATGAATTAAGAACGGATAGAAGGATATATGATGACATCTACCTTAAAAAAAATTGGGGCATATTCAAGCAAATCAGCATTACTAAAAACTAAAGTCATTTAGTATAAAAATCAAGTTTCTACGAAAGAGGCACATATGTTGTCCGAGCGCATACTTCCTGATCACGGTAAAAATAAAGTAAAATAAAGTTTTCCTCTCTGCCGACTACAATACGAGGGTCCTAATATCGTTTTCCAAAAATTACAAAGAAAATGATGACGAACTTAGATGACCCCGGCCGTCTCCACCTATGCATAATTCTACAGCAAAGTATACAAAACCCCTACTCAATTAAGGTCATTAAGTCAAACAAAAGGGAAAATGGAAACGGAAAATTCATTACCGCTTAAATATCTTCAATAAACTCAAGAAGATCGTCAACTTCTTGCTTTAACACAGAGATCTTTTGCTGGACTGAAGCTACACGGTTTTCAATATCCCGTCCCCCGGATTTTTTCTCATAAGAGTCCACCACCATTGTGTGTTTTAGCATAATCTTTTCTTCTAAATCTCTCTCCTTCACAACCAACTCGTCCACCTATTTATCAACGCAAGCAAAGGTGAATATTATGAAAGGGTCCACATGGATCGTTTATTTATCTCAAATGGGGCAAGTAAAATTAAAAAAGATTAGCAAATGGGTCAAACGAGCAAAAGTGCGTGAAGTGTGTATCTTCAGTCAGAACAATATATAGTTACTCAAATAAACTGTTTTTCTAATCATATTTGATACAATCAAAGAAGGCATAATATACAAGAGATATAAAAAATATGCAAATTAGGCTGAAATTAAAAATAAAACCTTGGGTAATATATGTGCAGCTTGTGGAGAAGATTGTAGGATAGCCAAAAGGGGCTTTGATTCTTTGGAAAAATCCTTCAATAAAGTGTCAGCGGATTTGCGGACTGCTTTACAAGCTTGTATATCACCTGTTCTAGAAAGTTCTCTTAGTGAAGCTTCTAGCTTATCATGGATTAATAGACATCGATTGATAATATCTTGAAGCTGCTGAATAGTACCCTGCACCTGAAAAAGGAAAATTTCAGAAAGTGTTCATATAAACAACTAGAGATGGCAATTTCGCCTCATTCACTAAATGGGTCGATTTGGATTGACGGGTCAACGAGTAAAATAAATAGAAAAGTTGGCTATGAAAAGGACGCGGATCGAATGGGTTAAACGAGTTGAATGTCGCCCAAAGTGAATTTCTTTATGCATAATACCTACTAAAAATAGATTATTACTGAAATAATATAATTATAATTATAACCATATTTGAATTTTGAAACACTAAATATTTATAAAAATACTTGTAACATAATGGCTTGTTTTGACCAGTTAGCAACCCACCCCACCAATTCATGATTTTAGATCATCAATATAAACTTTCAGATCATACTTGAAACACTAATAACTAATTACTACAAAAGGTTGTAAAATTTTGAGATAACCTGACTCGAACAGACACAACCTGTATCAAAAGTACCTATTTTGACCAGTTGATTAAATTATTATTCAAACAATATAACTTTTCTACTCTTTTATAAGACGAAAAGTATTCCGGTTCAAGCCGACCAGATGCATACCAAAAAATCAGTTTTTGGCTGGTTTTACCACATCCTAAAACATTTTATTCAGAAATTCAGATTAATTATTACTGAAACACTAGAAGGTTATATATTTAGGACAGAAAAGGTTTGGTTCGAGTTCGACCCATACCAGTTTGCGACATCAATAAGCAACAGTAATATAGTTGGATCTAGGGTTCACATACCTCATCCCATTGCAGTTTTGCTATATATGAAGCAGAAGACTTTGAGATGGTGAAGTCGGCATGCATATAGATGATGCAAGCAACAAATAGGGAGAAAAACCCACATATTAACATCAACGGTTCTGTAAGTAATGAAAGATTGCTGAACTTGTAGTGAACCTGAAAAGGAAACATCCAATATCATATAATATGAACCAACTTCACTTTTGTGAGGGCAGTAAGTCTTTGGAGTTGTTTGGAAGTGCAATACAAAACTGATTATCTAATTAGAGATTATACGGTAATCAGCTTTTGGCGTTTGGATTGCTAAATTCTGACTCTAATCATTTAGGGATCAATCATTGAGTTCAGTTTTTTACCGCACTGACTGCACCAAAACTAATGATTTAAGATAATACTAAAAGCACCTTTTTCCCTTATTTTAAGTACTTTTCATATAAATTTCTTACTGCCTGTATGAAAAAAAAAAAAGATGGCTGTTCAAATCACATCACAGAAAGATGGCTGTATAAATAGGTTATAAGAAAATTATTTGGGCTATTGTTGAAAATCCTTATGGAATTTTGCTAATTACACACACAAGTCCTTGGACCTTATACATCCCTAGACTGCTTAAAAATAATGAAAAATTCCTTTCTATAAAGTTGAAGTGATTTAATCATGCAAAAAAGACTTCCAATATTTTTAAAAAAGTTGAAAAAGAAAGTTATGGTTAAAAATAAAATCCAGGGACTTTATCATGAAGTTCTAAAAGTTGAAGGACCCAATCATGCAAAAAAAAATCCAGGGACTTGTGTAGAAGTACTGACTTAGATATATATTATGTTTTGAATTAGATACTTTTAATATTGTATAAAAATGTCTGGTTTTTGCCATATGAGTTACTTAAACAACCGATCATTTCATCATCACAACATCAAGAGTAGAAACAATTATCTCCTACAACACGTTCTATTTCAACTAATTATCTGATCCCGATCATTCAAAATATCACATAATCACTAAAGTAGGAATACCTGGAAATATTGGTTATGCTCTGGCACGACATTAACCTTTTCCACCACAACTGTGGGTCTACCAGCAATATCCAAGTGAGAAAATGTTGTCTGAAAAAACAAGGCATATTTCAAATTTCAATGAAAGGGGGTTGTTTTGTTTTTCAGATTATCACTCCAGCTTAATTAATATATATTTTGCATTACCTCTTGTGACTGTTTTACAGGAAATGGAACTGAAACAGATATATCTCTTGACCCTTCAGCCAAAATAACCTGCAAAATCAAGAAAAACGAATACGAACCAACTAAGATAAATAGGCTTAAGGTTATATTTGATATTTTCAAAAGAAATAATAATAAATAAATACCTTTAATGTAAGGTTTTCTACGAGCACGTCATTCATGGGTGAACCAAAAGTAATATTTAGGAAGCGGGTCCCCCCTAACTGAAACAGGTAGTCTTGAAGGGGTAAACCATAACCGATGGTGAAACAAGTTTTCCAACCACCAAACATAGGATATCGAGGTTCAATTTCGAGTAGTGTCTGCAAATACAAGTAAGCAAAATGTTAGAGACTCATTTGCTTGTATATTTGTTATCTAGAATGGGTCAAATAGGTAAAGTAAGATAATTTGCTAAAAGGAAGCGGGGTGAGTGGGTCAAGGTGTATTTTTACTGCATAAAAGTTAAAACCTCCTAATCTTGTATAATAAAAATAGATTTATACAAACACAATATAATTTTGTAATCATACTTGACACTCATCAAAAACAATTTGAAAATGTTGGATATAAAGTGTTTCTGATCAACTCAATCAATCTGCCCATTTTCTAACTCGAAAGAAAGATTCATGGTGAATATAATCTTACCTTGCTTGAATCGGCATATATATTAGACGTTGAAATATTGCCAATGGCATCTCTGTAGTAGATAGAATGGGCTCTTGGTGGTAACATGGCGATAAGATTTCTAACAGCTGATGCACCTCGCACATGTGGTCTCGCCTGGAAGTCCAGCCTGAGTATAGTAGCAACATATTATCGCGCTTGGATACATTAGATGGCCAAAAATGACATTCGTGAGATGTAAGTAAAGTCTCTCAGATTAGACATAGTGACATACTTTGATTATCTGTTTTATTGCAGCTAGTAACAGCAGCACATAATCAGATAATCAATTGTTTGATTGTTGGCAAATACTTATTATCGTAAAACTAATACATTAAACAACCAAAAAATTATATTCTTATGAGAAACAGATAAACGTCTTGTAAGATATAAGTAAAAATCTCGTAAATTCAGGAAAACTTATTACTCTTTGATAATCAGTTTTATTGTAGCTAATATGAAACTGGTTACTTCGCCAAAAGCAGAATCGTCTATCATAAGTCCAAACATTTTAAACTAATCTAGTGCACTCTTAGTCACAATAAAAAGAAAACCAGTTTCAAAAAAGATTACAAAATCTAATGTATTACCTTGAAAATTCACCCGTGCTCCGAGCACCACCATGGATTATGTTATAATGTTCAGTCACTAGTACATTGCCCCAATGTGAGATTTCTATTTCTCTCACCAACTCTTTTGCTACCACAAACGGCTTATTACTTGGAAAATGTACAATTACCGGCGAGTACGAAAAAGCAGCAAGTTTCTCATAAGGACCATACTTAATCTCCGAGCCAGAAAACTTGGTGTTTTCAAGTTTTGTATAAGATTCGACACTTTCACTGGGAAGTTTAACAGTAAGCGACTGGACCTTAACATTATACGGCGATGTAAAATGTGCACTATCCTGGAATAAGAAGAGCTGGGATTCAGCTTGAGTGATTTTCTCGGGAAATGGTCGCAACACATGGGTGAAAACCGCCAAAACATCGATGTTTAAGCTTTCTCCTTTACCCAGTTCCTTGGGCAGAGATGCAGCATACCAAATTAACGATGGCGGTGAATCATCAGGCTGTTTGATCTTGATTGGTAGATTGGTAGCTGCACCTCTTGATTTTCCTTTTCCTTCGGTACAAACAGCAGCCAAAAGTGCTAAATTATTTGCTTGGTGTTCGGGAAAGGTCAAAGATACCTCCGAAACTGGATCAGTACCCGTATTCTCCACCTGAAAATGTAAAGAACTAATCAAATCTGGTGCTAGAAACTTATACATAAGATGATCCAAGAGGTTGTTTGGCCACTTCTGAATGGTTAAGTGTTGAACCACTTCTGATTGGTTAAGTGTTGAACCAGTAACAGGTCTGAACCATTAAGTGCTGAACCAATAAGAGATCTGAACCATTAAGAGCCAGTATAATGCTTAACCTTTCATAGGCAAATGTCTTACCAATTCAGATTAGAGGTCTTAACCATTCAAACTCAGTATAATACTTAACCATTCAGAGGCAAATGTCTGAACCATTCAGACATCTGCTCGAGAAACAAACAGTCTGAACCAAGTGCTGAACGAATAAGAGGTCTGAACCATTAACAGCTAAACAAACAACCCCCCAAGTGTTTTTATCAGCACGCACCTTCAAGGTCAATGTCACCCGCACAATCTGTGAAGTCAGATCAATCTGCAACAGGAGATGGATGATATACTGTCAGGTGATAACTACCATACAAACAATGATAAATTTTAAACAATATATACAGTTTTTGTCTGCAACTTTTGGCAGAAAACAACACTAGATTCATAATAATAAAACTGAGTATCGTAAGTTTACAATATACATGGTACACAAATGCAGTCAAATCGAGCTGAAATTGTACAAAAACAGTTGAGCGAAACATAATAACGAAGATTTCGGATCTAATTATAACAATTGGCGGGAAAATTAGAAAGAAAATGAGGTGATAAGAGAATAGAGGATAGATTACCCGTCGATCAAGCTTGGAGATGACCAGATCGGAAAGTGCAGGGGCAAAATGTATGGAAAATACTAGTAAAACGAGCAGATCAAATCGAAAGCTACTCATGATTCTTCTTCTTTCTCGAGTATCAAATGTGTTGAATTTAGGGTTTATGATATTGACGAAAACGGAGTAAAAATTAGGACTGGTTCTATGCACGCAAGACCAGTAAGTCACTCAGTCATGGTTGTTTTAACGTGCGCCTATGGCTGCGCAATTTAGCTTATAATTGGTTGTTTGGCTAAGCTTATTTTTTTTACTTATTTACTTATTTGCTTATTTGAAAAGCAAATAAGTCATAATGGAATGACTTATTTACTTATTCCTCTCACATAATAAGCTAACCCAAACACCTTTTAACTTTTCAAAAAGCAAATAAGTAAATAAGTCAAAAAAATAAGCTTAGCCAAACAGCCCCTAAGAGGGTGTTTGGCCATGCTTTTATTTTTTAGCTTACACGTACTTATATTTTAATAGTGTTTGGATTAGGTTATAGCTTATCTTTAATCATTCTTCAAATAAGCTAAAAAATCATCTTCAAATAAGCTTCTTCAAATCTATATCTCTAATAAAGCAAACCATTGGGGGACACATGTCACCCAATAGAGCAAGCCACCTAAGCATCCACATAAGCAATGATGTGGCAAAACTCAAATAATGTGACAAGTGGCATATCTATCGGATGGGGATTCCATTGGCTTTTCACATACGCACTCTCATCTCTCTCTCTCTCATTATCTCAAATCGTTCAAAGAAACCCTAATAGGCGATTCTTATTCCTGCGTTCTCAATCGATCCTGTGCAACGAGGTTTAATCAATCTTCAAATATTCAATAGTCATCGTCATCGACGGTAATGATTCCGATATCTTCTTCATCATCTTATTGATCGAATATGTTTGAATGGTTTGTTTTACTTTGATTTGTTATGTATTGACTGTTATGTGATGATGTATGAATTTATTGTACATGATTTGAAGATCGATTAGCTTATTCCTTTTTTCTTAGGGTTTTAAAAGCAGATATGATGTTGTTTGTTTATAAGATTTGAAGATCGATTTCTTATACGGATTTGCTGGTCTGTAAGGGTTTCTTTGAACGGTAATTATTCCGATATCTTCTTCATCATCTTATTGATTGAACAGTTGGTGTATATATGTTTTGTCTATTGGGGTTTTTCAATTGAATATGTTGATTTATCTATTCTGTTCCTCAGATTACCAAGAGTTTATATTCTGTTAATTAGTAACCGTTTTTTTATGTTTGAAGTTTTATTCGATGCAGGTTTATGTATTATTTTAGTGATTATGTTCTTGAAAAATTGTGATCTACTGTTAATTAAGTGATTATGTTATTGTACGTTTGAAGCTTTCTGTGTATTAGGGTTCTAATTACTGTTTTCATCTACTGTTATTTGTGGTTTGCCATCTTCTGAATTCATCTATTTGATGTTGAATTTCTCAGCACCTTGCTGATAAATATAATAGTAAGATCCATAGTTAGAAAATTGCTTGAGTAATTGAGAATATGTAAGATCATCACAGCACTTCATACCTGGTGAATGTATATTGATGAATATATGTACATTATGATTTTTCAAATCGGATTGTTAAATCTGTGATTTGATTATTATAGTGCACATTCTATTTCAAACCTCTTATTTGAAGTCCAACAATCTTTTATATGTCTTATATGTCGTTTTTTTATTGATTCTATGTTAAACTCAATTTTATGTTGTCATTTACTTTTCATACGTTGAGATGCGATATGGTTTACGGATTCGCTGCCCGTGTATGGAAGAATGACAAAAAATCGTTGGTGAGTTTTTATATTATAAGCATTTTATTCCAGTAAATGACAGTATTTTAATAAATCCGTTGTGAATACTAATCGTCTAATTAGCATTAACGATACCTATCTGTTATTTTAACAGAAACTTCCGACAAAATATGGTGAATGGATTCAGAAGTTTGATTATCCAGAGAAGAATGCAGCCATTCGGACCATCGATGGTAAATAGTTGTAGATGTTATATGGTTTTAATCAAATTTATAAATCAACCTCGATGGTAAATAGTTGTAGATGTTATATGGTTTTAATCAAATTTTTAAATCAACCATTGGTAATGTAAATAATGAGTTTTTTAAAATATACTTAGTGAATTTCGGATGTTGTTTTTAATTTTTTTGAATATAATGATTTTTTTTTTAAATTGGTATACGTGCCTAAATATTTTCGGCTGTTTTGTAATTTGTTAAATGTCTAAAAGAATCAAATGTTGGTGTTAAAATTTTTTTTAAGTAATTGAATTTTCTTTAAATATGTGTATTAAACGGGTTTCTTAAATTAAAGTGTCAGTTTTGTAATAGATAAATAGTCATTTTGATATAAATTTAAAAAAAAATCAAATTTATTATGGAAGTGTTTTTAAAACCGTTGTTGACCTTAATTATTTTCGGTTGTAATAATGACTTTTAAAACTATTAAAATCATGCCATATTTAAGTAATCAATTAATTATATTTAAAGAAATTTCAAATTTTTAAGTTTTCATTATTAAAAGATCCAATGAAATGTATTTATATTTTATAAATTTTTAATTATATTAAAGTACAATTAAAAACCTATAAATAAGCAACATAACTATGCTTAAGGTTGTTGTACTTTTAGCTTTGGGAGTTTTTCAAAAAAAAATTGGAATTTTCCTTTTAAACCCTAAAGATTTAATCTTGTGACAATTTAAGTTTAAAGTTTTAATCTTTGGTAATTTAACCCCTTTGATTAGTTTGATTTTTCATTTCTAATTCAAAAGTTTCCATCTTATATAATTTAACCCCTTTGATTAATTTGATTTTTCACTTCTAATTCAAAAGTTACCATCATTTGCGATTTAAACACTTTGATATTTTTTTACTTTTAACCCAAAGCTTTTCATCTTTTGGAACTTTGGTCCCTTATACTTTTCATTTTTCGCGAAGTGTTGTAATCTTGGCTTTGGGGGTTTTCAAAGAAAAAATGGTTATGCATATGGTTGTTGTAACGTTGGCTTTGGCGGTTTTTCAAAAAAAATTTGATTTTTTTACTTTTCCCTCAAAAGTATTTCATAAATTACCTTTAACCCAAAACTTTTTATCTTTTGCGATCTATCCTCACAACTTTTTTTTACTTTCAACTTTGTTCCTTTACTGTTTTCATTTTCTGTAAATTTTACGCTTTATGCTTCATTCTAAATTTTGTGACTTACCACATCGCAACGTGCGTCTTTGGTTTAACCTTTTTTAGTTTCGTTCTAAATTTTCCGAGTTAACACGACGCAACGTGCGTGAGTGGGTGAACGTTTTGACATCGTCTATTTTTTCCCGTTTGACAGGTTCAACATAACGTACGGGTCCTAAATCGACTTAGTTATAACTAAAGAATCCCCGCCGCATTGCAGCGGGTCGTAATTCTAGTTTTATTAAAAACGTAAGTTATTGGTTGTATTTTGTTATTTTTGTGTCTAGAAACCTAATTTCTTGGTTAGACTACATTTTCCGGTTTCTTTTTTAATTCTTAATTTGATGTATTTTTTTGTTGATGTATATGTTATTCTTTTGATTTCATATTTATAGAATGTTTTTAAATAAATGACTATTGGTTACTTTTTTTTAGGTAATAAAATCATATTTTTCGTTGATTTTTTTAGATTATAAGTTTTTTTAGATTTAAATCCATTTCTTAAAATACATCAGCATAATTTCGGTAATATTTTTTTCTAATAATAAACTGATTTTTAGACTTTACAAAAATAATTTCCCGAAATCTGTATATATATTTACTTAGTAGATTCATTTTAATTCAATTACTAACCATTTTCTAATATCAATCATCTATTCTCAGATCATATTTCATCGAAATGGATGAAAACAGTATTACTTTTTTAAACAATCTTGATTGGAGATCCAAGTTGTTTACCATAAAGGTGAAGGTGTTAAGACTTTGGATTCGCATGAATCCAAAGAGAGAAGGAGAAACCCTTGGTATTGAAATGGTGGTTATGGATGAGCAGGTTTGTTTTAATGTCATATGTTTTTTTAAATTTTAGTTTAATTTTTATATTGTTGTTTATACTAACCAATTTTAATTTGTTTTTTTGATTAGGGGACTAGGATGCAGACAACTGTTTGGAGCAAGTTTATGAAAAAACAAGAAATTTTGCTTAAAGAAAATGAAATTTATTACATTTATAAATCTCAACTTTCTGTCATTAAGTCAACTTTCAAACACTTTGACAAATAACATGCTATTAACTTAAACTTTGATACATCTGTTAAAAAGTGTGAGAACTTTGATGGAAGTGTATATGGTATTCGGTTAGCATCATTTGAATCCATTAAAGCCGGTGAAGTCGATGTCAAGTATCGAGTTGGTTTGTACTTCATCATATATATGACAACAACATGCGAAATTAAAAAATTATATAAATATAGAATTTTATTTTAATTTTTTGTTTTTTTATGATTACATTTCTTATTAATCAATTTTTTTTCAGATTTTATTGGATATGTAGATGAGTGGGCTGAACCAGAAATGACCAAAACGAAGATGGGAAAAGATAGCAAATTCATGAACTTGCAATTGATGGATGAAGAGTATGTTTATTAAATTCTAATTTAATTTGATTGCAGCTTTAGTATTATATATTTTGATTACATGATTTCCTTTGATGTGTTTAATTTATATTTATGTAGGGGTATTAAGTTAAACTGCACTTTATGGGATGAGTACTGCGATGAGATGTTTGGTTATATTCAGAGCCATAAAGAAGAAGTTCATGTTGTTTTGCTTGTGCAGTTTGGTAGTTTCAACAAGTATAAAGGTATTTACTGTTTATAAACTTTGTCAAGATTATTTAAATTTTTATATTATTTACGAAATTGAATATCATAATCTATGATATTAATTTTTTTGCACAGGGAAGACAACGCTATCTAATGATTTCCATATAACAAGGCTGTTTATCAATGCTGACATAGAGGAGATTCGTTCATTCAGAACCAAGTAAACAGTTTATAAAATAATATGAAATACTTATTGATGTTTTTAATTTATTTTTTTCTTTTATTATTGTAAACAGGTTTGTTGAGAAGATATGTAAAACATCCTCTAATGGTCAGAAATCAATTGGTTCATCTGGAAGCACAAGTGTTGCGGATGACTTTTTAGTGAAGCATCAGTTTCCAATTTCCGTGATATTACGCTCTTGGATCAGGTTTGTGTCTACTTTTTAATATTTTAAGTAAATACATTAAACAAAATTGTTTCACAAATTTATATGTATAACTCTATTTTGTTACATTTTATTTCAGCCTTGTGAGGTCATAGTTCTTGGTACGATCATGGGTGTGGATGATAAAGATGATTGGTACTACCTTGGTTGTGAAGAGTGCAATCGGAAGGTGGAGACAACTTTGGTCATCGAGGAAGCTGAAGACGGTGCTGAGGAACCGAAGTTTAAACAAGTTTTAGTTTGCTCAAATCCTGAATGTCCTAAGGAGGTTGTGAATGCCACACCGATGTAAGTTACTTATATTTTTTTGTACTTTTATAATATTTATGCTTATGTTATTCTACTTTACAAATGTAAATTGTATTTATTTTCTAAAATACTTTTTGTGCATTTAGTTTTAGGATTCCGATTAGAGTACAAGATCATGCAGCTGTTGCCTCCTTGACTTTGTTTGACCGTAAATCTAGAAAAATGTTGGGTATGACTGCAATTCAATTGCTTGAGAAGTCAAGAGTGGATCTGGTAACGTGTTTCATATCATTATTTACTTAAGTTGTTATTTAAGGTACATATTAGTAATGTCTAAATCGGATTATTATGTTTTTTTAAATAACATTTTTTATTCACTTTTATTAGGCATCTTTGGTAGAGAAAACCATTCCCTATCAGTTTAGAGAATTCAATAATAAAAAGTATGCTTTCAAGATTCAAGTTAGTCAATTTAATATTGACAACCATATTGATGGTTATGCTGTTCATAAGTTGGTGAATGATTCAGCAATAATTGAATCGTTGGAGAGCCGAATTCCAGTTGATCAGGTTAGTTAAATACAAACCTTTTAATTAAATATGTGTTAGAAATTTATTATTTTTGTTGTGCCTAGCCTTATTATTTTTTGAATTGCAGGGTGTGGACGAGGCTGCTGCAGCTGATGTTTCACTTAGTGATATATCAACTCAAAACCCTTTTGCTTTAAAGGTATGTATTTTAACTTAATATTACAAACACCAAATGCTGTAAACATATATTCTTTCTAATTTTGAATATATCATACAGGATGCTGTGGATTCTATTGGTGATAGCTTCACACCCGATTGCACATCTAAAGATTGTTCTAAGACTTCGTCTGCGGAATTGAAGCGCAACCTTGCTGACGTGTATGAAGTTGAAGAAAGCACCTCTCTATCATCCACAAAGGTTAAAAAGGCTGGTGTCTCGGATGTCCAAATTGATGAGGAAACGATTCTGCTGGTTCCAAAGATCGAGAAGTAGTTCATGGTTTATGTATTTTTACCAAAAACAATTTATCTTTTTCCGAATATTGCTGGTTTGGTTTGGTTTGTGTGTTACATTGGTTTGGATTGATTTGTGATGGTTGGTTGGTTTGGTTTTTTTAAACATATGGATGGTTGGTTTTTTTATTTGAAACATATTGTTTATTTGTTTTAATGGTTGGTTTGGAATATTTTGTATTACCTATACTTCTTTAACCTTTATTGTTTGTTAGTTTATCTTTGTTTTATTTTGTTGCATGTATATAATGTTTCCAAAAACATTTGTTTATGTTTTTGAAATTAGACATTTTTTAACTTTTATTATAGGGTTATTGGATTTTAATAATCCTAAGTTTCACATGTTGGCCGATAATAATCCCAATTTTAAAATTTCCCTCCAATAATCCCAACTTGAAAAAGTTTGGCCGCCATTTATCCTTTTCTAACATAGGTGCACTTAAATCAATTAAGGAGTCTTTAGGTGTAATTGAATCTATTGAGGATACCAAATTCTTATATGTTTGAAAAGGATCAATGGTGGCCAAACTTTTACAAGTTGGGATTATTGGAGGGAAATTTTAAAGTTGGGATTATTATCGGCCAACAGGTGAAACTTAGGATTATTAAAATCCAATAACCCTTTATTATAAGGCCATAAAGGTTTTGAATGTATACATTTAGTTTTTTTTTTACAAATTATTATTGTAAAAACTATTAATATTTTTTTAATATTTAACTTGCAAATAAAGATTTTAATAATCTAATTCTCTAATTGAATTTAATTTCTATAATATTTATATACGAATTAAAAGTAAATATTTTCGGAGGCAACATTAATTTAAAAGTTATAATTTAATTTTTTTGAAAACCCCCCATTTATTTTAAAATTTAGGAAACACTTAAATTGGTATGATTTTCTTTCCTTTTTAAAGTTTTATAACCGAAAATTTATATTTTTTAACAAAAATATCGGCGACCTTTTTATACATTTACCTCCAAGTATTTTTGAATTTAAATGATTTCCTTTTTTACAATTATAACCGACTTTTTTTTAAAGTTATAAACTTTCCATTTTTAAAATAACTTCAAATACTATAAAAACCCCTCTTCTTATTCATAATACACACTCAATGTTTTACACTAAAGGTTCTAGAACTCTAAATCAGAAAACTCTCTGACGACATTCATCATTTTTTAAGTTTTCACGTTTGATTATTTCTCATACACGTAAGTGTTATTTCTTTTTATTATACTTATACATTTAATTTTTTGTAATACCTATTTTAATGCATTTGTATATTATATATGATACAACATTAGGATATGCCTAAACGCGCAAAGCCTCAAACTTTACCTTCATTTCCACTTCCTACTGGTGTTCACCCTTCTAATAGTATGTTTACTTGGTTCTTATTGCTGTTTACAAATATAATAAAAAATGATTTAATATGTAACGATGTTAAGTAATGTTATTTTTAATTAAATTGTTGCAGGTGGTCTTGGTAGAAGTCCTTTGTCTAACATTACGAATGGTAATGTTTGCAATTATGTAGACATGAATTGAATTTTGTTTTTGTAAATAGTTAAATATTTTTTTATGTCTTTTATTCTTCAGTTGATACTAATCAAGTTGACCCTCAAGACTATGTTGAACGTAGAAAATTAAGGAAATTGTATTTGGATAATAAAAGACGAAATGCAAATAATAAATCTTCCACTTCACGAAACGTCATTCGTTCATCCAATGTTTCAGTATCTGATACAAAACATTGTCGTGTCGTAACAACAATTCGTGAATCCTCTTATATGAATACGATGGACGGACATATTTTGCCAACCACACCTTTAACAAATCCCTACGAGACATGTACGTCAGGTTGGTGTTAATTACTTATGTATTTAATTTTCCTTTTAATATGAGTATGAGTTTGTTTTTTTTAAATATAAAATTCTGCAATATGTAAACATATTTCATACGGTAAATTGGATTTTTTTTTGCAGTTGAAACTGGAAGAAGTCCATTGGTTAATATTACAAATGGTAAATTTTATTATCTTTTTACACATGAATACAAGTTTTTATTTACAATTTGTTTAACATCACAAATGTTAAATTCTTTGGTTTTGTAGACAATAATACAACTTTTTATGTATAATTTGATAGTTTATGTTTTTTTCTATTTTTTTCAGTTGTTATTTATAATTTGTTTAACATCACAAATGTTAAATTCTTTGGTTTTGTAGACAATAATACAACTTTTTATGTATAATTTGATAGTTTATGTTTTTTTCTTTTTTTTTTCAGTTGTTTCTAATAATGTTGATCATCAAGAATCAGCTGAACGCAGAAAATTAAGGAAACTATATTTGGATAATAAAACACGAAAGGCAAATAATAAATCTTCCACTTCACGAAACGTCATTCGTTCTTCCAACGTTTCACAATCCGTTACAAATGATTGCCATGTTGTAACACCAATTTGATTACTAACATTATCTATTTATTTTTTAAAAAAATTATGTAATACATAAACTTATTTAATTCGGTAATTTGGAATTTATTTGTTGCAGTTGAAGCTGGAAGGACTCCATTGGCTAATATTACAAATGGTGAATTGTTTATTTTTGTACACATGATTACAATGTTTCATTTATAATTTATTTAACATTACAAATGGTAAATTATTTGGTTGTTTAGACAGGAATTCATTACTTAATTTATAATTTGATAATTTATGGATATCCATATTTTTTCAGTTGCTTCTAATGATATTGAGCATAAAAAATCAGCTGGTCGAAGAGAATTAAAGATAGTACATTTGGATAATAAGAGACGTAATGTGAGTAACAAATCTTCGAGTTCACAAAACGTAATTCGGTCATCCAAAGTTTCAGTATCCTATACAAATGATTGTCGTGTCGTAACACCAATTCGTTCATCCTGTTATATCAATACCATTGATCGACGTATCTTGCCAAACACACCTTTAACAAATCCGTACGAGGCATATACATCCGGTTGGTGTTATTTACTTACATGTTTAAATTTTGTTTATTATCATTATGAGTTTGCTTTTTTTAAATAAAAAATTATGTAATACATAAACATGTTTCATACGTTAACTTGGACGTTTTTTGGTGCAGCTGAAACTGGAAGAAGTCCATTGCCTAATATTACCAACGGTAAATTCAATATTTTTTTACATATGAAGACAGTTTTTTATTTATGATTTGTGTAACATTACAAATGGTAAATTGTTTCGGTTTTTAGATGAGAATACAATATTTAATGTATACTTTGATATTTTATGGTATACCATATTTTTATTTTCAGTTGCTTCTAATGATCTTGAGCATCAACAATCAGTTGAACGAAGAAAATATAGGAAATTACATTTGGAAAATAAGAGACATAATGCGAGTAACAAATCTTCCACTTCAAAAATCGTTACTCGGTCATTCAATGTTTCAGCATCCAATACAAATGAATGTCGGATCGTAACACCAATGAGTTCATCCTCTTATATACATACCATCGATCCACGTTGTTTCCCAACCACACCTATAACAAGTCCGTCTGAAGCATCTACCTCAGGTTGGTGGTATTTATTTACTTATTTCACATTTTGTTTATTTTTAATCTGACATTTTTATTAATTTTCGTTGTTATGAACATATAGGTGTCAAGAGGATACAAAGAGGTAAACAAAGGTTGTCTACTAAAGGTCGCTGCGTGTATCCTGTTCCAATGGTTGATTTATCTTCTGACGATCATATTATTCCTAAAAAAATTGCTGAAGATCCATATAAAGGCGTTTCTAACAGTAAGTATCTTATACACTCAATACTTTAAATTCCATTTCAAGAACGTCATTATATTAATTTCATAATAAATAGCACAAAATGATATATTTTTAATTTTCCATAATAGATTATTTGGATCATGGTGATCAAGTAGTTGTATGTGGCGTATGTAATGCTAAGTTGTGGAAAGTTGAAGCCGGAAAAGGAAGGGTTTACTTAGGAAGAAAATCTTACATGCTTTGTTGTGGTTATGGAAAAGTACATCTTCCGAATTTTAAAGAAACGTGTCAGGAATATCAAAATCTTTTCAAAAGTTTAGACAACAAGAGCAAGCATTTCTTACTAAATATCCGTCGTTTTAATTCTAAGTTTTCCTTCACTTCCATGGGTGGTAAAGTTGATTCTAAAATCAATAGAGGAAATGCTCCATATGTATACCGAATTAGTGGCGAGAATTATCATACACTTGGAAGTCTTCTTCCTAAAGAAGGTGGTGAACCAAAGTTTGCGCAGCTTTACATATACGATACAGATAATGAAGTATCTAATCGCAAAACCGTATATAGGTATCCCTGAAAACCATTTCGTTTATTATTTTTTGATTTATTTTTGGTTTTATGTTTATATGAACACTTACTGATTCTTTCTCTGTTTTCTTACAATTGCATTACAGTAACTCAAATCAACCAGGTTCTGCAACTTCTGATTTGCTTGACACTGAATTAATAGAGTACCTTAAGCTGATTTTAGATTCAAATAATGAGCTTGTGAAAACCTATAGGCGTGTACGAGATCGGTTTGTTGATAAACCTCACTTTGACTTAAAATTACGGCTTAAGGCAAATAGGTCTAAAGATGGTCGTACATACAACCTACCGACGTCGTCCGAAGTTGCTGTGCTTATTGTTGGAGACCTTCAGGATGCTCTTGATAATCGTGACGTAGTTTTTGAGTCAAAGAAAGATGGTCTACAACGTATTAGCGAGCTTCATCCATCGTATCTCGCATTTCAGTATCCATTGCGTTTCCCTTTTGGTGAAGATGGTTACCGGTTTGATATTCTTCATAGAGAAGGAAGGGCATCAACAAAGAAGAAAGAGTCAAAATGTACAATGAGAGAGTATTTTGCTTACCATGTTCAAGATCGAGTCAGTCTGTTTTCTTTGATTCTCAATGCTCGAAGACTTTTGCAACAGTTCTTGGTTGACGTGTATACGATAATTGAAAGTGAACGATTACTATTCATACGTCTGCAACAAAATAATCTGAGATCTGAGACATATGAGAACCTTAGAAAGCTTGGGAAAAATGGTAATCCTGATATGTCAAATGTTGGAACACGCGTACTACTACCGTCTTCGTTTACCGGTGGATCACGTTATATGAGGGAGAATTATTATGATGCTATGGCCATTTGTAAATGGTTTGGGTACCCTAATTTTTTCATTACGATAACGTGTAATCCGAAATGGCCGGAGATTAAAAGATTTCTGAAGAACACGAACATTAATCCGGAGGATAAACCGGATATTTTATGCAGATTGTTCAAAATTAAGCTTGACGCAATCATGAAAGACTTACGAGAGAAATCTTTATTCGGCAACGCATCGGCAGGTAAGTATCCATTTAATTGAATTACTTTATTATAGTTTTTGTCTTCTGCTACGTTGATAACCATAACTTAAAAAATTAGTATGTTAATATTAACTATCCTATTGCAGTTGTCTATACCATAGAGTTTCAGAAACGAGGCCTGCCGCATGCCCATATTTGTCTGTTCTTAAATGACGAAAGCAAGCTTCCTTCGGTTGAGCATGTTGACAACTTTATTTCTGCCGAGATACCTGACAAAAACTTAGATCCAGATCTATATACTCTTGTCAGCGATTATATGATTCACGGACCTTATGGTGTTGCAAAACCAAATTGTCCGTGTATGGTCGATGGTAACTGTTCGAAGAATTTTCCTAAGAAGTTCTGTGATGAAACTACCCTAGATTCGAATGGTTATCCGGTCTATAGACGTGCCGATTCAGGTTTTTTTGTTGAGAAATCTGGTATTCAGCTTGATAACAGAAGCGTGGTTCCGTATAGCAAAACGCTATTGAGACGTTATCAGGCACACATTAACGTCGAATGGTGTAACCAAGCTGCCTCCATAAAGTATCTGTTTAAATACATTAACAAAGGACCAGATAGGGCAGAATTTGGTTTTGTACAAAATGCAAATGAAGGTCAGCGTGAAGATGGAAAAGATGAAATCAAAGAGTATTACGATTGTAGATATCTATCGGCGTGCGAAGCTTCATGGCGCATATTTGCATTTGATGTTCATTACCGCTATCCATCTGTAATCAGGCTTCCGTTTCATCTACCAGATAAACAAAACGTTATATACGACCCTGATGACGATCTTGATAGTGTTCTTCATAAACCATCTGTTGCTTCTACGATGTTTTTGGGGTGGATGGGAAAGAACGAAAAAGATTTGTTTGCGCGCACCCTTACTTACGTTGAGTTCCCAACTAAATTTGTTTGGAAGAAGGACGAAAGGATATGGGATAAACGGATAATAGGTAAAACCATTGGTCGAATTCACTGTGTTAATCCTTCTATGGGTGAAGCATACTTTTTAAGAATTCTTCTTAATAAGGTAGTAGGTCCTAAGTCTTTTGAAGAGATTCGTACTGTGAATGGGCAAGTCTTCCCAACATTTAGAGATGCGTGCTACGCTAGAGGCCTGTTAGACGACGACAAAGAGTATATAGAAGCTATCAAAGAGGCTTACTACACAGGTTCAGGATACTATCTTCGTAATCTGTTTGCTACAATGTTGGTGTCTAACACATTATCAAGGCCGGAACATGTTTGGGAAAACACATGGGAGTACCTTTCGGATGGTATTTTATATAATAGGCAAAAGCTTTTGAGGATCGAAGGTACGCAAATTGTTATTTAATATTTTGAAAGTTATGTCTTATATATAATTGTTTATGAAGTTGTTTTTTGTTATTTATAAGAATTTTAATAATTTATAATTTTTTTATATATTTGTAATAGGTTTGTCTCTTCCAGAAGAACAAATAAGAAACCTAACGTTGCTGGAAATTGAGCGTTACTTACTACGTAACAACTCGAGTTTAAGTCGGTTTCCTTCTATGCCTCAACCCGATAGTGAGTCAATATATTCAACAGAGAACCGTTTAATTGCTGATGAGCTTCGGTACGACGTAAGCGCTACTGCCGTTGAATTTCATAATCATTTAAGTAGCTTAACCGATGAGCAACGTTTAGTGTTTGATGAGATAATTGAAGCAGTTCATAGTAATGCGGGTGGTGTGTTTTTTGTCTATGGCTACAGAGGTACTGGTAAGACGTTTCTGTGGAAGACATTATCTGCATCCTTTAGATGTAAAGGAGATATTGTACTAAATGTTGCATCAAGTGGAATCGCATCTCTTTTGTTACCTGGTGGCCGTACTGCACATTCAAGGTTTCATATACCTTTGAATTTAACAGAAAGCTCGATGTGTTTTATTAAACCGGACGATGACGTTGCTGATTTATTAAGGAAAACGAAATTGATAATTTGGGATGAAGCACCGATGAATCATAAACATGCGTTTGAAGCACTTGACCGGACAATGAAAGATATTTTCAAATGTGAGATGACCTTTGGTGGTAAAGTTATGGTGTTCGGTGGTGACTTTAGACAGATACTTTCGGTTGTACCAAATGGCAGTAGGCGAGAAATCGTTAATGCTTCAATCACTTCGTCGTATATTGGGAGTAGTTGCAAGGTCCTTGCTTTAACCAAAAACATGAGGTTAACCGTAGGAGCGAATGCATCTGATATCGAAGAGATTAAAGCTTTTGCGAATTGGTTGCTCGAGTTGGGCGAGGGAAAGATTGGTGACATTGTCGATTCTCAGGTGGTTATAGATATTCCTGAAGATTTTTTAATCAAGTGCTCTGAGGATCCTATGTCAGATCTGATCGACTTTGTATATCCTTCACTTCTTCAACTGTACAAAGATAAAGATTTTTTTGCTGAAAGAGCTATATTGGCACCAACAAACGAGGTTGTTCAAGAAATTAATGAAAGATTGCTTGCTTCGTTTCCTGGCGATGAAGTGGAGTATCTGAGTTCTGATAGTATTTGTCAAACTGATAAAGGAAAGAACGAAGCACATGCGAGACTATATTCTCCCGATGTTCTAAATGGTCTTAAAATTTCTGGTCTGCCGAATCATCGATAAGTCCTTAAAGTTGGTGTACCTGTAATGTTGCTTCGTAATATTGATTAACAAAATGGTTTATGCAACGGTACTAGACTACGGATTACTAAACTTTATAAACGTGTTATAGAGGCTGAGATTATATCCGGCGGAAACATAGGGACCAGAACGTTTATTCCACGAATCAGTTTGACACCATCGGATAAAAGAATTCCTATCAAGTTTCAAAGACGACAATTCCCGTTAAATGTATGTTTTGCAATGACTATTAATAAAAGTCAAGGACAATCTTTATTGAGAGTTGGATTGTATTTGAAATATCCAGTTTTCTCACATGGTCAGCTTTATGGTGCGTTATCAAGAGTTAAAAGCAGAGCCGGTGTAAAGTTGCTTATACTAGAAAAAGATGGGAATGTAACGAGTAAAACAACAAATGTAGTCTACAAGGAAGTTTTTTCCGGCATTTGAATAGTTTTCTGTTTTTTTCTTCCAATGTATGTATTTGTACACAACATTTCATTTCAAAGTAAATAATATGGTTTTGGTTGAAGCCCACGTATTACGCGGGCATTAACCTAGTTAACTTATATAAGCTAATAAACTTAAGCTTAAAAAGCTAAACCAAACACTAAGTTAAGATTATTTTGTAAAAAAGCTAAAAAAGATATAAGCTTTGTTAAAAAAGCTAGGCCAAACACCCCCTAAATCTATCTATTACACATTACACAAGTTAAATGAATATAGGAATAGCCACTTGTTAGCAGAGGTGCAACCCTAAACAAGGTTTGAAACTAACTCCGACAACCCTGCCTGAATCTAGGTCGAACATGCGACACCCGGCTATTTTAAGTCTGTACTGTACTAGTATGACACGTGTTATGAATATATGATGGCACTAAATTATTAAATATGATGTTAATATAAGGTAATTGAAGTGTTGGTAAATCCAAAATTTGTTAAATATTATGTTGGCAATAATAAGATAAACGTTTATCGCGTAACGAACAAAATACGAAACGAACGTCGGTGACCACCCGGATAATGTTAAATCCTATAAATATTCCGATATGATTAAAATCATATTTTTAATCATATTCGTATAGCAAAATTAATTAAAACGCTTAAAATCCTTATTTTACGAATTTAAGCGCGTACTGCGTAATACCGCTCGTATATTGCGAAATACAGACAATGCAGCCAGTCTAGGCGAACAAAATATTGTTCAGCAATATTATGGCGAGTTAACTTTTATAGAACGATAAAAATAATTTTAAACACCTTAAAACGCGAAATAAAATACCCGGTAGTCAGTTAAATACATGTATTTGCATGAATATGTGTATGTATAGAATTAAGAGAGAGACAAATGTGTGTTTATGGGTAAGGTGGCGGTGTCGGAAAAAAGAAATAATTTAGGGATCAATCAAGATTGAGCGACACCATCTCCCTAATTAGAAGATCCGCCAGCTCATTGCTAGCCTGTTTTCCAGCAAAAGTTTTATTACGTTTCCTTTTTCTTCATCTTGTAATTGTGTATAAATTATGTTCGTTTCTCCAGTGTAAAATATCATAAAGCAATATCACAATACAATTAAGCCTTCTTGATTTCTTTACTTGTCAAGATGGTATCAGAGCAGTGTTTATGATTCTTGAACACTTTGCTCATCATCTACAATCTATCCCATCCAATCCAACCTCAAACCAGAAAAATGTAACGCCCTGCGTTTTGATACTTTCTTATTGGTAACAAGTCTTGTCGTACTTCCCACCCGTTGACACTTTTACTCTCATTGTATCCTACTTTTGATTCTACTGTGACTCGAGACGACCGATCATAATGGAATGAGACTATTTTAATCATAATTGTGTGAATCTATGTGCAAACTATTATTCTATGTGATACTTCTTAAATGAGAACGATGTATTTATCCTAGATTCTTGATTCTTTGTTACGCTTTGTTACTTAATGTACGAGGAACTAACTTAACGCGAACCTGAAACTCGTGTATATTTGTGGGGGATAAACGCTAAAACTTACCCTCTAGCTAAGGCTCCACCGACTTGCACCCTCCAAGATGCAAGAGTTATCTAGTCAACTTCAAGAGCTCCTCGACAAAGGTTTCATACGTCCAAGTACCTCACCTTGGGGTGCTCCTGTGCTTTTCGTCAAGAAGAAGGATGGTTCGTTTTGCATGTGCATCGACTACCGTGAACTTAACAAACTCACCGTCAAGAATCGTTATCCTCTCCCTCGCATCGATGATCTATTCGACCAACTACAAGGCGCAACTTGCTTCTCTAAGATCGATCTTCGATCTGGTTATCATCAACTTCGTGTTCTCGAAGAAGACATTCTCAAAACCGCGTTTCACACTCGCTATGGACACTACGAGTTCGTGGTTATGCCTTTTGGCTTGACCAACGCACCTGTCGTGATCATGGATCTGATGATTCGTGTTTGTAAACCTTACTTGGATCATTTTGTAATCGTTTTTATTGATGATATTCTCATTTATTCTTAAACTCAAGCTGATTATGAATGCCATTTACGCCTCATACTAGAACTGTTACATGGTGAACGCTTATACACAAAGTTCTCTAAGTGCGAATTCTGGATTAAAGAAGTACAATTTCTCGGAAACGTTGTTAGCAAACAAGGAATCCATGTTGACCCTTCCAAGATCGAAGCAGTGATGTCACACCCCGATTTCCACGTGTCACCGGTGGTCCCGGTGGGGGAGTATCGTGACGTCATGGTTGGCAACGTATTAGTCAAACAACACAATAATTCAATATGCACAGCGGAAGCAAATTTAAAATATGATACAACCGAATTTATTTATTGTAATCAAAGTCACAATATCCGGATGTTATCCACAGTAGGATCGAACATAACTGGAAACAATAGTTCAACATACTTCAGGCATCTTAAGCTTGCGAGACTCATTATTGATGCTAAGGAGACAATCCAGCCAATTACGTTTAGTACCTGCATTTAGTCTTTTTGGGAAAATACGTCAGTTTACACTGGTAAATACAATCAACTGACTCATTTTGGAAAATGATTTAAAAATTGGTTTGGATGCACATGGCATAAAATATTTTATAATTTGATTAAAATGCACAGAGGCAAGATTAATCTTCTTAACTTGGGAGAATTATTTAATATTATAATCTTGTGAACGAATTACATGTTACTTATGCGTTCAGTAGCCCGGATCTAGTCCGGGTTAAAGATCAATAGACACACCACAATAATGAGTTATACACTGACAGGTGTACGCCTACACCCCGTGCTCAGGTCGTGGCCATCTCGTAAGATGATGCCAAGGATATCCGGGACATGGTCATTAACCCCCCAAAGGCTGTAAAGTAAACAAGACTGTTTAAACGAGCCAATCAAATTATTCAACTACCCACTTAATGTGGAGATTTGATGCCCGATCAAGCGGTATGCTATATACCGTAACCCAAGCCCGTATAGGGAAAATAAGTTAAAAGCATTTACCTGAGCTAAATATAAATTCAATCCCAGCCGTATATCAAATCAGCAAGTACAGATAGCTTTTACTGGGCTCCTAATCTGGAACGAAGGTTTTTAATAACCTATTAGAATCCTAACGGGTCTTTAATTAAGCTTAAGCTTAGACCGGCTAGTTTCAAAGATACGGTTCGTACGCACGATTAAGCGAGGACCGGATAGAATGTGATTTAGACCCGACAAGTTTAGAGACTTGTTTAATATGGGTCCTTCATGCACATTCTGGGTTTTGAGATAAAACCGATAAGGTTTGACCCGTTTCGGCTATTTTATGTAAACTTGTTACATAAACCGAACCGAACGCGTAATAAGCGTAACGGGTATTTGAAAGAGCCATATACAGGTTTCCTAAGTTAATATGCTTCAAATATGTTGTGACATCAGTAGGATGTCTTTCATTATGCCCCAAACTAATTTAAACACAAACTATGCCCCGTAGGGGTAGTTTGGTCATTTTAAAGGTTGTAAAAGAGTTTAAATGTTTAACTGAGTTATAGGTCTGATGTAAACAGCAAACATACTCAATTTGATGAGTTATAACAGTAGGGTAAAGTATATATGTGAAATATATCATTTGTAACCCAACTATGCACCGAAGGGGCATTTTGGTAATTTCACATAAGCCGAAAAGCTCAAAACTGAAGTCTGAGTTTATCAACCTTTGCTTACTGTTAAAATATCATAATTTGCCTCATATATCAGTAGGTATCAACCCGGGTATGTTCAATATGATTTTAAAACATACTATGCGTTAAAAATGCTAAATAAGGCGATTAAAGGCCATTTCCGGGTTTGATACTTAAATCTGATATTTTTATATTTCTAGAAGGCTTAAAATAATTTATTTATCATATGTGATCAGTAGCAAAAGGTTTGGAGTCGTTTAGATAAGTAAAACTCATTTTATGGCCCGTAAGGGCAAAACCGATAATTACCGGATTAAGCCTACGACTATGAGTTATGCTCAGCCTAAAATTAATTAAAAATCTTTAAAAATCCCAAAATAATATATTACATCAGTGGGTATTAAGTTTGATACCAAAAAGTAGGCTTAACTAGGCTATACGCTAATTACGCCGTTTTATTAACAAAAAGCTTTAAATTTGCGATATTGAGCATAACTCTTAATCTACAAGTCAAACTGATGTCAAACTTTGCATACAAGTTTATATATCAGTATTTAAGGTTTCTACACTTTTACATTTTCATAAATCACGTTTTAAGGTAATAAGGGCATAACGGTCAACATATGAGCAATTAACGGAAATATGCATATTAATTGGATAACTAGTGAACCAAGGTGTGTAATCACAGAGGGTTGTTCTAACAAGTAACCTAATCAAATTTAAGCTCTGAGGCATTTCTAAAACATACCTGAACGGGTCAGAACTGAAAGTCAAAGTGAAAGTCAAACTATGTGACTTTCGGTTCCGAACCGGGTCTAAACAGGAAATAGTCGGGTTGAACATGTTTAGACATGTTCTTACACTAATTACTAAGTTATAACAATGATCAAACATGTTATATATGTTCTAGATAGCTAATTATGCATAATTGACATTTTAAGCATCCTGTTGACTTTTTAATTAAAAGTTTGACCCGACTTTTGACCTGGTTAGAGTGGTGATCAGGGGAAACCCTTTTGAGGTTTTATTACCCACATAAATACCAACTCATAACTACTTTTAATTCGAGATATGACTGAGCCATTATTGACCAATCTCGAAGTCAAACCGTAATTACGACGGTTTGACTTTTAGCTAATTAACTAAGCTAAAACTAATTAAAGAAGGACTAGCAGACTTACAAGAGTCCTATGCACGAAATATGATCACTTGAGGCTGCTTGATAGCTCCAGAAATGATCCAACGATGCAGGAGAAGGTGTGGGAATGTTTGTAACTAAAGAGGCTTTATTTAGTGATCCAAGACACCATAAAAGCTTGACATCTTAGTCTAGCACCCATCCACAACTGATTAACACTTGTCCTAGTGCTTAGGGGGTGCCTAGGGGTCGTCCACATGTGAGAAAAACCGGCTAGAATGGTCACAATCGCGCAGAACAGGCTGCAGCAAGTTTTCTGGTCGCTGGGCATTTGTTGCGCACCGTAACAAATATTTGTTGCGGTGCGTAACAAATAGGCAGAATGAAAAAAAACTTGGCCTTTCAAGCATTCGAAAGGGCAACCGACTTATTTCTTGCAATTTGACCCCTTCTTATTTACCTACAAAGGCTTTAGGACTTATACCCACTTTGTCAAGTCCCTGAGCATTTCCGGTTAACCCGAAAAGTCATAACTTTCAACGTTAACGCTTTAACCCTCGCATACGGATTTGATCATAACTTTCTCATACGGTAACGAAACTTTATGAAATTTATGTCGTGCATTCTAGTGAGCATAATTAACAGTTACAAAGCTTCAGGTTTGTCAAAAGGTCACTCAGAGGTATATCTTTAACATGTTGACTCATTTGACCCCTGTAGTTTGTAATCTCTCACTTTTAGCTTCGTATAATCCATGATTTATTCGTTTGATGTTATAAACATCATGTAGGGTTATTATGAAGTATATTTATTCACTTTTGACACTTAGAACCCGTATAAACACATACTTTCCATGTTTGTCAACTTTAGTCCTTTTATAACATTCTTTCACACGTTCAAACTTTATGACACGTGTCAACACATTATAGGACGTGAATTTTCGAGGTGTTACATCCTGACCCCCTTAAAATAAATCTCGACCCGAGATTTACTGAAATAAGTAAGGGTACTTTTCTTTCATCGTGGATTCAACCTCCCACGTGAATTCGGGACCTCTACGGACATCCCATTTGACCTTAACAATAGGTATATGCTTTCTCCGAAGCTTCTTTACCCGTCGATCTTTAATCGACACAGGTTTTTCCACAAAATTTAAGCTCTCATCTATATGCACATCTGTATACGGTATAACCAGTGATTCGTCAACGAAGCACTTCTTCAGATTGCAGATGTGGAACACATTGTGAATTCCACTGAGCTCTTCTGGTAAGTTTAACTTATAGGCAACTGAGCCGACACGTTCGATAACCTCGAAAGGTCCTATGTATCTCGGACTTAGCTTGCCTTTCTTACCAAATCGCATCACTCTCTTCCAGGGTGACACTTTAAGTAGGACTTTGTCACCTACTTCGAAGTGAAAATCCTTACGCTTAGGATCAGCGTAACTCTTCTGCCTATCACGGGCAGCTTTGAGACGGTCACGAATCTGGACCATCTTGTCCGTCGTTTCGAACACGATCTCTGGTCCTGATAACTGGACATCTCCAACTTCCGCCCAACAAACTGGCGTTCCACACTTTCTACCGTATAATGCCTCGAAAGGCGCAGCCTTAATGCTGGTATGGTAGCTATTGTTGTAGGAGAATTCGATTAATGGTAGGTTCTTATCCCAACTACCACCCAAATCGATCGCATATGCACGTAGCATGTCTTCCAACGTTTGAATAGTACGCTCACTCTGGCCGTCTGTCTGAGGATGGTAAGCCGTACTAAAGTTCAAGCGTGTGCCCAAGGATTGCTGGAAGCTTTTCCAAAAATGTGACGTGTACCTAGTATCTCTATCAGAGATAATAGCTACAGGTATGCCATGTAAGGCTACAATCTTATCTACGTATAACTGGGCTAGCATATCGGAGCTATAAGTCTCCTTGATGGGTAGGAAATGTGCTGACTTAGTCAGTCTGTTAACTATAACTCATATCGTATCATTTCCTTTCCTTGTCTTGGGTAACTTGGTAATAAAATCCATAGTTACCATTTCCCACTTCCACGTAGGAAGTTCAGGCTGTTGTAGCAAGCCTGACGGCTTTTGATGCTCGGCTTTGACTTGCGCACGTGTCAAGCATTTAGCTACATGGGTGGCTACAGACTTTTTCAAGCCTATCCACCAATAATTTGCCCTTAGATCCTGGGTAGCTGATGGCAAATTCTTAATCGTTGCCTAATTAGGGTTGCGGCATTTAATACGTAAGCAATATGAACCGTCTTTCTTATTTAATAATATAAAACTTTCGGAATATCGAGTTAGGCTATATGAACCCTCAGAATACTGAGTCAGGCTATATGAGCCTATGTCTTAAAGCCTATTTAATCAAGGTTTCGATTAAACATGGAGTTTTCACACTACTCCAGCCCACAGCGGGATACAAATCTTAATTCTACCTGCCTTCCAGGAGGTAAGCAGGGGAAACTTATGAGAAGATAATCAAGATGCAAGGAGGCTACAGAGATTTTCCATATCTCAGGCTCCAGTTCATCCATCATTGTTCGTGTCAAATGAGTGACACCTTTATGTTATAAGTCCACGAATTCCTTAATCGGGAACATTTACTTGGAAAAATTTCATTTTGGATATCTTCTTTGAATACTACTGGTCGACTTTAGTACAATATGATCATTGGGATATCTCAGGGGTTCCATGTATTAAACCTCCATGCTGATCAGACATGGAAATAATCTATGGGACACACTAGGATACGCCAATCCTCATATGACACTTTTATCAAACATAGTTTGGCATTCGCAGGGGATAGAAAAACAATGTGAAAAATAATTAAAATAACATATGTTGTCGTACTCTATGCAAAGAAAGAGTGCTCTTAGATTTTCGGAAGGATTCCTTGCCGATCTATAAGAATCGGTTACTATGGTTTCCTTGGTGGTTATACCTTGTGGATGATAATAAAAATTTTGCTAAGTTTCTGGTTCAAAAAGATTTATTATTGCCTGTATTAAAAAAAAACAGGACACTTAGCAGAAATTATCATTGATAAATGATAAGGAAGTTTACTGTACAAGTACTTATATTTAATCAATAATGGAAGTTTCACAAACTAGGCACCTAGCTCAGTTGGCTAGGCGCGCGAAAGGGTGCGGCCTAGACCCAGGTTCGATTCCGGGGACGGCCAATTCCACCATTTTTTTTTATATTTATTAATCGCACGAGTACGTGTAATTACGAGGGTTGTCTCATAAGGAGTCTTGATAATTAATTGCTCCTTATCACCCACAATATGGGCTTGATTTTTAAGGCAACCAATCGATTTTTATCACTTTATTGAGTCCTTATATTTAACGGAACTAGGACATTGGAAAAATGATTCCTAATGGATATAAAACATCCATCTAATAATGTTGAAGCAGTCTCCGAGGTATACGGGCTTCTTACTGAACTTTCGTTGCTTTTTATTAAGCCTGTACTCGCTCTCTTTCTCAGATTTCTGGGAGTTATCCTCCTTCTTTGGTTCATCCTTCATATTTGAAGTGTGAACATAGCTCTCCTCATGAGTAATTTAACATGGTTTTGAATGAGATTTAGAGCGAGAAGTATTCAGCTCTTTGTATTGTCTCATGACCTTTTCAACTGTTGCGTCAACCACAGCCTGGAGATTAACTCCATTAATATTGAGGTTTATGTTTGTAGTTTTATTAACTTTCGTCGCATTAATAGTATTGCGACTGTCGTCTACCTCATCCGAGTTTCCCATACTCGAAACTTGATACCAATCACCAAGATTTAACAATTATTAGTCATCATCCTGATGACCTGACTTAGATTAGCCACGGTATTCATAACCGTATGGGCTATTCTGTCCTGAACATTCTTAATGAATGCTATTTGAATGTATATCTATTACATTTAGCTTAGGTCACAAGAGGACTACCAATGGCATTTAAGGTTTGGAGCGAGTCCAATACCTGCTTGACAGGGGACCATAATGTCACAACTGTCTTTGTCACAAGGACGATTATAAATAGCTCAAAAGGCTTGCCTTACAAGACCTTTATTATATGTATACACCCTTTATTATATGTATACACATATGGCATAGAAGCCTGTCTCGATGGACGTAGAAAGATATGGCATAAAGCCTAGTCACGAAGGACATAAATGATTATACGGCACGAAGGCCTTGTCGTAAAGGTCATTTAGATATGGCACAACGGCCTTGTCATAAGGACGATTATCAAATCTGGCACAAAGGCATGTCTCCAGGAATGTCAACATTTTAATATGTTAGCTTGTCTCGAATGACAATTTATAGCACATAGGCTTGTCATGAATGACTTTAAAACATGACTCGATGGTCTATCCTCAAGGACCTTAATTTATTAGCCGCAATCTTATTAGATTAGGGCTTCAAGGTTTGAACGTGGTTCTTCACCTTTGGACAGGGAGTCATAGACTACAACTGTCATCGTCTTTGAAAGACGATTCCTTTGGCAGAAAAGTAAGCCAAATCAACATCACTAATGGATGTTTATATATAACCATCGTATTTAATGATATTGGTCATGATCACATCGATCATATTGACTATTAGGTTTGGGTATAATCACACCATTTTGAACAGGGGATCATAAAGATCACTACTATCTTTGTCTTACCGACACTAGAATAACGTATAGCCCGTAGGCATTTCATCACGAGGGATGTTAATATTGTGATCATCATACTGATGATACTAGTCAGGATCATAATGATGGTATAGACTATGGGATTTGAGTATAGCTCACCCTCTTGGGCAAAGAATCACAAAAGATTACAATTGCCTTGTCTCAATTGGACAATATAATATAGCTCTTAGGCAAAGCATCATTAAGGATGTTAAAATTTTTAATCATCATATTGATGATTTTTGTCATGATCGCATTGATCATATAGACTATTAGGCTTGAGCAGAGCTCACTACCTTGCACAGGGAATCGTAAATATCATAATGTCTTTGTCACACATGGACAATATAATATGGCTCTTAGGCGAAACATCATTAACGGATGTTTATAATAGGTTCATTCTATTAGGTGATATAAGTCATGATTGCATTAATCATATTGACTATTTGGCTTGAGCATAGCTCACCACCCCAGACAAGGAATCATAAAGATAACAATGTCAATGTCCCAAATGGACAATATATTATAGCCCGTAGGCAAAGCATCACTAAAGGATGTTAAATAATATTATCATCGTATTAAAGGATATTAGTCATGATCGCATTGATCATATAGACTATTATGTTTGGACATAGTCCAATATTTTAGACAGGAGGTCAAAGACCATCACTGTCGTTGTCTTATCGGACAACAAGTTTAGCCCGTAGGCACTTCATCACTAACGGATGTTCATAATATGATCATCTTATAGGAAGATATAAGCCATGATTCCTAAATCACTAGGTTAGATAAGGGGATTGGAAGACTCCAATATAAGGATGACTGTTGTGATTCTCTCGAGTCACATTTGTCAAGAGTGCTAACACGTTCTTAGGTGTTAACAAGGATTTAGATCCCTGGAGTATGTTTCACCATCTTGGCCGCGTAGGCTAGGTTTCACCTTTAAGATTCCCTTTTAAAATGCACACTGACAGGGAAAGGAGGATATTTATTTTATTCAGGATTTTTATCATAAATCCTAATTCATAAGTTAATAATAATAGCACAAATGGCCTAGTCGCGTAGACAAGTTAAATTTATAAGTCATGATTTCAGAGAATCGCGGTATTAAGGTTTGAATCAAAGTTCATTACCTTTTCCTGACAGGGAGCTGTAGGCTACCACTGTCTTTAGTCCCAGAGGACATTAACTATAGCCTGTAGGCACTTCCCTTCTAAGGGATGTTTATTACAGAATTGCCCCTTAGGGAATTTCATTAACCATGGTAAACAGAGACCATATTTGGTTAATTTATTAATCATTTATATTTAGGATTTCCATTATAATTTATCCTAATTATAAAACATTAACAGTTTTATTAGTGGCACCCAATGGCCTGGTCACATGGACATTTATAAATTATAAGCTTATGATTTCAGATAATCAAAGCATGAAAGTATATTGGCACAATAGGCCTAGTCACAAGGACAATTATAATTTATATGCTAGGATTTCAGAGAATCAAAGCATTTGAGGTTTGAACCTAGTTCATTACCTTTTTCTGACAGGAAGTTATAGCTACCACTGTATTTTGGCTCATGTAGAAATGAGCAAGGCCCGTAGGCATTATATTAACGGACAGGGAGTCATCGCTACCACTGTCTTTTGGCTCATGTAGAAATGAGCAAGGCCCGTAGGCACTATATTACCACGTATGGTTAAAATATGATCATCTTAATTGATGATGTAAACCCAGGATTCAGAGATCATTAAACTGGGTTAGGAATCTTTAGAAAGATCCTTATATAATAATAACGTGTGTGATTTTAAATGAATCACATCTGCCAGGAGTGTTAACATGTTTTAAGATGTTAACAGGGATTTGAATCTTTTAAACAGGTCTTACCATCTTGGCCCGGTCTTGTAATTGACACGAAGGCTAGGTTTCACTCTTAAGATTCTTAGTTAATGGTTTGAATCTTTTTAACAGGTCTTACCATCTTGGCCCGGTCTTATAATTGACCCGAAGGCTAGGTTTCACACTTAAGATTTTTAATTTAATTAACGCAGAACAAATTTTAAATTGAGGTGTTAATATGGATCTGAATCTAATTATGGAACTACCATCTTGGCCCGGTCTTAAAATGACCCGAAGCTAGGTCTTGTCCTTTCTAGATTTTGTCATTTTATTATAATAGTAGATCTTGCAAAAAGGAAAATGATATTTTCCATTTATTTAATATTTCTTGTTTAGAATGAAAGTTTAAACTTAATCATTCCATTATATAAAAATAAAAGTATAAAGTTGCCCTAAGCGGGACTTGAAAGGAATAATGCTGTCCTCGTAGGGACTGAAAGATAATTATGTCCTTATAAGGACTAATAGGGAAACGATCTTCAGTAAACGGAGTTTCTTCTTCATTTTATTTCTGAATGCTTTCTCCTTGGATTCTCGTTTCATTCTAGCCGCGGTACGAAGTTCAGCATCTCAGGGCTCCGGGTGTGGAGAACTCCTATTACGGCTTCTTCGCTTGGCGACGTATCCAATTAAAATTTGGAAGTAAAAAGTTCTTAGATTAGGATTTAGAATATTCCTAAGTTAAGTCTAGACTCAGAAGTTTAGATATGCGCAATTGTGTAACTGAGATTAAACACAAAAGGCTAGTGTTTAATTCACTCAGTGTTGGCTCTGATACCAACCTGTCACACCCCGATTTCCACGTGTCACCGGTGGTCCTGGTGGGGGAGTATCGTGACGTCATGGTTGGCAACGTATTAGTCAAACAACACAATAATTCAATATGCACAGCGGAAGCAAATTTAAAATATGATACAACCGAATTTATTTATTGTAATCAAAGTCACAATATCCGGATGTTATCCACAGTAGGATCGAACATAACTGGAAACAATAGTTCAACAGACTTCAGGCATCTTAAGCTTGCGAGACTCATTATTGATGCTAAGGAGACAATCCAGCCAATTACGTTTAGTACCTGCATTTAGTCTTTTTGGGAAAATACGTCAGTTTACACTGGTAAATACAATCAACTGACTCATTTTGGAAAATGATTTAAAAATTGGTTTGGATGCACATGGCATAAAATATTTTATAATTTGATTAAAATGCACAGAGGCAAGATTAATCTTCTTAACTTGGGAGAATTATTTAATATTATAATCTTGTGAACGAATTACATGTTACTTATGCGTTCAGTAGCCCGGATCTAGTCCGGGTTAAAGATCAATAGACACACCACAATAATGAGTTATACACTGACAGGTGTACGCCTACACCCCGTGCTCAGGTCGTGGCCATCTCGTAAGATGATGCCAAGGATATCCGGGACATGGTCATTAACCCCCCAAAGGCTGTAAAGTAAACAAGACTGTTTAAACGAGCCGATCAAATTATTCAACTACCCACTTAATGTGGAGATTTGATGCCCGATCAAGCGGTATGCTATATACCGTAACCCAAGCCCGTATAGGGAAAATAAGTTAAAAGTATTTACCTGAGCTAAATATAAATTCAATCCCAGCTGTATATCAAATCAGCAAGTATAGATAGCTTTTACTGGGCTCCTAATCTGGAACGAAGGTTTTTAATAACCTATTAGAATCCTAACGGGTCTTTAATTAAACTTAAGCTTAGACCGGCTAGTTTCAAAGATACGGTTCGTACGCACGATTAAGCGAGGACCGGATAGAATGTGATTTAGACCCGACAAGTTCAGAGACTTGTTTAATATGGGTCCTTCATGCACATTCTGGGTTTTGAGATAAAACCGATAAGGTTTGACCCGTTTCGGCTATTTTATGTAAACTTGTTACATAAACCGAACCGAACGCGTAATAAGCGTAACGGGTATCTGAAAGAGCATATACAGGTTTCCTAAGTTAATATGCTTCAAATATGTTGTGACATCAGTAGGATGTCTTTCATTATGCCCCGAACTAATTTAAACACAAACTATGCCCCGTAGGGGTAGTTTGGTCATTTTAAAGGTTGTAAAAGAGTTTAAATGTTTAACTGAGTTACAAGTCTGATGTAAACAGCAAACATACTCAATTTGATGAGTTATAACAGTAGGGTAAAGTATATATGTGAAATATATCATTTGTAACCCAACTATGCACCGAATGAGCATTTTGGTAATTTCACATAAGCCGAAAAGCTCAAAACTGAAGTCTGAGTTTATCAACCTTTGCTTACTGTTAAAATATCATAATTTGCCTCATATATCAGTAGGTATCAACCCGGGTATGTTCAATATGATTTTAAAACATACTATGCGTTAAAAATGCTAAATAAGGCGATTAAAGGCCATTTCCGGGTTTGATACTTAAATCTGATATTTTTATATTTCCAGAAGGCTTAAAATAATTTATTTATCATATGTGATCAGTAGCAAAAGGTTTGGAGTCGTTTAGATAAGTAAAACTCATTTTATGGCCCGTAAGGGCAAAACCGACAATTACCGGATTAAGCCTACGACTATGAGTTATGCTCAGCCTAAAATTAATTAAAAATCTTTAAAAATCCCAAAATAATATATTACATCAGTGGGTATTAAGTTTGATACCAAAAAGTAGGCTTAACTAGGCTATACGCTAATTACGTCGTTTTATTAACATAAAGCTTTAAATTTGCGATATTGAGCATAACTCTTAATCTACAAGTCAAACTGATGTCAAACTTTTCATACAAGTTTATATATCAGTATTTAAGGTTTCTACACTTTTACATTTTCATAAATCACGTTTTAAGGTAATAAGGGCATAACGGTCAACATATGAGCAATTAACGGAAATATGCATATTAATTGGATAACTAGTGAACCAAGGTGTGTAATCACAGAGGGTTGTTCTAACAAGTAACCTAATCCAATTTAAGCTCTGAGGCATTTCTAAAACATACCTGAACGGGTCAGAACTGAAAGTCAAAGTGAAAGTCAAACTATGTGACTTTCGGTTCCGAACCGGGTCTAAACAGGAAATAGTCGGGTTGAACATGTTTAGATATGTTCTTACACTAATTACTAAGTTATAACAATGATCAAACAGGTTATATATGTTCTAGATAGCTAATTATGCATAATTGACATTTTAAGCATCCTGTTGACTTTTTAATTAAAAGTTTGACCCGACTTTTGACCTGGCTAGAGTGGTGATCAGGGGAAACCCTTTTGAGGTTTTATTACCCACATAAATACCAACTCATAACTACTTTTAATTCGAGATATGACTGAGCCATTATTGACCAATCTCGAAGTCAAACCGTAATTACGACGGTTTGACTTTTAGCTAATTAACTAAGCTAAAACTAATTAAAGAAGGACTAGCAGACTTACAAGAGTCCTATGCACGAAATATGATCACTTGAGGCTGCTTGATAGCTCCAGAAATGATCCAACAATGCAGGAGAAGGTTTGGGAATGTTTGTAACTAAAGAGGCTTTATATAGTGATACAAGACACCATAAAAGCTTGACATCTTAGTCTAGCACCCATCCACAACTGATTAACACTTGTCCTAGTGCTTAGGGGGTGCCTAGGGGTCGTCCACATGTGAGAAAAACCGGCTAGAATGGTCACAATCGCGCAGAACAGGCTGCAGCAAGTTTTCTGGTCGCTGGGCATTTGTTGCGCACCGTAACAAATATTTGTTGCGGTGCGTAACAAATAGGCAGAATGAAAAAAAACTTGGCCTTTCAAGCATTCGAAAGGGCAACCGACTTATTTCTTGCAATTTGACCCCTTCTTATTTACCTACAAAGGCTTTAGGACTTATACGCACTTTGCCAAGTCCCTGGGCATTTCCGGTTAACCCGAAAAGTCATAACTTTCAACGTTAACGCTTTAACCCTCGCATACGGATTTGATCATAACTTTCTCATACGGTAACGAAACTTTATGAAATTTATGTCGTGCATTCTAGTGAGCATAATTAACAGTTACAAAGCTTCGGGTTTGTCAAAAGGTCACTCAGAGGTATATCTTTAACATGTTGACTCATTTGACCCCTGTAGTTTGTAATCTCTCACTTTTAGCTTCGTATGATCCATGATTTATTCGTTTGATGTTATAAACATCATGTAGGGTTATTATGAAGTATATTTATTCACTGTTGACACTTAGAACCCGTATAAACACATACTTTCCATGTTTGTCAACTTTAGTCCTTTTATAACATTCTTTCACACGTTCAAACTTTATGACACGTGTCAACACATTATAGGACGTGAATTTTCGAGGTGTTACAAGTGAAGAATTGGATCACGCCTAAATCTGCATCTGAGGTTCGTTACTTCTTAGGATTGGCAGGTTAATACCGCCGATTCATCTCGAACTTTTCAAAAATTGTTGTTCCTCTCACTGCGTTGACTTAAAAAGATAAACCTTTTACTTGGGGTCCTGAGCAAGAGGAATCTTTTCAAACCCTCAAGAACCTGCTTTGTAACGCTCCTGTACTAGCCATCCCTGATGGGAATGATGATTTCGTGGTATATTGCGATGCCTCGAACCGTGGTCTTGGTTGTGTCCTCATGCAGCGAGACAAGGTCATCGCTTATGCATCTCGAAAGCTCAAAATACATGAGAAAAACTATACTACCCACGATCTCGATCTGTGTGCAGTTATTTTTGCGTTGAAGATTTGACGACACTACCTATATGGTACTAAGTGTGTGGTTTTCACCGACCATAAGAGCCTGCAACACATCTTTAACCAAAAGGAACTAAATATGCGTCAGCGACGTTGGGTGGAGTTGCTTAGCGACTACGACTGCGAGATCCGCTACCATCCTGGCAAAACGAATGTCGTGGCCGATGTTCTTAGTCGTAAGACTCATGTTAGTAGCATCCGCTGTTTTCAAATCACTAGTGATCTTCACGCTTGCATTCGTGAAGCTCAATACTCGTCAGCCAACGAAGGTAGTCTAATCGCCCAAATACGTGTGCTTCTATAAACCAACTTGTGACAAAGTCTGATGGACTTCAATACTATCTCGATCGCATCTGGGTACCAGATTGCTATGGACTTTGTAACCAAACTTCCTCGTACACCTTCTGGTCATGATAGCATATGGGTAATCATCGACCGCTTGACCAAATCAACTCACTTTCTTCCTATTCGTGAAAATTTCAAAGTAGAGAAACTTGCTCGAGTCTACATTGATGAAATCATTTGTCGTCATGGTATACCCATTGACGTCATCTCTGACCGCGATGGTCGCTTCACTTCACGTCTTTGGCAAACTTTTCAGTCCGCTATGGGTTCTCACTTAAATCTTAGTACGGCCTTTCATCCTCAAACGGATGGACAGACCGAACGTACTATCCAAACCCTAGAGGATATGCTCCGCTCTTGTGTCATCGACTTTGGTGGTAATTAGGATGTACATTTACCATTGACTGAGTTCTCGTAAAACAACAACTACCATTCCAGTATTCAGATGGCTCCTTTCGAAGCTTTATATGGTCGCAAGTGTCGATCTCCCATCACTTGGCATGAGATTGGTGAAAAAAACACGAACTAGTTTGGAACCGAACCGAAACCAAAACGAACCGAAACTTTAACAAAAAAAAGACGCTTAAAACGGCCAAATCGGTTTGGGACCAAGCCGAAATCAATACCTAAACCGGTTTGGCCTCAAACCGGCATCCACCAAAACCGGTTTGGAAATCGAAAAAAAATGATTTTGGCCACCACTAGTTGGTAGTGATATTGAGCTTTATTTAGAGGAAATTGTCAAAATCGTCCCTAAGGTTTGGACATATTTGTCAGTTTCATCTAAAACAATTTTTTTGTACCATATTGCCCTTCACTTTTGAGATTTTTGTCATTTTCATCCAAACGTCTAATTTGGGTTATTTTTTGGCAGATTTATGGATGAAAAAGGCAAAAAAACCCAAACCTCAGGGACGATTTTGGCAAAAAAAAGTTAGACGTTCGGATGAAAATGACAAATTAGCCCATAAGTGAAGAGCAATATGGTACAAAAAAAGTTGTTTTGGATGAAACTAGCAAACGTGTCCAAACCGCAAAGACGATTTTGGCAATTTACGAAAATGAAAGATAAAAAACCGAATCCCCTAACTTGATTGATTACGCTAAAACTCGGCATTTTGCATATTCGCAAGACTTTATAATATTGATCTTCCATTGGCTCAAACAAAAAAAAAGTTGCAACCATTGGAGAACTGAATGTGGAGGGGACAATGTAGAGTGTATAGTTTCAATTTTCTATAAAAGATAAAAAAAATGTAGTTAACAACTTAAAAGTGAAAAAGATGAAGTCTCAACAACAAGCTCATTCACATTATGGTCTCCACCTTAATAGTTACACGAGAAAACCAACCATTATGAAGGTCGATATTCCTAACAACAACGACTACATATGTGTTTGAACTTTGAACAACTTTACCATTTATCCACTTTACTCAATTCTATGGGGAGAGCATAAAGGGTCCAAAGTCGTATAATTATTGTGTATGATGTAACACAAGTTGTGTATAAGGTACAATTTGTTTTTAAGAGGTAAAATGCCTACAGTCTGCTGACCACATCTGCAAACATCTGTAGAAGAAGAGGTGGCTGCAGCCTGCAGTCTGCAAGAAGAAGGTTGTTTTTTTTTAACGTATGTAGAGTTGTAGACTTCTAAAATAAACTGGTGGTGGTGTACGGACGGTGGTGGTGGTAGACGGTGGTGGTGGTGGTGGGCGGTGGGCGGTGGACGGTGGTGGATGGTGGACGGTGGTGGTGTTTAACCCTTTGCAGACCTTAGAAAATCCTAAAAGTGGTTGGGCCAAGTCTGCACCAAGAAGAGCTCGCGCAAACGTTTTTTAATGAAACTTCTTCGGAAAAACAAACAGTCTGCAGATGACAATGTTTGCGCAGTGCAGATAGAATAGCCTGCGAATATCTTTTTTAGAAAAACAAACATCACCTAAACCATCTCGGTTAGGGATTACATGTTCAAATTCCCGAAAGGACCAAAGTTGGAACATCCAAATTTGTGATGTCATCATAAAGAAAAACAATGTGAATGATAGTTACATTGGAATGAAGAACAAAACCAAAATATGTACCATATAACAATAGAATCATGTTTTGGGTAAGCATTTTTAGCAATGTACCTCTTTTTAACAATAATCATAAATATTAACACCATTGTTGGATGTTAACATCTTCAATCATATTCTAGTATTAGATTCATATTTAACAACAGATTCAATGTAAGCTATAGATCAAAGCAGATTAGGAGTCGAGGTGGTCGACTTTTGTTTGTCTTTGTCTTTCTCTTTGTCTTGTGGAATGTCTACACTGGCGGTTATATGAGCAGATTGAGTAGGTGAATCGGAAGTTGGTGGAGTGCCATGCGCTTGAGCATTTCCGGATGGAGAGTTTAGTTTCAAACTCTTAGTAGGAAGATGACTAGATCGCCCCTTCGATTCTCTCCTTTTTGATGCATTTTTGTGCCAATGCTTAAGAGCTTTTGAAGTTTGGTCATCAAATATAGACCTCTTCATCTTAGATCCCATCTGCACACCAAAAGAACACAATAAACATAAATAACACGCCTTTGCGCTAGTCCCAAAGTAGACAAGAGTACGCAAGTAAGAACATGATTTTGTTGCATAATATACCAACGTACTCATGACCTTGGTGTGTTTTGAGTCACTAAAAGATATATATGAACCTTCGGGAAGTTTTACAGAGATGCTTATACCTATTGCTTTAAATGGGATACATAAAACATTTCTTTTATTATCTTCTATGCACTAAGTACACGTGCTTATGTGATTCTCGCAGTTTTCTACTAAAATTGGTTATATACTGAACGCACCCCTATGAATCTTCCCCATAAAATAACGTTAAAATAAGGGTATAGAAGTGATTTTACTCTACCATGTAATAATAAGTTTTGTTACATCTAGTATCAAGAGAAAGTATTAGTAAAATAATTAGATAATCATTAGCAGTTAGAAGTACCTGTGAAATAAGAGCATAGAGTGGAAGGATGCTGTAGGCGCATAAGATTTGAACAACAATTCTGTCCATTCAAAAATATAACATTCTTCAAGCTTGCAGAATAATAACTTTAATATTTTAAATATAAAAATTGAAGTAAAATAATGTTGTTGAAACAAGAACAATAGAGCTCACTTTTAAATCTTTTTTTTTTTTTTTTTTTTGTAAAAACAAACTTACCCAATTATAACTCTACCATATTGAAGAAAGGGTTTTTCATGAAAGCAAGAGTCAAGTCCAAACTCATACTGTAAGCAGACAATAAGACATTAAAAGGTTGATAGATCTTTATTAGTTAGTATTGGATGTATGCGCGTTCGCGTGAAAAAGAAAGAAAAACGGTTACCCATATCCAGAAGAAGTGTGTTATCTCAAATGAGTTCTGAAAGAATAAAACAAAAAATTACAATTCACAGGCTACCAAATTACTCAAGTTGCAAATAGTTCTATTGGGTAACGGGTCAACACAGGTTATTTTTGTATGGGTTAAGTTGAGCCAGAAAGTTTTTGTTGTCCAAAATTATAATTATTTGTATATATATATATATATATATATGATTTTCAGTTATAATCTGATGATTCAGAAGTCTATGCATTAAAAATGCAACTGAACTCATTTTATTCTAAGCTACTTTTTAAATTGTTGGAAGTAATATAATTTTTTATTTTTTGCATCTGCCAAATTTGATCACCAAAAGTATATTCTTTTAATAATACCCATTTTTCAATCTGACCCGTTAGATATGTAACATACCTCAAATCGACTCATTTATCAGTAAATGGGTCGAAATGGGCCCTTCTAGTCACAAGGGTTGTATTGCTGACATGGTACAACAACCCATTTAAATTTACTGAAAATGTTGTAATTTCAAATAAGCATACGATACGTAACAAAAAAAAAAAAACACGGTAAATACCATGAAGAGCGTGAGCTGAATAAGATAGAGAATTAGTGAGGGGTCCAGAAACCAAAAATGTTTATCTGTTACTTGCACAAGGGGTATTCCTTGTATAACTGCATGCCTTTCTTGAATTTCAATAGCCATTTGTGCTATAATTGCTTGAAGCTTTGTTCCAACTGCTAATATTATCTTTAGCCACAATAAACGGTTAGTTATACATATACTTCTTTCACAAAGTAAAAAAAAAATTATGTATTTGTCAATTTTCTCAAGAAATGAAGAAATCCTTACGACAACAGGAAATAGAGATAGCCAAATCATAGCGTGAGTTCCTGCGATATGAACATTGATTAATGGTGAGAATTTTTTGGCAATATGAGTTGTAGAAACAAGGCATATGGTAAAGAAGTTCAAGAGTAAAACTTAACCTTCAACATTAGCAAACAGATAAAGGACCGCAGTAGACCATAAGAGCGGGCTGAAAATGGATTAACATTATTCACAAGGCAAAAAAAAAAAAAAAAAAACTTAATAATTTTCAAATTTAGAACAATATGTAGAACTAATTACCTGATTCCCACAATTACTTTAAAATCATCTTCCAGTGACCTTTTGATGTATTTTTGAAAGTTGAATTGACTGCCGGGCGCTAAATGAACCTGTACATGAAATTCAAGAAAGTCAATGGAGAAAGAGTTGACTAAAAATTATATATTTTTTTTGTAGAACTCACAGAGATAAAGCCATGGCGCATGGTAAAGTAATCCGATCTACCAACAGAAGTAAAGAATTGCCGAAAGAAGCAAATCTGAAATGAACGATTTGCTAATTAACAATGAACACAAATGAAGAAGAAGAAAAATAAATGTATAATGTCCTACTTACAATGTAGAAGAATATTGGCAATCCAGTCAATTTCGTAGCATGACCTTTAACAAAAGATGTTTCTTTTGTAAGCCGAAACTTAGAAGGATCTGCATATAAGAATTACAAACAAAAATATCATTAATAATAATAACAAACAAAATAATATCTTAAGAAACTTTTGATGACATACCATGTGCACTTGCTTGTTGCTGCAAGATATCTTTTTCCCAAACTTTCCATTCGCGTATCTGCATCAAAGAAATAAAAAAATTAATCATTTTTTAAATGGAAGTTTTTTAGAAAAAAAGTTACTGAAATTGTTGTTACCTTTGCTCTGCCTCAAAGAAATAAAAAAATTAATCATTTTTTAAATGGAAGTTTTTTAGAAAAAAAAGTTACTGAAATTGTTGTTACCTTTGCTCTGCCAACAATCATAGTGAGGGCACTATAAATAACATGAAAGACTGCCAAGAAGAAAATGAATATGTGGAGTTGATGCAATCCAGTAACGGTTATAAGCGCCTCATATCCCTAACCAGAGTTTGAACAGATTAAAAACAAAACCTTTAAAAATAATTTAAAGTTAAAAAAATCTTACGGGCTTGCATTCTTTTGGTGGGTCGTCTCCTGCTAAACGTCTTTGATCATACCATAAGAGCTTGCGACGGGTATCTTCCTCGTCTCCTTCATCGTCAAGTGGTGCTTTACCATCAGGTTGTTTCTTGCAAGGCAAGAAATCTTTTGTAAGAACCTTAGAAACACAAATGGCAGCAATGTAGTTCTGACAAAATGTCATCAGCAGAGATATAAATCCAAGGATCATCAGTTCTGCATAACGTACGTACCATCAAATAAATACATTAGTATTTATAGTTTTTAGTAAAATGACGTTATAAACATTTGAATACATGTTTGATGACATCTGACCCGTTACACCTAGTTGACCCGTTTCATATTTAGCTAAGTATATTTATATTTGACCCGTATGGACCCTTTTCCATATAAATGGGTTGAAATTGCAGTCTCTTGTTTAACCACAGTTTGACCATTTTATATAAATGATTATAAATAAAACCATACTATTAAAATAAATAAAATGATTTAGGACATTGTAAAAGTATGTTAGACCTGTTTGGACCGTTTCATTTATAGCAATATTGTTAATATTTATCCTACCTGTCATCAATCAAATACAAACGCTTTTGGATCGAGAAGCGTATTCTTACCCGTTTTGATCTTCTCCAACGCTTCAAGCAGCCCGACTTTATGCCTATGTTTTAAATACTGATACAAAACAAATTAAATAAATGTGTGTCAGCAGAAGAACCATTATATGTAACAAGATTGAAACTTACAATGAGATAAATAAAACACACAATCAAAAAATTAATAGAATTTGTGTTTTATGATCTATTACATACATGTCCAACATGATGCAGGATCTTCTCCAACATGATGGAAAGTATAACAATGATCGCGCAAACCATAGCCACCGACCACGTGGCCGTTTCATCTAACCCTCTACCAGCTCCCATTTCAACCTTAAACTTTTACAAACAAACAAATCTTTCTTAAAAAAACTGCAGCTTCCTCTCAAACATCATATAATAGTCGAAACGCGTTCCAAGATGATGAAAACACAAGAAAGAAAGAAATCTTTTTTCTTTATGGGAAAAAAGAAGATTTATCTTTTTTCTTTTTGGTCCTGACAGAAATGGACCAACAAATGTATATTTTGGGAGTCAAACTGTTGAAAGAAACATATTTCCTCATATTCATACATTACTAATTATGACAAAACCAATTAACCAGAGTGTTAATAGGAAATTCAGTTACATGACTATAAATCTTGGCCACAAAATATGTTTAAGCACAATGCACCCTCCTCAATTTATTGTTAATCACTGTGGTGCCCCCTTAGAATCTACAAGGGTTAAATTGACATTTTTTTAGCAAAGAGTTGAATGGATTTGGATTTTCAGTTGCTAAAAGAATAGACTATTTTATGATATGTTTGGATCAGTAGGGGTGTTAAAATCGGACGTGTTCATGGTTAACAGATCGAACACGAACACGATACGAACCTAACGATCGTGGGCATAAAATATTTTAAAATTACGTAAACATGAACACGAACATATGAACCCCAAAAATGACACAAATATTCAAGGGTTGACACAAAAACAACCCGTTTAACCCAATCTTTTTTATATCAATCAATCATACCCAGTAAAATCCCACAAATAGCAAATCTATTGGTAGGGTCTGGGGAGGGTGGGATGTAGGCACACCTTACCTCTACCCCTAGGGATAGAGAGACTGCTTCCAGTGACCCTCGGCTCCAAAACACTCAGGAAAGAAATAAATAGAACATGAGGTGTGTGTATATGAAGCTACCAATATAACATGAGTAGTGAAAAACAAGACAAATATAACAACACAAACAACCTATACACATAGGGGGTGTTTGGCTAAGCTTTTTCACACCTCCTTTTAACTTATTGACTTTTACAAAAAAGCTAATAAGGAGAAAAAGTGTTTGGCTAACCTAATACGTAGTAAGAGTTTTTAAAATGACTTTTTGTATAAGAAGAAAAAGTTAGTTTTAAGCAATGTTTTAAAAACCGGTTTTTAAGTCATACCGGGTTGTGCTCTATAATGGTTCAACTGGTTGAACCCAGTTGTATTGAGCGGTTGAACCGGGTTACTAGTTAACCCTATAAATTCCATAAAATACAAATTCATCTAAAAAAACAATTTAATCTCAACTAGGATTTATGTAACTGATCATAATTTTATCTAAAAACAACTATTTTTATTGTAAACTATTAAGCATTTTAAGAATATTTTTATTGGTTATAAACAATATTGTATTGTATGAGGTGAGTAACAATTTCAACAACGACGAAATATTGGAATAGAAGGCACTAGGTTAATTACCGGAAATATGAAAGATCAATATTACCTTAATATTGTATTTTATTAAAATTAAGAAATCAAATCTTAAGATAATGCAAACCGGTTCAATTGTTTGAACCGGTAGAACCGGATTTACCGCCGGTACATAAAACATACAGTATACGGGTTTTACCGGCCTTTATCGCACCGGACTCGTGTCTCATATCCGGTATAGCCGGTCGGTTCATACCGGTATTTAAAACATTAGTTTTAAGAAGTGAGGATATTATGTCTTTGAGCTTTTCAAAAACAAAATTACAAAATTATCCCTGTGACCTACACACATATGAAATCGCTGCCTGCTGTTTCTTTTCTCCAAAGCCGCCAACAGCGACGCCAGTTCCGCAGACATCGCTATCACGTCCCCTGCTCCTTGTTCCGCTAAGGTCAGATTGTTTGTTTGATTGATTTGTTCCGGCTGCTGCTGTTTTTGTAAATCAATTTATGCTTTTGTTTCTACAATTATATGAAATACGATTTATGTAATTTACATGTAATAGCTTCGCGTTGCATAAGTTTAAAAGTTTATTTTGAACAATTGTTATTTGTTATATGGTGATTCATTTACTTTTTTGTTTACATGTGTTATCAAATTACTTATTTGGTGTTATTAGGGCTGTAAACAAACCGAACGAGCCATATTCGTGCTCATTCGTTAAGAAAATGCAGTTGTTCGTGAACTGTTCGCGAACACATGTTGAACAGAAGTTTACATTCGTGTTGGTTTGATAAGAAAGTTCAGTTGTTCGCGAATAGTTTGTGAACACTGGTCACGAACACAAACAAATGCAAACAAACACAAACCCAATATTAAACTTGAAATTAAAATAAAAGCATCGTTAACCTTAAACACCTGACACATTAAAAAACATTTAAAACTTTTAACAAATTAACATAAAGAAACAAACACGAACGAACATGAACGAACGTAAACGAACACATAAGTGACATTACCAAACGTTCACAAACGCAATCGGATAACGAGACCTTTGTTTGTTTTCGTTCATTTAGTCAATCGAACTGAATATCTTGTTTGTGTTCGTTCATTAATTAAACGAACGAACATAAACGGACTTTCCACCGAACAGTTCAGTTACTGTTTGCTGAACGTTCAGTTCGTTTACAGCCCTAGGTGTCTTTTATCACTTTTAAACAACATAACTCAAAAACTGTGAAATCAAACTGTTACTACGCCTTTAGTTTAGTTTCAAATTCTAACGATTTCGTTTCGGTTTGTCCTAAATGATATTCATCCAGATTATTAACAAACATGGTGGAACTAAAAGTCTCAGAGAGCCGAGACTTAACCCGAATCGAGCGAATAGGCGCTCATTCTCACATCCGCGGGCTGGGCCTTGACTCAGCCTTAGAACCCCGTGCCAGTTCTGAAGGTATGGTTGGTCAGACCAAAGCCCGTAAAGCAGCTGGCGTTATCGTTCAGATGGTGAAGGAAGGTAAAATCGCAGGTCGAGCCGTTCTTCTCGCCGGACAGCCCGGAACAGGCAAGACCGCCATTGCCATGGGCATGGCTAAGTCAATCGGACTCGAAACTCCATTCGCCATGCTTGCAGGCAGCGAGCTTTTTTCGCTGGAGATGTCTAAAACAGAAGCACTTATGCAAGCTTTTAGGTATGGGTGTCCATTGGTCGGTTTTGTGCTCAAACCAAATATAAACCGATTTTTTTTTTCTTTTTTCGGTTTTCACGATGGGTTCAGTTTCAGTTTTGTTATTTGGGATTGAAATTTTTGGGTTTAAATGTTTATGTTAGTTAATGATTAATTGATCATTACACGTTTGAGCCTAAATCATTTAGGCGTAAAAATAAAAAACTATAATCCATAAGACCAATAACAAACATTAGAAAATTAACAGTCTTTTTCATTATTCGGTGTGGTTTGTTTTTTTTTCGGTTTTTTGAAATTACAACACCGAAACTGAACTGTAAACTTAGGTTTTCAGAAAAATGAAAAACCGAACCGTAGTTTTTTTGTATGGTTTGGTTATTTCTAGGGGTGCAAACAAGCCGAGCAGCTCACGAGCTGCTTAAGATCGGCTCGAGAAAAAGCTTGAAACGAGCCGAGCCTTATCAAGCCCAAGCCGAGCCTTATCAAGCCCAAGCCGAGCTTGAGCCTAAAATAAAGCTCGTTTATTCATCGAGCCTAAGCTCGGGCCTTGGCATGTGAAGCTCGTCAAGCTTGTCGAGCCTTAGTGTAATATTAGTTTTTATTAGTATTTAATAACATTTACACCTTATTTAAAGTTGTCTAATAACAAGCCAAGCTTATTTAAACTTGTGTATGAGCCAAGCCCGAACCTAAAAATAAGCTTGTTTAGTAAACGAGCCCTAGCCCTCTCTAGCTTCACTTATCGAGCTCGTGGCTTAAACGAGTCTATTATTTATATTATTTTTCTTTAAAATATTAATTAATAAATAATAAACGACCCGAGCCCGAGCTTGAGAAACTACCAACGAGCTGAGTTCGAGCTTTGAAAACAAAGCTCGAACTGAGCCGAGCCGAGCAAGGCTTGGCTCGTTTGCACCCCTAGTTATTTCGGTTTAGTTTTGTCTGTTAATTTGTTTTCGATTCGGTTAATTGGTCTTCTACTCATCCGTACTTTTAGGAAGGCTATTGGTGTAAGGATCAAAGAGGAGACCGAAGTGATTGAAGGGGAAGTTGTTGAAATCCAGATCGACCGTCCAGCGGTGACCGGAGCGGCATCGAAAACCGGGAAGTTGACTTTGAAGACGACGGAGATGGAGACGGTGTATGATCTTGGGGCAAAGATGATCGAAGCATTGGGGAAGGATAAGGTTCAGAGTGGCGATGTGATTGCAATCGATAAGGCTTCGGGGAAGATAACGAAACTCGGGAGGTCGTTTTCGCGGTCTAGAGATTATGATGCAATGGGGCCGCAAACGAAGTTCGTACAGTGTCCTGATGGCGAGCTACAGAAGCGGAAAGAAGTGGTGCATTGCGTTACACTTCATGAAATCGATGTTATCAATAGCAGAACACAGGGGTTTCTTGCTCTTTTCACGGGCGACACCGGTGAAATACGAGCGGAGGTCCGAGAACAAATCGACACAAAGGTTGCGGAGTGGCGAGAGGAAGGAAAAGCCGAGATCGTGCCAGGTGTCCTCTTCATCGACGAAGTCCACATGCTCGACATCGAGTGTTTCTCATTCCTAAACCGTGCCTTAGAAAACGACATGGCACCGATACTAGTCGTCGCCACCAACCGAGGAATCACAACCATTCGCGGCACAAACTACAAATCGCCACATGGGATACCAATCGATTTCCTGGACCGACTCCTCATCATCTCCACACAACCCTACACCGAAGAAGACATTCGCAAGATTCTAGATATACGGTGTCAAGAGGAAGATGTGGATGTATCAGAAGATGCAAAGGTTTTGTTGACGAAAATCGGGGTGGACACATCGCTAAGATATGCGATAAACTTGATTACGTCAGCCGCGTTGGCTTGTCAAAAGAGGAAAGGGAAGGTTGTTGAGATGGAAGATGTTAGTCGCGCTTACGAGCTGTTTTGGGATGTGAAGAGATCGACGCAGTACTTGATCGAGTATCAAAGCGACTACATGTTCAGTGAAGGAACAATGGGGGAGGAAGGTGAAGGCAGCATGATGGTTTCATAATGGTTAAATGTTAGTGATTAAAAAAGATATGATGGTTTCAGTGTCGGAGCTACTTAAAGAACCAGAATGAATGAAACAAGATAATGCATTTTTTTCATCACTATTTTAATATATGATGTACATACGTTGTGTTTGACTTTGAATCATTATATTCTTACTTAAGTTTTCTGAAAATTTCAACGAGTTTAGAGGGCTACAACAAATTGTTGTTGAAATAAGTGTTACTGAAAGCCTTTCTTTCCGACTTCTACCTCTCTTTGAAAACATATAGACCAAAAGAAGCTTCTATTCATAGGCCTTGAAGGTGGCTAACTCTTTCTTATTATTAGTAAGATATGAATGTTTTAAATTGAAGGCCCCCTTTCTTTTGGCAGACGCCACAGGGCTTAATCGCATATCACTTCTTCAGAATTAGGACACAATAATATAGCGCGCATCAGATAAGAGAGTACCCCCTTTATTATAAGACAAGCCCCACACGTCCTTTCTTACTAGATGGAGGAATCGTCGCTCGACAGCTCGAAAGCGAATTAGTACAAACCCATGTGATATGTATTCGCTTACGTACCAAACGTGTTTCGTCATACCCTGACTACTCTTCTTTCCTTAGCTTATTTGCCCAACTAAGTGATGACACTCTCCTGGGCCAATCCTCAATCGACATCAACTCCGTCTTAGTGAGTCCATATCACCTAGATCTCTCTCTTATGTTAGAAATACGTATGTGGTTGGCATTAATATTTTATTTGATTGTGAAAAGTAAAACTCAAAATTTCAATTGATATAAAATACGACACTAGTTTTTTTTATAAAATGAATATCAAAACTTACATAAAGATAAACACATTGCAATAGTCTTTATGAATTTATATAAAACATTAATAGAAATTTATATAAAACATTAAAAGACAAACTTATATTTTAAGTAAAAATAAGTCTAGTTTATTAAGTATATATAAAACATAAATAAACAAACTTGTGTTCTATTTTAAGTAAAAGTCATAAGTTGTTTTAAAAAGCTAAGTCAAACATGGCCATATATACATATCTACGATGCACTACAACTAAAAACACAATTGTACCCTCTTCTAGAAATCATTAACCTTAATTCTACGTCTCCATGAGCTCCTATCATGGACCATGTTCTTAGAGAAGTGCAATCTTTGCAAATCCTGTATAATCCGCTCATCCCAAGTGATTTTGGGTCTGGCTCTATCGTCTGCCTCCTCTTCACATGCCCAAACCATCTCAATCTTCCCTCATTTATCTTATCTTATATACTAGCTACTTCTAATCTCTCCCAATATTTTTTATATCAATATCCTAAAATTATAAGTTTAAGACAAAAAAATACCCATGTATATACAACAAATATGTTTAAATTATACACATTGATGTCAACTTCTCTTCTAAGTTTTTTAATTTTGGCATAAAATACACAACCGTTTTTAAGTTATAACATCATCATCGTTATACTCAGTAAATCCCACCAATAGCAAAACTAAGGTATGCTTCCAGTGAGACCCCTGGCTCGATAGTAGCTTTGCATCAAGCCTTGGACATAAGGCACATGACACTCAGCAATCGGGACAAAGGCCAATTAGTGTATGTATCCACATGTCTTTCAGCTATCAGCGCCACCACATGATGTATGATCAACCGTCCGTCGCTTTTAACGTTATTTTTCACGAATAACGTTAAAATTAGTGCAATTTCACTCCCCCCCCCCTCCCCCGAGGGCTACACATATATACATTATATGCGCACACCGCAAGCGGGCGTAGTTTTTAAGTTATAACAAAAAAAAAAACACATTTTAAAAAATTAAATTACCTGTCAACCCACCATGTTTGTGGGTATGACCTGAAACTGGTTGGAACCTGTTTAACCCAAACCCACGAATTTCATGTTAGGTTCATGTCGTGTTACAAGTACACGTCCCTATATGGATGTGCATTTTAAGGTTTATTAATGTAACTTGTTAATTTGTGAAAACAAAAAACTGATTATGATTCTGATTTTCAACTTATTTAATCATCAGATTGGAAGAAGCATGTAAGAGTTGTTTAAACAAAACTGATTACTAAAACAACTGCAAAACTACCTATCTTAAATACACCTCGCGATGATCACAAAAATGCACATCCAAACTCATCGATGTTACAATATGTAACTAAAAAATCTACTTGGCGCTTTTTTAAATATGTATATTACACACACTAAAATTTTTAAAAATAACATATATTACACACAAGGTTTTCAAAGACTTTAAGTATCCGTACCGCACGACATCACCTACCCGGCATATTGACCATTCGGATCAGTGGATAATGCTTCAGATCCTCACACCAGAGTCTGGTCACACAGAATCCACCCCTTGGGGCGAGTAAACAATGTTTGTCCTTGCAGGAACTCAAGCACTGGCGCAATGTCTTTGCATCAACATATGGCGCCTATGAATAAACAGAACATTGTAATCTTATTAATATATAAACCGAGAACAAAAAGCATTTCATTTCTCCACAAAAAAAATGAATCTAATAGAACGAATTTTTAAGGTTTTGAATTTAAATAATCAAAAATAATAAACGCTGTTGCCGGGGATCGAACCCGGGTCACCCGCGTGACAGGCGGGAATACTTACCACTATACTACAACGACTTGTTGCTTTTAATCTAACTTTAAACTTATAAGATAACTGAACTGGATGGTTATTAAATATTAGTAGTTTAATGCTCTAAGTTTAATGGATATTTGATCAGTTATTAACAAACGAACGAACATGAACAAATATTCTGCTCATTCATTTATAATCTCTTAGTTATGTTTATCGTTCATTTACATATTCGAATTTACTTTTTTACTATTAATAATTTCGAACCAATTTAATTTTCAGCTTTTAGATCTTAGAAGCTGGAACAAATTTGATTTTCAGCCCATTAAATTTTTTCTATATTTTAGATCCTCCATTTAATCCAAAATTATTCATTCATTTCGTTTGTTTTCGTTTATAATATCACCAGGGAATATAAACAAACACAAACACCATCATTTTCTTAAAAAGTGACCACACAAAAAAAAATAATAATAAAAAAATAATCCGTTCATTTGAGGGTTTTTTGGTTAAAGTTAAACGCAAGAATACAAACATACCTTGTTCATATTCGTTTGGTTCGTTTACAGAAATAAATATGACTGGTTACAAAGATTATATACACTCAACATAACTGAAACAAATACTTGCAATATTTGAAACCACGAGTGTTTTTTTTTTACAAAAATGTTGCAACATCATACATAAATACTAAGATATGGTCTCACCGAAAACAATTTCATTATAACCTAGGATGATTCTGGTTTTGCTCACTTGGAACAAACACTGGTAGCTGCCCACCTCTTTGTGACCTACCTTGCTGATAATAACTCATCGCGGTTGACCCCCTTTGACCACCGCCGACAAGGGGCCCACCAAAGAATATTGACTGACCCGTGTAAGCCAACTCTGTGGCTGTAGCCTGAGAAGACGACCCGCCACCCACGCTTCTTGGAGTTGAAGCGGATACAAACCGGCCCGTATCTTGATCCCAGTACACGGAGGTTGATCTCGTACTTTCACCGACCGCCAAGTTGTTTCTCCTTGGCCCCGGTACGGCCACTGGTTGGACTGTTGTTGGCTCGTTTCTAACGGACAACGGGGATTGATTCGCTGATGACTGGTACACAGGGTTAAAGTGGTCTCTACCTTGTAACGGGCGTGGGCTGCTCGTGTTACTAACACTATGATGGCAAGTTTCGATATCTTCACGACTGGCCCGACTAGGTGGATATGAGCTTTTGGAGTGACTTCTTTTGTAATGTATTGTGCTACTCGGGCTGCTTATTATGCTCACGTTGCTACTAGATAAACGGTCAGGATCGTTCGGGTTGTGTTTGGAGCCCAATGGGCGAAGAACAGAGGACGAGGCCCGAGCTTTTGCGCCTGCTTTTATTGCTTCATTTGAATCTAGTTTTGCAAGCTTCCATGCGCTAATTCTCACGGGGCGTTGTGGTAGTTTCTTACTCTTGTCGGGCGGCAGCACTGTGTCGGGGTCGATTGTGGATGGTAGCAGCCCAGGCTCTAGATGAGGGATGACCTCATCCTGATGTCCTAACAATGCGATTTTAGTATAATACTTCACAAAAAAATAATAATAAAAAAAATTGAGTTTGTATTCAACACCTGTTGATCCATGAAGATTCTAGGAGGAGTGCACCAAGCACCTTTATGTTGCAGGCTCAAGCCATGTGAGCTTCGGCCACTCATGCCAGTTACAGCAGAGCTTGTGGGTGAAGACTGCAGGCTTTGTTGATCTAGCCCGTCTATTGATGGGCCTGCCGGTTCACTTTGGGTCCTCATTGCAACTACATACTCGTATGTTGTAATGCCCTGCATCAAATATAAATTAATTTATGTGCGCGCGTGTGTGTATAACAAACTGCACGAGATGAAAACGAACCTTACACTTTTTTTTCTGATTTTAGCAACCACCCTCAGTTTACTGATTTTACAGTAGATTGTAAATTTGCTTATGTAGCACTGATTGATCATTGATGTCATGCCAGCCACCACATCAAGTGCCAATCCAAAAAATGTTTATAGTCAAAAAATTAAAACTAAAATTATTTTTGAAAAATGTATCCTTCTTTATAAAATTTATATTTAAAAATAATTTCTAAATGTTGAATTAAATGCCAAGTGGCATACCAAATCTCAAGTAAAATGCATGTGTGTGCTTATACGTATCTATACATATAATAAAAGAAACCACTTTGAGGACACTTGTCATCATATTAGGCCATGTCTTATGGATAATTATAATTTTAGTTTAATCTCTTCTAATTAATTATAGATAATCCTCCTACTAAATATTTATTTAGTTTAATTATTACTTTTATATTTATCTATTTACTTCAAATTCAAACTTAGTTATCTAATTTGATATTAGAGTAAATTACGATTTTGGCCCTGTGGTTATATCACTTTTACCCTTTTAGCCCAAAAAGGAATTTTTTAACATCTAAGCCCTCAACGTCTTTTTTTCTAACCCTTTTGGACCCCAACGACTTTTTTTCTATTCTCTTTTGGTAGAGGCCAAAAGGGTTAGAAAAAAAGACGTTGTGGGCAATGTTAAAAGATTCGTTTTTTGGCTAAAAGGGTAAAAGTGATATCACCACAGGGGCCAAAATCGTAATTTACTCTTACACCAAAAGCATTAAAATTATAGTCATAAAAGAAGATAAACAACTAACCATAAATAAATGTCATGTAGGACTATAACCTGTTATTCAGGTAAAATATCTAGTATTAGAACACTAAAATAAAGTAGAATGATCTAACTGGAACAATAAATTTTGTTAGTGACCTAATTGGAACACTCCTAAAACTTCATTACTATTCTATGGCATATTCCCTAAAATTAACTAATATTATTTATCATTTCTACATTTACAAGTTTTAAATAAATGGTTAAATTTATTGAGACTTCGTTATTTTTAAATACATATTGTTTATTATTTGGTATATAAAATTACATTTATTCAACCCGTGTAATAAACGAGGTTTCTAAAGATATATTTTTTTATTATTTGGTATATAGAATTACATTTATTCAACCCGTGTAATACACGGGGTTCTAACCAAGTATACTATATATAGGCCACATTGCATGAATTAAAATGAATTGAAGACTTTTTCCGATTTTAGCAACCAACATTAAATTAGGCGCAAAGAAAGTTTCTGCTTATTTTAGAAAGCACAGTCATTTTAACTTATTGATGATGTGGCACCGTTTGATGCCCGACGGGTGGTCCATAGGACAACCCTTAATGATGTTAAAAGACGAGTTTGTCCCTCATTTGATCGTGTAATTATCTTGAATTAGATAACTACGAATGCTTATGTTTCAGGTACAGTTCGGGAGCTAAAAATGGATAAAACGCTGCTTTGGACGGTTTGGAGAGGAACGGGTCGTGCATGGAATGAAAGAAGAAACAAAACCCAACATTCAGGGCTCCACCGTAATTTACGGTGGTCGCCGTAAATTACGGTGGCCCTGAAATCTCCAATTTTTCCACCGTACCACAGTCTATCTCCACCGTAACAACTTGATGTCCATCGTAATTTACGGTGGAGACCGTAAATTACGGTGGAGGCGACGGACAAATGCGTAACTGCTCATTAAAACGGTTTTTGGATGTGTCTTTTCACATTACCTCATCATTGGACGTTTCTCTGGAGTTCTAGGGCGATTTTTGGCTTTGGTAAGTGTTTGTGAACAATTTCTAACATTTCGGTTTGTCTTTTGATTCATATGAACTTCAATCTTGATGTTATGATGATCCACCAAACAATGTCCGGCTAAACTTTCGGTGATCATCTTAGGTGAAGGTTTCTTTATGACTTTTGTGTGATGAATCTTTATTTCTATAATAATAGACTTGGTATGTTGCTATGTTTATTATGATGCATGAATGTTTGATTGTAAATTGTTAATTGATGTTTTGTTCCTAATCTAAATCGTACGTTCTTGGTGTCGTTGACAATCGAGATATCACGGGAAGGGTTAGGGTTGAATATTGGTTAATTGATCATCGGGTAACAACCTCGCGTTTACATAATCCGAGTACTTCGTTCCCTTTTATCACAACAAACGTTTATGCATGAGTTATGTCTATGTAACTCTTTCTAGTTGGATTCGTGCATATGAGCGAAATTGAAGAAATTAGAGACGAGGCATATGAGTGTGCATCGGCTTACAAAGACAAACTCAAGAAGGTACACGATGCAAAGTTGAGGAAGAAAACCTTTGAAGTGGGTTAAAAGGTTTGGTTGTACAATTCAAGGCTCAAGATGTTTGCGGGTAAGCTTAAAAGCAAATGGATGGGCCCGTATGTCGTTCGGCGAGTTGGGAGGTTTGGTGATGTAGATATCCAAGATGAGCAAACAAATAAACAACAAACGGTGAATGGCCATAGGTTGAAGCCATACTTGGAGGGGAACGACATCAACAACTTGGAGCTAGACAAAGCGGGCTACATCTTACGCCCGGTCGATGAGGAACAACCATGAGAGGCCCAGGTTTGGTAGTGTAAATAGTTAGTATTTTGTTTAGTTTGTTTTGTATAGTTTGCATAGTTACCGTACTCGCTTGAAGCTTATGTTTGAAACAAGTGTGGGGACATTCGGGTCACGAATTGCTCTAACATTGTGTTGAGGACAACACGGGATTTTCGAAGGGGTAGGGTAATTTTTACATGTTTTTGAAAAATTTTAAAAACACAAAAATTGAAAAAACTGAAAAAATATAAAGATACTTAAAATTGGAGTTTTTGGCGAAGCAAAAAGGCCCAGGTACCACCGTAATTTACAGTGGTACGTAATTTACGGTGGGAGTCAAAAGTTTTGGGGCTTTACGATGAAAACCTCCTGAGTTACGGTGAAAATATGGTGCCAGCATCCACCGTAATTTACGGTGTACACCGTAAGTTACGGTGGACCTGGCGAGTTGAGGGGTCGATCCGGTGCAGCATTTACATAAAAAAAATAAGAATAAATAAATCAACATATCACGTGAAATAACCCTGACCACTCAATTTCCTTTCTTCTTCCCTAACCACAAACACATCTATCATTTTCCCTAGTCCCACAAAATCTCCATAACCTTCTTCAGCCTTCAAAGCTTCATAACTCCTTCAATTTTTGGTCAAATCAAGTGAAATCTAGGTCTATCTTGACTAATTTTTCACGTACTTGCTAGTTTTGCGAAGACATTTGTAAGAAAACGACGTTTTCTGGTCCGATTCACAAGCCCTAGGTCCGAAAAATTTTGGGGGTTTTTGAAGTCTTTGTTTCACTCATGTTCTAGCATCTTCAAACAAAGGTATGGAAGTTTATTTCTTATGTTTTGATGATGCATTGTAAAAAGGAAGGTTATTTTTGTTACTTGTTCATTCCCACTTGCTTGTTCTTAGATTTTGTCATGAAAATAGTTACTTGAACATTGTTATGGTTTGTAGATGTAGGTTTGATGTAAAGTTGTTAACTTTTTGGGAATCTCTACATTGTAGAGACACCATGCCCAATTTTAGGAAAAGATTTATAAACTCTTGGTTCACTAACATCTACAACCATAGTAACAAGCAAGTGTGGGGATATTTTGGAGAGAAGGGTCTAACTTTTTGTGTTTGGTTGTGTTGTTTGCTTTGCTATGTGTGTAGAAAAATGGTACGAACGAAGGAAAGAGCGAAAGCTAGTTCATCTTCTTCGTCTAAAGGCAAAGGCAAACAGCCGGAAGAACAACCGAATAAAAGACAATACTTGGGTAGAGTTAGTGAGAGTGAAAGCGAGGATGAAGAGATGGTAGAATTGGACCCGGCTGAAAAGCCAATATGGGAATCGGGTCCATTGGATGAGCAGCCGGAGCATTGGCAACCGACACTTTTTCATGACAGTATGAACCGGTTAAAAAACAGGGCTGCCGCGTTTATTTGTGAGAGGGAAGTTCGAGAGGTGGAGTTTGGACCATTCAATGTGTTTAACCAGTTCCGCGCCTTAGGATGGGAGGCGGCGCTTAGTTGTTACGATAAAGATAACAAGAATCTGTTCATGACCGAGATTCAAGAATGGATGGCGGCGTTGAAGTTTAACAAGTATGATAGGCCATCACAAATAAAGTTGACGGGTGAGGTAAATGGAATAAAGGTGGAGATGTCATTTGACACACTAAAGAAATTGGGGAAATATGACAATCTACCGGCTCGTGACTATATGTTCCCTAGCCTTGATGATTTGTTGCTTAAACCGGAGAAACATCCGAGGTGGAATGATATGCTAGCGGCGTTATTTTTGCCCGGTACTTATAGTGGAATTTTGTACCGGAGGAACTTGAAGATAGAAGCAAAGTTGTTGCTAGCGATTTGCATTTTGAATGTCATTCCACGAAGAGGAGACAAGGAGCAAGTGAGGTACCCGTCCTCTATTCGTTACTCAATGGGTCTCCGCGTTTTCCAATCCGATATTTGATCATGAACCATCTCTGGATTTGCCGAAATAAGTTGGGGAGAGATATTATCCCGTATTGCCGAATTATCACGGGATTGATGAAGCAGTTTAAGGCGATCACGTCAGAGGATAAAGGGGCACCAAAAAGGCATCAGCCTTTCACTTTACAAAAGTTGGGAATTGGTTGGACCTACACGCAATCGGAAAGGTATCATAAGCTCAAGTCGGAGGGTCAAAGATGGCGAGCATTGAAAGTGGGTGTAAGGGATCTTCTACCGGGTGAAGCGGATGAACCGGGTGTAAGGGATCTTCTTACCTATAAATAAGAAGCCTAGGAATTCATTTCCTTTGCTCATTTCTTTTCTTCTTCTCTCTATATGTTGGTGTTCTAACCAATAATCACCAATGCGATGTTTTGTCCGATCGATTCAGGAACCAACTAACTGTCACAACCCCTGATCCCTGATCCCCGGGAACGGGCGAACGTGATCTCAGAGTTTGGTGGTATCAGTTTTAATTAGTCTCGCAGCGGAATTTACATCAGGACCGTAGTTAGGAAATGTTTATCAGAGTAAAAACCACCATATTTCATATTAATAAATAACAAGGGCAAAACCCAAGTTTCTTATTACAATACATTTATAGGGACAAACCCTATTTTATTTAATTTAAAACATCGTTTATTTGGTAACTTTTATAGCCACATTATCCCCAAGCCTTCAGTGCTCTCCAGCTGGCTTTTAATAATTGGCTGTCACATTGGGTTACCTGAAACGCGTTTTTAAAAACATTTGTCAGTCGGAAATACTGGTGAGTGAATCCCAAATTAATTAAGTTTAAAGTCACAGTGAACAGTATTGAGAGCGATCACATTGTTTATGTCTACACAATTACTCCATTTGGTATTATCACTCCTGACTTGTGGGTCATATTACCCATTGGCTAACTCATTGTCCAATGGTAACGTATTGTCATCCCGACTTACTACTCGCAAGTAGTACAAATTTTGTATACAAAACCCCAACATACCGGCAATAATTGAAGAACTACAAAGACTCAATCACTGCCAAATTTCATAGTAAAACATTTAAGGTTTGGTAAAACATTACCAAAAACATTATCAAAAAGAGGATAAACTCACATTGCTGTCTTAGGCTTTTCGTAAGGGTTTCCTGGCTAAAATCTATAATTTATACAAATGTACATTGATTAGTACCATAACCCTTTGAAATTTATTAATAATACTCTCCCCGAGACGGCATTCCAACAACTACGTCGGGCAGAACCACGACAGTTGTTACGGAACCCTAAATCAATCGGGCAGCGTAACTATTATGAAACCGGGGTTATAATACTTACAATGAAGCAGAACCTCGCTAATTAGGGGTATAGTACCCAAAATATTACTTCCAATATCAAAGATTTCGAGATTGAGAATGAAATGTGAGCGACGGAATTCGTAAACTGATGCCTGCTATTTATACTTGTGTAATTAGGTTCTGTCGCGGCCCGCGTGAAAGACAAGCAGGGCTTACGCGGCCCGCGTCAAAGCTGGTCAACGGACGAGCTTAGCTGAGTCGTTGAGTAGGTCCGCCACGATGTCGACACGTGTCGGCCTCTGGTGCCATCGCGTGTACAGGTCTCTCGCGGCCCGCATGAATTAAACATAACCCTTACGCGGCCCGCTTCAACTAAAGGGTTCAGCGGAGTCCGGTTAACACTCTCATACGGCCCGCGTGAACCTTAGGTGGGATCCTACGCGGCCCGCCTCAGCTCTATTTTTCTTGTTTTTATTTTATTTAATAATTATAACATAACTAGGGCTCGGTTTTCACATACGGGGTATAATATAAAACATATTGAAACATTTTATAATATATTTAGAGAGTCGGAATATCATGAGGGTGTTGATTTTACCAAGGGTTGTTACATTCTCCCCACCTTGTTTTAGAGCTCGTCCTCGAGATCTACTGAAATAAGTGTGGATATTTCCTTTTCATTTTTGACTCGAGCTCCCAAGTGTATTCAGGTCCTCTTTTGGAATCCCATTTCACTTTGACTAGAACTAGTCTTTTGTGTTTGAGATTCTTGACTTTCCTATCTTCAATTTGTAGAGGTCTTTCTACAAATTTGAGTTGTTCATTTACCTCTACATCCTTAAGAGGCACTATCAATGATTCATCAGCTAAACACTTTTTAAGATTAGATACATGAAATACATCATGTATTCCTGCCATTTCCTCTGGCAGTTGTAGCTGATATGCTACAGGTCCTATTCTTCTAATAATCTTAAAAGGTCCAACATACCTGGGACTTAGCTTTCCTCTTTTGATGAATCTTACCACTCCTTTCCAAGGAGAGACTTTCAACAATACTTTATCTCCTATCTGAAATTCTAATGGCTTGCATCGGTTATCAGCATAACTCTTTTGTCGATCACGTGCAGCTTTCAGTCGTTCCTTGACTTGAATAATCTAGTCAGTGGTTTCCTGTACTATCTCAGGTCCAGATAATTGTTGTTCCCCAATTTCTGCCCAACAGACTGGGGTTCTACACTTTCTTCCATAAAGTGCTTCGAATGGTGCAGCATTGATACTTGTGTGATAACTGTTATTATAAGAAAATTCTATTAAAGGTAAGTGATCGTCCCAATTACCTCCAAAGTCAATTACACAAGCTCTAAGCATATCTTCCATTGTCTGAATTGTCCTTTCACTTTGTCCATCTGTTTGTGGATGATACGCTGTGCTTAACCTTAACTTGGTTCCCATTGCCTTTTGGAAACTTGACCAAAAACGAGAGGTAAATCTACTATCTCTATCAGAAACAATTGATAAAGGAATGCCATGTAAAGAAACAATTTCATTTACATACAACTTAGCTAATTGTTCCATACTAATCGTTTCCTTCATTGGTAGAAAATGAGCTGACTTAGTTAGTCTATCTACAATCACCCAGATTGTATTATTTCCTTTCCTAGTTTTGGGTAATTTAGTAACAAAATCCATTGTTATTAATTCCCATTTCCAAACTGGCATTTCTAATTGCTGTAACAAACCTGAGGGTTTCTGATGTTCAGCTTTAACTTGTGAACAAGTTAAACATTTAGAAACATAGGTTGCTATGTCCTTTTTCATTCCTATCCACCAGAAATTTTTCCTTAAATCCTGGTACATTTTATCATTTCCTGGATGCATCGTATATTTAGATTTATGGGCTTCTTCTAATATACGATTACGTAGATTTCCTAATTTAGGTATCCATATTCTCTTTTCATGAAATCTCCATATTTCATCTGTTCCTTGTTTTAATTCTTTTAACATACCTTTTAATTTTTCAGAATCATCCTTGATTACTGATTCTTGTGCTTCTCTGATTTGATCATTTAAATCTACTTGTAGATTTAATTTAAGAGAACGTACCCTTTTTGGCTTTTCATGATACTTGCGACTTAAAGCATCTGCCACTACATTTGCTTTTCCTTCATGATAATGGATATCACAGTCATAATCACTAAGAAATTCCATCCAGCGTCTTTGTCTCATATTCAACTCTTTCTGCCCGAAAACATACCTTAAACTTTTATGATCAGTGAATATGGTAAACTTACTACCATAGAGGTAATGTCTCCAAATCTTAAGAGCAAAAATTATAGCTCCTAATTCTAAATCATGGGTTGAATAATTCTCTTCATGATTCTTAAGTTGTCTAGATGCGTAAGCTATAACCTTTTGACATTGCATCAACACACATCCATAACCTAATTTAGAAGCATCACAATAGACTACAAAATCTTCAGTTCCTTCTGGCAATGCTAATATAGGTGTATGGGTTAATCTTTGCTTAAGAATTCTAAAGGCTTATTCTTGTTTTACTCCCCATTCAAACTTAACAAATTTACAGGTTAGCTTAGTTAAGGGAATGGCTATTCTAGAAAAATATTGAATAAATATTCTATAATAACCGGCCAATCCTAAGAAACTTCTAACCTCAGTTGGTGATTCAGGGGTTTTCCATTTTGTAATTGCCTCAATCTTTGTTGGATCTACATGAATTCCTTCATGATTAACTAGATGTCCAAGGAATTGTACCTGTTCTAACCAAAATTCACATTTTGAAAACTTAGCATAAAGCTTTTCCTTTCTTAATAGACTTAAAAGTATGTGCAAATGTTTTGCATGATCCTCTTTATTCTTAGAATAAATTAGAATATCATCTATGAATACAATTATGAATTTATCCAAATATGGCTTACATATTCGGTTCATCATGTCCATAAATGCAGCTGGGGCATTGGTTAAACCAAATGGCATGACAGTAAATTCATAATGACCATACCTTGTTCTGAATGCGGTCTTAGGAATGTCCTCTTCCTGTACCTTTAATTGATGATATCCTGACCTTAAATCGATCTTAGAGAAAAATCGAGCTCCTTGCAGTTGATCAAACAAATCATCAATTCTTGGTAATGGATACCGATTCTTAATCGTGACCTTGTTTAATTCACGATAATCAATGCACATTCGCATTGATCCGTCCTTCTTTTTAACAAACAGTATTGGCGCTCCCCATGGCGACGAACTTGGCTGTATGAATCCTTTTTCCAATAATTCATCTAATTGTTTCTTCAATTCTTGCATTTCTGCAGGTGCCAAACGATAAGGTGCTTTGGCAATTGGTGAGGTTCCTGGTATCAAGTGAATTCTGAATTCAACTTCTCTATCTGGAGGTAGTCCTGGTAATTCTTCTGGAAATACATCTGAAAACTGAGATACTACTGGAATATCTTTTAGTTCTTTTCCTTTAGTGTTAGTGATTATAGAAATCAAATACACTATAGAACTTTTTCTCATGCAACTTGCAGTTTTCATCACAAAGATAAATTTATTGGACTTAGAAGATTTATTTCCTTTAATTGTGATCGTTTTACCTTTTGGTGAATTTACTTGGATTAACTGTTGATCACATAAAATACTGGCTTTATTGGCTATTAACCAATCCATTCCTAAAACAACATCAAATCCTACCAGATTCATGGGATATAGGTTTGCTATAAATTTCTGATTTAAAATTTCTATGCTTGCTCCCTGCAAGATTTCAGAAATTCTAACAGTTTCTCCGTTAGCTGTCTCTACTACACATTCTTGTGGTAGTTTAGTTAATGACTGATTTAAAAATTTACAAAATGATGTATTAATAAAACTTTGGTTTGCACCAGAGTCAAATAATACTTTAGCAAAAACATCATTAACTAAAAACGTACCAGCTATGACATCTGGGATCATCTTGGCTTCTTCTGCAGTCAGAACAAATGCTCTAGCATTTTTAGTATTCTTGTTGTTTGCAGCTAGAGCCAATTTCGGACAATTTGGCCTGATATAACCTTTTTCTCCACAGTTGTAGCATAATCCATTACTGGTTTTCTTCCTGCAATTTTCTTCCTTGTGTCCTGGCATCTTACAATAATTACAGAGAATGGAGCATTTTCCAGAATGCTTTTTCTTGCAAACCTTGCAGTATGTTGCAGAGGTAGAACCCATCTTCCTACGATTGTCAATTCCAGAACGGAATTCCTGTGTAAGCCTTTGGGTTAAGTTCCTCTTCTGATCTTCTTCTCTAGTACGGACTAATTCATCTGTCAAAGTGTTGGCTAATTCTACAGCTTCTTCTATGGTTTGAGGTCTAGCTGCCTTGACTACATGTCTAATTTCCCCAATTAAACCCCAAATATAACGGGAAATTAACACTGGTTCTGGTGAAGCAAGAGTTGGTACTATCCTAGCATATTCGAAAAATAGCTTTGTGTACCCTTTGCTATCTACACCAGTCATCCTAAGGTTTAGGAATTTGTTTGCTCTCTGTTCTTTTTCATTGGGTGGGCATAATTTCCTTTCTACTTTGTTTTTAAATTCTTCCCATTCCATATTATAGGTGTGATCACTTCCTCTTGTCTGGAGGATAGTGTTCCACCATTCTAGTGCTGCATTTTTAAACAGATTAGAAGCAAACAATATCTTATCTTCTTCAGCACACTTACTTATCCTTAAGACTGCCTCAGTCTTTTCTATCCAGCGTAAGGTTGCAATGGCCCCTTCATTGCCCGAGAATTCCATTGGTTTACAAGACCAGAATTCTTTATAAGAACAACCGTTAGGCACGGTTCTTCTTCTTTTAGGAATAGGCATTTGAAGTACAGGTCCATTGTTTACACTGTTTTCTGGTTCAAGTGGTCGTTTACTGCTATGCCTACTTTTATTATCAGCATCCTTAACAGTTTGAAGTATAAATGGCATTGCATCTATAATTCCTTGTGCTACTATGTGTTGGATAGCACTATTGTCCATTTGATTTCCATTGTTATTGCCACTTGGATTATCATTAACCACGTTAATGTTACTCTGGTTATCGTTATTTTTCTTGATTTCCTTCATCGGCCATCTGAATTTTAAACATTTATCCCATATTAATATCACAAAATAATAAGTAATATAATTGATCACATGACACACAATCTAACCAAAAACGTAGATCATTGCTACTTACTCTTTTCATATACTTATGCATCTATTACACACGAGTACAGAAATAAAGATTACAATACCAACATAAATAAAATAGTAATATGCATCCGTACACACATATTTTTATTTTATTTTATTTTATTATTATTATTATTATTATTATTATTATTATCACTTCCTCCATTCCAATATTCAAGGATATGGATTTATCCAAAAATCCATATTGCGCTCATCGTATTTCCATACGAGACGCTCTCCCACCTGACGCATCCTCTCACTATTCTCTAAAATTTCCTCCCCGAAAGTCCTAAGTTCTTGAACGTTTTCTGCACTCATTGGGGGTGCAGGTTCTCGGACTGGGTTTGGAATCTGGGGTACGGGTTCCTGATATGGGGGTGACATTTCCTGAAATTGGTAAGGATCCTCTAATATTTCCCTAATATAGTCATTTTGATAATAGGGATCTAAAGGGTCCATACCTGGGTAAGCTTCTATGTTCTGTATGGGTGGATAATCCTGAATAGGGTAACGTTGCACAAAGTCTCTATTGTCATCCCACCAGGGGTCATAATTTGGGTCTATGGGGTCTGGTGCAGGCACTCTAGGGATTTCTTCTGGGTTAAAGTTGTACATCTCTTCTTGATTTTCCTGATTTTCTATTTCCATGGGTTGTTCTGGGTTTTGTGGTTGTGGGGCTACTAATTGTTCCAGATTTGGGTCAGCAGCAGTCGTAGCTAAGATATGGAAATTAGCTAATCTTCTATTTAGCATATCTTGAGTATGGGCATCTGTCTCTCTCTTAATAGCTGCTAAAGTCCTTTGCTGTTGCAATTTCCTCATTCTCTTCCTACGAGCAAAAGCTTCTTTACTGAACCATCCTCGTTTCTTAGTGGGAAATGGTTCTTCAGATTTAGCTCTAAAAGCAAATATCCCGTCTTCCTGATCAGCAACATACCCCGAGAGGGCAGGCTGTGATGATGTACCTTCACTCTTAGGTGAATCAGCTAACTGACGATTCACGTCTGATGGCCCTTGATCACTCATACTGAAAACTAACAGATAGTCAAATAACACATAACCAATAATTACAGTTATGCACGTATTTCCGTAATTATTTCCTAACAAAATTTTAAAATTTAAGTGTCAGCAGAACACTTCTTTGGCTCAGACCAGTGGCTAGGCTCTGATACCACCTTCTGTCACAACCCCCGATCCCTGATCCCCGGGAACGGGCGGACGTGATCTCAGAGTTTGGTGGTATCAGTTTTAATTAGTCTCGCAGCGGAATTTACATCAGGACCGTAGTTAGGAAATGTTTATCAGAGTAAAAACCACCATATTTCATATTAATAAATAACAAGGGCAAAACCCAAGTTTCTTATTACAATACATTTATAGGGACAAACCCTATTTTATTTAATTTAAAACATCGTTTATTTGGTAACTTTTATAGCCACATTATCCCCAAGCCTTCAGTGCTCTCCAGCTGGCTTTTAATAATTGGCTGTCACATTGGGTTACCTGAAACGCGTTTTTAAAAACATTTGTCAGTCGGAAATACTGGTGAGTGAATCCCAAATTAATTAAGTTTAAAGTCACAGTGAACAGTATTGAGAGCGATCACATTGTTTATGTCTACACAATTACTCCATTTGGTATTATCACTCCTGACTTGTGGGTCATATTACCCATTGGCTAACTCATTGTCCAATGGTAACGTATTGTCATCCCGACTTACTACTCGCAAGTAGTACAAATTTTGTATACAAAACCCCAACATACCGGCAATAATTGAAGAACTACAAAGACTCAATCACTGCCAAATTTCATAGTAAAACATTTAAGGTTTGGTAAAACATTACCAAAAACATTATCAAAAAGAGGATAAACTCACATTGCTGTCTTAGGCTTTTCGTAAGGGTTTCCTGGCTAAAATCTATAATTTATACAAATGTACATTGATTAGTACCATAACCCTTTGAAATTTATTAATAATACTCTCCCCGAGACGGCATTCCAACAACTACGTCGGGCAGAACCACGACAGTTGTTACGGAACCCTAAATCAATCGGGCAGCGTAACTATTATGAAACCGGGGTTATAATACTTACAATGAAGCAGAACCTCGCTAATTAGGGGTATAGTACCCAAAATATTACTTCCAATATCAGAGATTTCGAGATTGAGAATGAAATGTGAGCGACGGAATTCGTAAACTGATGCCTGCTATTTATACTTGTGTAATTAGGTTCTGTCGCGGCCCGCGTGAAAGACAAGCAGGGCTTACGCGGCCCGCGTCAAAGCTGGTCAACGGACTAGCTTAGCTGAGTCGTTGAGTAGGTCCGCCACGATGTCGACACGTGTCGGCCTCTGGTGCCATCGCGTGTACAGGTCTCTCGCGGCCCGCATGAATTAAACATAACCCTTACGCGGCCCGCTTCAACTAAAGGGTTCAGCGGAGTCCGGTCAACACTCTCATACGGCCCGCGTGAACCTTAGGTGGGATCCTACGCGGCCCGCCTCAGCTCTATTTTTCTTGTTTTTATTTTATTTAATAATTATAACATAACTAGGGCTCGGTTTTCACATACGGGGTATAATATAAAACATATTGAAACATTTTATAATATATTTAGAGAGTCGGAATATTATGAGGGTGTTGATTTTACCAAGGGTTGTTACACTAACGGATGCTAAAGTGCTATACTTTGTGAGTTTCGTTAAACGGATGCCAAAGTGCTGTACTTTGTGAGTCCGTTAAACGGATGCCAAAGTGCTGTACTTTGTGAGTTCGTTAAACGGATGCCAAAGTGCTGTCTAAACAAGACTATACTTTGTGAATTTCGTTAAGGTTCGGATCTCGTGACCATCGTTAGGTTTGATGTGGTTTTACACTAATACGTATTCGACTCTGTTAAACTAAATGTTTAACTACCCGAAACTCTACACCATACTCTTACAATCAAAATGGATGCTTAATCATCAGAAGGTTCAAAACCATAAAGTATATGCTTAATTATCAGAAGGAGTAGAATCAAGAAGCTTGTTAAATCAATACTGCATGCTTATAATGTGAGTCATTCTCTTTTTATCAACTGTTTTACAATACCTCAAATTATTTTCAAAAGTTATAATTACAGGGATTAAGTCGTGGATATCTTGAATCACTGGCTAGTGGGGTATTATGCACATTACTAATTTCTCACGGTTAGGTTCATCAACCTAACAATGATAATCATCACTACTTGGGTGAAATGACCTAATAGTGGTATGACCATCGTCACCAGGAGGTGACACGGCGCCAGATAAAAATAAGATAGAAGCCATTGTAATCGCTCTTATGCTGTAATTTATAACTATGTGTCATTTTCGTACAAACTGAATGAACTCGCCAGTATTTCTTGCTGACCAAATGTTTTTAAAACGCGTTTCAGGTAATTACAGTAGATCGGAATAAGAGTTGGATACGGCACCAAAAGGCTTACAAAAGTGGCTTAATTTATCAATTAAATTAAATTAAGAAAAGTTGTTTTATGTATTCGGGTTTATCCCATATTAAAGCTACCTTTCAAATCATGGTTTTATCCCATCTATTAATAAATAAAATCCGGTGTTTTCTAAACTCTGATATTTTTCCTAACTCACGGTCCTGATGAAATTTCCGCTGCACTACTTTTCTAAATAACCACCGGTACCACTGAACTGGTTCGCAGCTCCCGATTCCGTCCAGGGTGGGGTCGGGGGACGTGACAGAAGGTGGTATCAGAGCCACTGATTTAAGCCAATAGGTGTTGTGATAATAATACCTAAGCTTAAATAAAAGAGTTAGGAAAGTTTGGTGTTGAAGGGGGGTATTTATAGGGTTTCCCAAAAAGGAAAGGGAAGGAGAGGGGCTGGTCGATCGAGCGGCTGGTCTCCTAGTCGATCTGCCATCTGATTCGAGCGTTTGGTGCGACGAGTCTTGTCGTTTCGATTTGCAATTATGAGCGTTGCGATGCGATAGAATTTCCTAGTCAAATTACTTTTAATCCCAACTACTATATCAACATACAAGCATCCTTATTTCGCATTCGTTTAGCGTTCACGATTCGTTTGCGATTGGGTTTCGATTGCGTTTCGATTGACTACCATAACATATTATAAATAAACATGCACAAGTAACACATAAAAACACACACACGTATAACAATAACCAAAATGCGTAATTCGAGTTGCGAGCGCAATTGCGATAAGCGATAAATCGATTAAACATGCGATAAACAGCGGTTACTATGTGATTACTAATAGATACTCCACATAATACAATTAAAGCGATAATAAAATAAGCTAATTACAAGTCAAAGAAGTCAAAACAGGAATTGAGCAAGGAGTGACAGATCGCAATTAGAAATCTTTTCTTCCTTTGACTTCAATCTTGACTTTGACTTTGACTTCCGAAACACGGGGTGTTACATGAATATTTGAAGATGTCTGATAGAACGTTATGAGAGAGTTTGTACAAATTTTGCAAAGGTGTGGACAAGCTATCCAGTAAGAGGTATTTGTGAAAACCAACAAAGAATGACATCCTAAAGTTGTATGATTCGAACGAAAGTAAACATCCTTTTACGGAATGCTTGGTAGCATCGATTAAATGCAACGTTTTTGAGACTAGATCGGACCGGCCGGTTCGACCGGAAATTGTTCCTAGTAGCGGTCCGATTGCGGTGGATCGTTAACCTATTAAAAAATCGGTCGCTTCGTAAAGATTCGACGGTTCAACCGGTTCAGCTGTTCGATCGGTATGTTCACAAAATTTCATTCCAATGATCCTTCAAGATGAACTATTCTTAATTCTTCAACCCACATAACACATTTTATTATCTGGGTTTGATGGTGGAGAATAAACGATTAAATTTTGAAAGTGATATAGAGAAAAAATGAGGGTGAGATGAAAATTAAAAGTGAAATGGTGTTTTAGGGGAAAGAAATGAAGAAATAATGAAGATGAAGTTGTTCAAGAACGAGAATAGGAAAAGTCATTTTTAGACTTTGAGTAGACTGCAATTTTACCCTTTGTGGTTTGCGGTGCTGGCACCCTTACCCCTTATTTTCGAAATTTTGTTGTCTTACCCCCCCCCCCCGGTCGTTTTCCTAATTGCCTTATTTTCGAAATTTTTCTACGTGTTTGTGCCTGGTCATCTCCGACATAAATTGGAGAAAAAGGAACTACGATGTGTATTTGTAGGGTATGACTCGAAGAGAAAGGGCTAGAGATGTTGTAATCCTAACAACAGAAAAGAATTATGTGTCCAGAAATGTGGTATTTGACGAAACATCTTCATGGTGGGGGATGATGATTCACTGTTAGAAGACACTAAACAACTGGCTGAGAAGTTAGATACATCACTAGTAAGATGGCTAGCAATAGATGAAGCTAGTGATGGTGAAGAAACACTTGTAGAAGAGGAGCAGGTTTATGAACAAGTTGAACCATTGAGATCAGAAACAGGAACAAGGTTACGAAGGTCACAAAGAGAAAAACGATCCAATCCCAGGTAATGTTTTAGGAATCGGACCGGAGGTCGACCCGGTCGCCTTACAGGGTCAAAGGTTGGACCGGTTCGACCGGATTTAAGACCCGGATTACGTCATAAATTATATAAAATATAGAAAAAATAGATAAAATTCCAAATTGTTAAGGAACTAAAAACACAACCATTAGTCATCCAAAAACATACAAAAGTACCAAATCCAAAAACATAAAAAAGTACAAAACCAACAACAAATGAAAGTACCAATCCAACAACATACAAATCTACCAATCATCTAGTGAGTCTGAATCATCATCATCAAAATCGCCATCACCAACATTAATAACATCATCAACTTGAACCACATTATCTTCTTCGTTGAATTCTTGGTCTAAAATTTAAAAAATGACAACTCTAAGTATATAGTTTTTGAAGTAAAAAACTATGCATCATCAAAATATCATTTAGTAATCAATTTATCAAAAAGAAAATACTAACCTTCGGATGGTTGTGTTTGTGAATCAAGGTCAATTGGGAGCTCCTCATCGAGCTCCTCAATTCTTTCATCTCTGTGGGCGCCAACCTATAAGGTGCTCTAGCAACTGGTGCTGCTCCGGGGATGATATCAATCCTGAATTCCACCTGCCTATCTGGTGGCAAACCAGGTAGTTCTTCCGGAAAAACTTCTGGGAATTCAGAGATGACAGGGATGTCTTCTATCTTCGGTTTGGGCTCATCAATAATCACTTGTGCCATGTAGATGACACAACCCTTCTTTAAACATTTTGAAGCCTTGAGCATAGTCACTTGCTCAGGCAGCCCATACTGGGTATCTCCCCGAATGGTAAGTGATTCACCCGACGGAGTCTTTATTACCACTTGTTTCTTGTTACAGACAATTTGGGCCTGGTTATGAGATAACCAGTCCATACCCAAAACTATGTCAAAACCGGCCAACTTAAAGGGAAGTAGAGACAGAGGAAAAGAATGGTTCTTAATGGATATAACACATCCATCTAACACAGTAGAGACGGTTTCTAGGGTGCCATCTGCTAACTCCACCTCATAATTCACATTTAAGGTTTTGACAGGTAATTTCAGCAATTCACAAAACTTTTTATCAACGAAAGACTTATCAGCGCCCGAATCAAAAAGTACTCTAGCAAAGACGTCATTTACAAGGAAAGTACCTGTAATAACGTTGTCGTCTAGAACCGCTTCCTTTGCATCCATTCTGAAGACTCTAGCATTAGTCTTCTTGGCCTCTTCAGGCTTTTTGGTATACTTGGGGCAGTTGGTTTTAATGTGTCCCTTTTCATTGCAACGGTAGCACGTTGCGTCTTTCATCTTCTTGCAATCCAAGGTTTTGTGATCCGTGGACTTGCATATTCCACATGCATAGGTTTTTGACTGAGTCTGTGAGTTCGACTCAAGTCTGCACTTTCCAAAGTGCTGTTTCTTGCATATCTTGCATTTGGGCTTCTCGCCAGAATGATGCCCATCTTTCCTTGACTCAGATCCTTTCTTGTTGTCACCGTTCCCACGGTGCTTCTTGTTCGATCTGCGTGAACTATCATCTTCACGTTTTCTCTTCTCAGCCTCCATATTCCTCAGCGATCTCTGCCTGACCGCATCCAAAGTAAGGGATAAAGATATGTCAGCTACAGACCTAAAAGTAGTTGGCCGAGAAGCCTTTACGCTTGCCTTGATTTCCGGGGCTAAACCACCGATAAAACGAGCTATTCTTTTTGGTTCCGGGGTCACCAGATAAGGAACCAACCGGGACATCGTGTTGAAGCTCGTTAGGTAAGCTTGACAGTCAAGGTTTATCATCACCAAGGATAGAAAATCAGACTCTATCTTCTCCACCTCATGCTGAGGGCAGTAATTTTCCCTGATAAAGGCAACAAATTGATCCCATGACATATTCTACAATGGGATTTTCCCGGTGGCTTGAATCAGAGATCTCCACCATGCTAAAGCTTCACCCTTAAAGGACTGCGATACAAACTTAACCACATCCCTCTCAGCACATCCGCTGATATCCACAACCGTGTCCATCTCGTCTAACCACGTCATGCAGTCGATTTTTCCCCAGTAAAATCCCTGGGCTTACAAGACACGAAGTACTTATAGGAGCAACCCTTGTTACGGGGTTCTTGATTCAGCACTATCTGCTGAGATGGGACATTTTGATGGTTGGTGGACTGACGATCATCACCATCTTTCTTGGGTCCCTCATTTTTGGGAGGTGGCTTGCTGTGAGCCTCAGAGTGTGTTTTGGGCTTTGAGTGCGACGTAGATAGGGTCCTACTCCGAGTCCCACTATAATCTTCGTACTGCCGTTTCAAGGCCCTTGTAACTGCGCCATCTACTAGCGCTTTCAATTCAGCACCCGTCAAAGTAATTCGGGCGTTATCATTTTCCTCCACTGGATGGCTATTTATTTCGTCAGAATTAGCCATTTTAGTTGAACTGTTACAGAAAACAAGGACAATAGTTTACTTGGGAGTTTATTATGGAATTGTCTTTTATGGCAATTCATTAACCATGGCAACAGAGACCATATTTGGTTAATTTATAATGGAATTGTCTTTTATGGCAATTCATTAACCATGGCAACAGAGACCATATTTGGTTAATTTATAAATCATATTTAATTAGGATTTCTATTATAATTTATCCTAATTATAAAACATTAACAGTTTTATTTGTGGCACAAAAGGCCTAGTCACAAGGACATTTATAAATTATAAGCTATGATTTCAGAGAATCAAGGCTTTTAAGGTTTGAATATAGTTTATTACCTTTTTCGGACAGGGAGTCATCGCTACCACTGTCTTTTGGCTCATGTAGAAATGAGCAAGGCCCGTAGGCACTATATTACCAACGTATGGTAAAAATTATGATCATCTTAATTGATGATCTAAACCCATGATTCAGAGATCATTAAATTGGGCTAGGAATCTTTTAAAGAATCCTTATATATATAAAAATGATGTGTGATTTTAACGAATCACGTCTGCCAGGAGTGTTAACATGTTTTCAGATATTAACTTGGATTTGAATCTTTTGAACAGGTCTTACCATCTTGGCCCGGTCTTAAAATGACCCGAAGGCTAGGTTTCACTCTATAAGATTCTTAATTAATAATTACATAGGCAGATTATTTCAAAAGGAATGATTTTAATTTATTTATTTCATTTATAATTTATTTATGCACATAATGGCAAACATGAAATTTATAAAATAAACATTCCATTAATTTATTTAAAATATTACACGCTGCCCTAAACGGGTCTTTTAGTCAAACAAATTACCCACGCAGGGGTCAAACAACATAATAGTCCACGCAGGGACTTTAAACAAACAAACTAGTCCACGCAGGGACTTTAAGCAAACATCATACCCTCGCAGGGGTTAATGGAAGATAGACCTACGCAGGGGTCAAAACAAATACACATATATACCCACACAGGGGCTTAAACAAATACAGCAAATACAGGCCCACGCAGGGGCTCAACTGATACAAGGAAAAACAACAGTGGAAGGATTCAATGATCCTTCTTGCTCTTCCCTTTGATCAAGCTTGTAAATCCAGCTTCATTATCATTGGGGGCGGTGATTGGCCCCTTGCCTCTTCCTCTTCTCCTGAAGAATCTTGGCGGCATTTTGTAAATCCTGTCAATATAGTATGAGATAACAAAACAAAACAAAAACATATGCAAAATAAAGGACAACACAAACAAAGTGGAATTTGTCCTATGTTATATGTCTAGACTCGAAAGTTTAGAATTGTGCAATTGTGTAACTGAGATTAAACACAAAAAGGCTAGTGTTTAATTCACTCAGTGTTGGCTCTGATACCAACCTGTCACACCCCGATTTCCACGTGTTACCGGTGGGCCCGGTGGGGGAGTATCGTGGCGTGGTTGGCAACATAATAGTCAAACAACACAATATTTAATATGCACAGCGGAAGCAATTTTTAAAAGATGTAATACAACCGAATTTAATATTGTAATATCAAATGTCACAATATTCGGAAGTTTATCCACAGATGGATCGAAAATAAAATAGAGACAATAGTTCAACAGACTTCAGGCATCTTAAGCTTGCGAGACTTCTAATGATGCTAAGGAGAAATCCCAGCCAATTTCGCTTAGTACCTGCATTTAATCTTTTTGGGAAAATACGTCAGTTTACACTGGTAAATACATTCAACTGACTCATTTTGGAAAATGACTGAAAATTGGTTTGGATGCACATGGCATAAACATTTTATTTAACTTGGGAGAATTATTTAATATTATAATCTTGTGAACGAATTACATGTTCCTTGTGCGTTCAGTAGCCCGGATCTTGTCCGGGTTAAAGATCAATAGACACACCACATTATTCTTTTGTGCACTGACGGGTGTACGCCTACACCCCGCGCTTAAGTCGTGGCCATTTCGTAAAATGATGCCAAGGATATCCGGGACATGGTCATTAACCCCCCAAAGGCTTTAAGTAACAAGACTGTTTAAACGAGCCGATCAAATTATTCAATTACCCACCCAACGGTGGAGGATTTGATGCCCGATCAAGCGGTATTCTATATACCGTAACCCAAGCCCGTATAGGGAAAATAAGTTAAAAGTATTTACCTGAGCAATGTATAAATCACAATAAGCAAAATGCACGTAGCTTTTACTGGTACTCCTAATCTGGAACGAAGGTTTATAATAACCTATTAGAATCCTAACGGGTCTTTAGTTAAGCTTAAGCTTAGACCGGTTAATTTCAAAGACACAGTTCGTACGCACGATTAAGCGAAGACCGGATAGAATGTGATTTAGACCCGACAAGTTCAGAGACTTGTTTAATATGGGTATTTCATACACATTCTGGATTTTGAGATAAAACCGTTAAGGTTTGACCCGTTTAGGCTAATTTATGTAAACTAGTTACATAAACCGAACCGAACGCGTAATAAGCGTAACGGGTATTCATGAGAGCTATTTATAGGTTTCCTAAGTTAATATGCTTCATATATGTTGTGACATCAGTAATATGTCTTTTATCATGTCCGAAAAGAATTTAATCACAAACTATGCCCCGTAGGGGTAGTTTGGTCATTTTAAAGGTTGTAAAAGAGTTTAAGTATCAACCTGAGTTACAGGCCTGATGTAATCAGCAATTATACTCAATTTTCTAAGTTATATCAGTAGGTTAAAGTATATAAGTGAAATTTATCAATTATAACCAAACTATGCCCCGTAGGGGTATTTTGGTAATTTCACATAAGCCGAAAAAGCTCAAAACTGAAGTCTGAGTTTATCAACCTTTGCTTACTGTTAAAATATTATAATTTGCCTCAAATATCAGTAGGTATCAACCCTTGTATGTTTAAAATAGTTTTAGTACATACTATGCGTTAAAAACGCTTAAAAAGGCGATTAGAGGCCATTTCCGGGTTTGATACATAAATCTGATATTTTTATATTTCCATAAGGCTTAAAATAATTTATTTATCATATCTGATCAGTAGCAAAAGGTTTGGAGTCGTTTAGATATGTAAAACTCATTTTATAGCCCGTAAGGGCAAAACCGACAATTACCGGATTAAGCCTACGACTATAAGTTATGCTCAACCTAAAATTAATTAAAAATCTTTAAAAATCCCAAAATAATATATTACATCAGTGGGTAAAATATTTGATACCAAAAAGTATGTTTAAGTAGGCTATACGCTAAATACGCCGTTTAATTAACATAAAGCTTTAATTTTACGCTAACGAGCATAACTCTTAACCTACACCTTAAACTGATGTCAAACTTTGCATACAAGTTTATATATCAGTAATTAAAGTTTCTACTCTTTTATATTTCCAAAAATCACGTTTTAAGGTAATAAGGGCATAATGGTCAACATATGAGCAATTAACGGAATCATGCGTATTAATTGGATAACTAATGATCCGAGGTGTATAATCACAGAGGGTTATACTAGCATGTAACCTGGTCCAAATGAAGCTCTAAGGTATTTCTAAAACATGCCAAAACGGGTCAGAACTGAAAGTCAAAGTATAAGTCAAACTATGCGACTTTCGGTTCCGAACCGGGTCTAAACAGGAAATTGTCGGGTTGAACATGTTTAGACATGTTCTTACACTAATTACCAAGTTATATTAATGATCAAACAGGTTGTATGTGCTCTACATTGCTAATCATGCATAAATTGTAATTTACACATTCTGTTGACTTTTTAATTACACGTTTGACCCGACATTAGACCTAGTTAGAGTGGGAATCAGGGGGAACCCGTTTGAGGATTTATTACCCACATAATTACCAACTTATAACTACTTTTAATTCGATATTTGACTGAGCCATTATTAATTAATCTCGAAGTCAAACCGTAATTACGATGGTTTGACTTTTAGCTAAATAACTAAGCTAAACATTATTAAAGAAGGATTAGCAAACTTACAAGAGTCCTAAGCTTGATTAGTGATCACTTGAGAGTATCTTGGAGCTCCAGAAATGATCAGATTGCAAGAGGAAAGTGTGAAGAACAATGGTGCATATCATGGCCTTTATATAGTGTTTAATCCACCACAAATCTTTGACACATGAGTCTACAACCCACCACAACTGATCAACACATGTTTCTAGTGCTTAGGGGGTGTCTAGGGGTCGCCCTTTATGTGGAAAGTCGGATAAAATCGATCAGATTGCACTCAGCAGGCAAAAACCCAAAGAAGTCGGAGCTGGGAACCCCTCGCGTGACGCTAAGCCCCCCCCCCAGGGCCTCGCGTCGCGCTAGGCCTACTCTGATCAAATCAGAATTTTTGATTTTTGCGATTTGATCCTTGGCTCTTCAAAATTCGATTAGGCACTTGTTTCTTTCATTATGAACCCTCATAATTGATCTATAAAGGCTTTAAAACATATACCCACTTTGCTAAGTCCCCGGTTAACTTTATTGTTACCCAAAAAGTCCTAACTTTCAACGTTTACGCTTTAACCCTTCGCACACGAATTTGATCATAACTTTCTCATATGATAACAAAACTTTACGAAATTTAATTCGTGCATTCTAGTGAGCATAATTAACCGTTACAAAGCTTCGGGTTTGTCAAAAGGTCACTCAGAGGTATAACTTAAACATGTTGACACATTTAACCCATGTAGTTTGTAATCTCTCACTTTTTGCTTCGCATGATCCATGATTTATTCGTTTGATGTTATAAACATCATGTAGGGCCAATGTAAATTTTATTTATTCACTGTTGACATTTAGAACCCGTATATTCACATACTTTTCATGATTGCCAACTTTAGTCCTTTCAGAACATTCTTTCACACGTTCAAACATATGACACGTGTCAACACTTTATAAGACGTGAATTTTCGAGGTGTTACATCCTCACCCCCTTAAAATAAATCTTGACCCGAGATTTACTGAAATAAATAAGGGTACTTTTCTTTCATCGTGGATTCAACCTCCCACGTGTATTCGGGACCTCTACGGGCATCCCATTTAACTTTTACAATAGGTACATGCTTCCTTCGAAGCTTCTTTACCTGTCGATCTTCAATCGACAAAGGTTTTTCCACAAATTTTAAGCTCTCATCTATATGCACATCTGTATGCGGTATTACCAGTGATTCATCAGCGAAGCACTTCTTCAGATTGCAGATGTGGAACACATTGTGAATTCCACTGAGCTCTTCCGGTAAGTTTAACTTATAGGCAACTGACCCGACACGTTCGATAACCTCGAAAGGTCCTATGTATCTCGGGCTTAGCTTGCCTTTCTTACCAAATCGCATCACCCCTTTCCAGGGTGATACTTTAAGCAACACTTTATCACCTACTTCGAAGTGAAAAGCTTTACGCTTCGGATCTGCGTAGCTCTTCTGCCTATCCCGGGCAGCTTTGAGACGGTCACGAATCTGGACAATCTTGTCCGTCGTTTCAAAGACTATCTCTGGTCCTGATAATTGGACATCTCCAACTTCCGCCCAACAAATGGGCGATCTACACTTTCTACCGTATAATGCCTCAAAAGGCGCAACCTTAATGCTGGTATGGTAGCTATTGTTGTAGGAGAATTCGACTAAGGGTAGGTGCTTATCCCAACTACCACCCAAATCGATCGCACATGCACGTAGCATGTCTTCCAACGTTTGAATAGTACGCCCACTCTGACCGTCAGTCTGAGGATGATAAGTCGTACTAAAATTCAAACGTGTGCCCAAAGATTGTTGGAAGCTCTTCCAAAAATGTGACGTGTATCTAGTATCTCGGTCAGAGATAATAGACACAGGTATGCCATGTAAGGCTACAATCTTATCAACGTATAACTGGGCTAACATGTCGGAGCTATAAGTCTCCTTGATGGGTAAGAAATGTGCTGACTTAGTCAGTCTATCAACTATAACCCATATTGTATCCTTTCCTTGTCTTGGGTAACTTGGTAATAAAATCCATAGTTACCATTTCCCACTTCCAAGTAGGAAGTTCAGGCTGTTGTAGCAAACCTGACGGCTTTTGATGCTCGGCTTTGACTTGCGCACATGTCAAGCATTTAGCTACATAGGTGGCTACAGACTTTTTCAAGCCTATCCACCAATAATTTGCCTTTAGATCCTGGTACATCTTATCAGCTCCAGGATGAACGGAGTATTTGGAACTATGGGCTTCCTGGAGGATGACATCTCGAAGTCCTCCATAAATTGGAACCCATATTCGTCCATTTAATCATAAAATTCCATCCTTGCTAAAAGTTAACTGCTCCTCAGTTACTCCTAACTTTTCATTAGGATAGTTAGCTTCCAACACAGCTTCCTTCTGTGCAGCTAACAACCTTTCAATCAAATTATTCTTTATCTCCATGCGCTTGGCGTTGGTTCAGATGGGTTTCACCCTCTCCTTTCGACTCAAGGCATCGGCGACTACATTCGCCTTGCCGGGATGGTACTTGATTTCACAATCATAATCATTCAAAGTCTCCATCCAACGGCGTTGCCTCATGTTTAACTCTTTCTGATTAAACAGGTGCTGGAGGCTCTTGTGATCAGAATAGATCACACACTTGATTCCATAAAGATAATGCCTCCACAGTTTTAGTGCGAATACAACGGCACCCAACTCCAAGTCGTGAGTGGTGTAATTCTTTTCATGCACCTTTAACTGTCGTGATGCATAGGCAATAACTTTGCCTTTCTGCATAAGCACACACCCCATGCCAGTGTGGGATGCATCGCAGTAAACTACAAAATCTTCTATTCCATCTGGCAATGTCAACACAGGAGCGTTGCTCAACTTCTGCTTTAGGATATCAAAGGATTCTTGCTGTTTAGGGCCCCAAACGAACTTTACTTTCTTCTTAGTTAAGGAAGTTAGGGGTGCAGCAATCCTTGAAAAATTTTCGATGAAACGCCGGTAATATCCTGCCAATCCCAGGAAGCTACGAATCTCTGTAGGCGTCTTTGGTTCTTGCCAGTTCATAACTGCTTCAACCTTAGCGGGATCCACTTGGATACCACGCTTACTAACCACGTGTCCAAGGAATTGGACTTCTCGAAGCCAAAACTCACACTTAGAGAATTTGGCATAGAGCTTCTCCTGATGCAGGAGCTTGAGAATACATCGAAGGTGTTTCTCATGGTCAGCTTGATTCTTCGAGTATATAAGAATGTCGTCGATGAAAACGATGATGAATTTATCTAAGTACGGCTTGCAAACGCGATTCATGAGATCCATGAATGCGGCCGGTGCATTAGTGAGCCCAAAAGGCATCACTAGGAACTCGTAATGACCATAACGAGTCCTAAATGCAGTTTTATGCACGTCTTCATCTCTAACTTTCAGTTGATGGTAGCCTGACCTCAAGTCAATCTTCGAGAAATAACTTGCTCCTTGTATTTGATCAAACAAATCGTCGATCCTTGGTAAAGGATACCTATTCTTGATCGTGACCTTATTAAGATCACGATAATCGATGCACAGACGCATCGATCCGTCCTTCTTCTTGACAAACAGGACTGGCGCTCCCCAAGGAGACGAGCTAGGTTTAATGAAACCTTTAGCTAGCAATTCGTCTAGCTGTGTCCTCAATTCTTTCATCTCTGTGGGCGCCAACCTATAAGGTGCTCTAGCAACTGGTGCTGCTCCGGAGATGATATCAATCCTGAATTCCACCTGCCTATCTGGTGGCAAACCAGGTAGCTCTTCCGGAAAAACTTCTGGGAATTCAGAGATGACAGGGATGTCTTCTATCTTCGGTTTGGGCTCATCAATAATCACTTGTGCCATGTAGATGACACAACCCTTCTTTAAACATTTTGAAGCCTTGAGCATAGTCACTTGCTCAGGCAGCCCATACTGGGTATCTCCCCGAATGGTAAGTGATTCACCCGACGGAGTCTTTATTACCACTTGTTTCTTGTTACAGACAATTTGGGCCTGGTTATGAGATAACCAGTCCATACCCAAAACTATGTCAAAACCGGCCAACTTAAAGGGAAGTAGAGACAGAGGAAAAGAATGGTTCTTAATGGATATAACACATCCATCTAACACAGTAGAGACGGTTTCTAGGGTGCCATCTGCTAACTCCACCTCATAATTCACATTTAAGGTTTTGACAGGTAATTTCAGCAATTCACAAAACTTTTTATCAACGAAAGACTTATCAGCGCCCGAATCAATAAGTACTCTAGCAAAGACGTCATTTACAAGGAAAGTACCTGTAATAACGTTGTCGTCTAGAACCGCTTCCTTTGCATCCATTCTGAAGACTCTAGCATTAGTCTTCTTGGCCTCTTCAGGCTTTTTGGTATACTTGGGGCAGTTGGTTTTAATGTGGCCCTTTTCATTGCAACGGTAGCACGTTGCGTCTTTCATCTTCTTGCAATCCAAGGTTTTGTGATCCGTGGACTTGCATATTCCACATGCATAGGTTTTTGACTGAGTCTGTGAGTTCGACTCAAGTCTGCACTTTCCAAAGTGCTGTTTCTTGCATATCTTGCATTTGGGCTTCTCGCCAGAATGATGCCCATCTTTCCTTGACTCAGATCCTTTCTTGTTGTCACCGTTCCCACGGTGCTTCTTGTTCGATCTGCGTGAACTATCATCTTCACATTTTCTCTTCTCAGCCTCCTTATTCCTCAGCGATCTCTGCCTGACCGCATCCAAAGTAAGGGATAAAGATATGTCAGCTACAGACCTAAAAGTAGCTGGCCGAGAAGCCTTTACGCTTGCCTTGATTTCCGGGGCTAAACCACCGATAAAACGAGCTATTCTTTTTGGTTCCGGGGTCACCAGATAAGGAACCAACCGGGACATCGTGTTGAAGCTCGTTAGGTAAGCTTGACAGTCAAGGTTTGTCATCACCAAGGATAGAAAATCAGACTCTATCTTCTCCACCTCATGCTGAGGGCAGTAATTTTCCCTGATAAGGGCAACAAATTGATCCCATGACATATTGTACAATGGGATTTTCCCGGTGGCTTGAATCAGAGATCTCCACCATGTTAAAGCTTCACCCTTAAAGGACTGCGACACAAACTTAACCACATCCCTCTCAGCGCATCCGCTGATATCCACAACCGTGTCCATCTCGTCTAACCACGTCATGCAGTCGATTTTTCCCCAGTAAAATCCCTGGGCTTACAAGACACGAAGTACTTATAGGAGCAACCCTTGTTACGGGGTTCTTGATTCAGCACTATCTGCTGAGATGGGATACTTTGATGGTTGGTGGACTGACGATCATCACCATCTTTCTTGGGTCCCTCATTTTTTGGAGGTGGCTTGCTGTGAGCCTCAGAGTGTGTTTTGGGCTTTGAGTGCGACGTAGATAGGGTCCTACTCCGAGTCCCACTATAATCTTCGTACTGCCGTTCCAAGGCCCTTGTAACTGCGCTATCTACTAGCGCTTTCAATTCAGCACCCGTCAAAGTAATTCGGGCGTTATCATTTTCCTCCACTGGATGGCTATTTATTTCGTCAGAATTAGCCATTTTAGTTGAACTGTTACAGAAAACAAGGACAATAGTTTACTTGGGAGTTTATTATGGAATTGTCTTTTATGACAATTCATTAACCATGGCAACAGAGACCATATTTGGTTAATTTATAAATCATATTTAATTAGGATTTCTATTATAATTTATCCTAATTATAAAACATTAACAGTTTTATTTGTGGCACAAAAGGGCCTAGTCACAAGGACATTTATAAATTATAAGCTATGATTTCAGAGAATCAAGGCTTTTAAGGTTTGAATATAGTTTATTACCTTTTTCGGACAGGGAGTCATCGCTACCACTGTCTTTTGGCTCATGTAGAAATGAGCAAGGCCCGTAGGCACTATATTACCAACGTATGGTAAAAATTATGATCATCTTAATTGATGATCTAAACCCATGATTCAGAGATCATTAAATTTGGTTAGGAATCTTTTAAAGAATCCTTATATATATAAAATTGATGTGTGATTTTAACGAATCACGTCTGCCAGGAGTGTTAACATGTTTTCAGATGTTAACTTGGATTTGAATCTTTTGAACAGGTCTTACCATCTTGGCCCGGTCTTAAAATGACCCGAAGGCTAGGTTTCACTCTATAAGATTCTTAATTAATAATTACATAGGCAGATTATTTCAAAAGGAATGATTTTAATTTATTTATTTCATTTATAATTTATTTATGCACATAATGGCAAACATGAAATTTATAAAATAAACATTCCATTAATTTATTTAAAATATTACACGCTGCCCTAAACGGGTCTTTTAGTCAAACAAATTACCCACGCAGGGGTCAAACAACATAATAGTCCACGCAGGGACTTTAAACAAACAAACTAGTCCACGCAGGGACTTTAAGCAAACATCATACCCTCGCAGGGGTTAACGGAAGATAGACCCACGCAGGGGTCAAAACAAATACACATACATACCCACGCATGGGCTTAAACAAATACAGCAAATACAGGCCCACGCAGGGGCTCAACTGATACAAGGAAAAACAACAGTGGAAGGATTCAATGATCCTTCTTGCTCTTCCCTTTGATCAAGCTTGTTAATCCTTGGAAGAAAGTCTGTCTCTCCCTACGGTCTCTGTGAACTTCCCGTTCAACTTGATTCAGCCTTTGAAGGAGTTCTTCATGCTCAGGTGGGGAGAACCTAGGCGGCTGCGATTGAGTCCGAATAATAGGCCTAGGAGGTATCTGGTACCCATGTGTTGGGTACCCTACTCCCCATGGAGCTCCGTATGGTCCTTCCGGGTGCAAGGCGTTATAATTAGCCACTACCATGTAAGGGTCGGCCTCTGCGTAACCGTAGTTGTGTTGAATCGGTGGCTCAAACGGGTTGTATGCCATGGAACCCGTATATGCTGGAATTGGGTTGTTAAAACCCATCTGTGGCGGCTGCGGTACAGCTGGGTTAGAGGGTCCACCCATTTGTGGGTCCTCCTGATGTGGCGGATAGTGGCTGCCACTGGATTGACGTGGGGAACTGAAATGGAAATCCCCTGCTCGTGACGACATGCGTGCACCGGTTCTCCTTCGCCTCGGCGGTTGCGGAGGTGCCGGCTGCACTGGCGGCGGTGGAGGCGGTGGCGTGACTGCCACGAATCTTGAATCCACAGAGGGATCCTATTGCTGCTGCGACTGCTGTTGAGGAGACGAATGGTGAGGAGGTGTATAATACCATTCGTGCCTGGTAAACATGGTCTGAAAGCTATCTGGACCAACATAAGGTGATCCGTGGAAAGAAGATCCGTCAGAGATCTCTATCGGGTGGTTTGGTGTACCACTGGCAGGCTCGACGGGGTCCGTATCCTCGTCCATGTCATCCGCATGATCGCCAGAGAAATGATCCTCTGGCCCCAATGGGTTAAAACCCACTGGTTCTTGTATATAATTCGCCGGGTTAAACCGGCCCCTAAAAACTGGTGTATGGTCACCAAAAGAATGATGCGATAAAGATTGCTGCAACGGTATGTATGAGGGTTGAGGGTTGTTGGGCTCGTACTCCGGTTGTGGCCCATAAGGGTTATGAATAGGAGGTGTTGAGCTGTGTGAAACCGACCGTCTTGCCGGCTTGAATAGGTTCCTCCGGTTCTGCCGGGGGTCGTCACTCTCCGTTGTGGAAGGAGCTCTCACATTTGAAGGTCCAACTTCATTATCATTGGGGGCGGTGATTGGCCCCTTGCCTCTTCCTCTTCTCCTGAAGAATCTTGGCGGCATTTTGTAAATCCTGTCAATATAGCATGAGATAACAAAACAAAAACATATGCAAAATAAAGGACAACACAAACAAAGTGGAATTTGTCCTATGTTATATGTCTAGACTCGAAAGTTTAGAATTGTGCAATTGTGTAACTGAGATTAAACACAAAAAGGCTAGTGTTTAATTCACTCAGTGTTGGCTCTGATACCAACCTGTCACACCCCGATTTCCACGTGTCACCGGTGGGCCCGGTGGGGGAGTATCGTGGCATGGTTGGCAACATAATAGTCAAACAACACAATATTTAATATGCACAGCGGAAGCAATTAAAAGATGTAATACAACCGAATTTAATATTGTAATATCAAATGTCACAATATTCGGAAGTTTATCCACAGATGGATCGAAAATAAAATAGAGACAATAGTTCAACAGACTTCAGGCATCTTAAGCTTGCGAGACTTCTAATGATGCTAAGGAGAAATCCCAGCCAATTTCGCTTAGTACCTGCATTTAATCTTTTTGGGAAAATACGTTAGTTTACACTGGTAAATACATTCAACTGACTCATTTTGGAAAATGATTGAAAATTGGTTTGGATGCACATGGCATAAACATTTTATTTAACTTGGGAGAATTATTTAATATTATAATCTTGTGAACGAATTACATGTTCCTTGTGCGTTCAGTAGCCCGGATCTTGTCCGGGTTAAAGATCAATAGACACACCACATTATTCTTTTGTGCACTGACGGGTGTACGCCTACACCCCGCGATTAAGTCGTGGCCATTTCGTAAAATGATGCCAAGGATATCCGGGACATGGTCATTAACCCCCCAAAGGCTTTAAGTAACAAGACTGTTTAAACGAGCCGATCAAATTATTCAATTACCCACCCAACGGTGGAGGATTTGATGCCCGATCAAGCGGTATTCTATATACCGTAACCCAAGCCCGTATAGGGAAAATAAGTTAAAAGTATTTACCTGAGCAATGTATAAATCACAATAAGCAAAATGCATGTAGCTTTTACTGGTACTCCTAATCTGGAATGAAGGTTTATAACAACCTATTAGAATCCTAACGGGTCTTTAGTTAAGCTTAAGCTTAGACCGGTTAATTTCAAAGACACGGTTTGTACGCACGATTAAGCGAAGACCGGATAGAATGTGATTTAGACCCAACAAGTTCAGAGACTTGTTTAATATGGGTATTTCATACACATTCTGGATTTTGAGATAAAACCGTTAAGGTTTGACCCGTTTAGGCTAATTTATGTAAACTAGTTACATAAACCGAACCGAACGCGTAATAAGCGTAACGGGTATTCATGAGAGCTATTTACAGGTTTCCTAAGTTAATATGCTTCATATATGTTGTGACATCAGTAATATGTCTTTTATTATGCCCGAAACGAATTTAATCACAAACTATGCCCCGTAGGGGTAGTTTGGTCATTTTAAAGGTTGTAAAAGAGTTTAAGTATCAACCTGAGTTACAGGCCTGATGTAATCAGAAATTATACTCAATTTGCTAAGTTATATCAGTAGGTTAAAGTATATAAGTGAAATTTATCAATTATAACCAAACTATGCCCCGTAGGGGTATTTTGGTAATTTCACATAAGCCGAAAAAGCTCAAAACTGAAGTCTGAGTTTATCAACCTTTGCTTACTATTAAAATATTATAATTTGCCTCAAATATCAGTAGGTATCAACCCTTGTATGTTTAAAATAGTTTTAGTACATACTATGCGTTAAAAACGCTTAAAAAGGCGATTAGAGGCCATTTCCGGGTTTGATACATAAATCTGATATTTTTATATTTCCAGAAGGCTTAAAATAATTTATTTATCATATCTGATCAGTAGCAAAAGGTTTGGAGTCGTTTAGATATGTAAAATTCATTTTATAGCCTGTAAGGGCAAAACCGACAATTACCGGATTAAGCCTACGACTATAAGTTATGCTCAGCCTAAAATTAATTAAAAATATTTAAAAATCCCAAAATAATATATTACATCAGTGGGTAAAAGATTTGATACCAAAAAGTATGTTTAAGTAGGCTATACGCTAAATACGCCGTTTAATTAACATAAAGCTTTAATTTTACGCTAACGAGCATAACTCTTAACCTACACCTTAAACTGATGTCAAACTTTGCATACAAGTTTATATATCAGTAATTAAAGTTTCTACTCTTTTATATTTCCAAAAATCACGTTTTAAGGTAATAAGGGCATAATGGTCAACATATGAGCAATTAACGGAATCATGCGTATTAATTGGATAACTAATGATCCGAGGTGTATAATCACAGAGGGTTATACTAGCATGTAACCTGGTCCAAATGAAGCTCTAAGGTATTTCTAACCGAGACGCTCAAGCTCTACGGAAGACATAGCAATAGATCGACCAAAAGTACCTACTTTATCCCGAAATTTTGCCAAGTGTGAAATAGTTATTTGCACACTTTGATCTAAACTATATAACTTCTCAATCATATCAAGCACCCCTACCCATGCCTTTTCCTTTTCTTCACGATTATCTTTTTCATATTGAAATATCGGATTGAGCCAATAAGCTGTTGCATGAAGACTTTTGCGTAATATCTTATCCCAACGAGCATCAATAATATCAACATACATCTTATAGTTACGTCTTTTCCTTTTAAACAACTCTTTGATTCCTTTCCTTATCCTAAGCATACCTTCATAAACGTAACTTAATGAAGGCTTTTCATCGGAATCACAAATACGCAAAAGTATCAAGATATGACTCGTCACCTGATCCGTTATATAACAATTCTCCCAAAACTTCTCATCTAAGATAGTTTGTTTCACATCGCTAGCTTTAGTCAAATTCAACATCTTCTTGAAATCAATAGAGGTTACTAAAGCTTGCAAATCATGCTTATGATCATGTAGACACATCTTCCATTTCTGAAACATCCTTCAGGATCAAACTTATACAGTGAGCCACACAAGGAGACCAAGAAATCATTGGATATCTATCACATAATAATCTTCCCGCAGCTTTGTAATTTGCAGCATTATCAGTGACCAAGTGAACAATATTCTTGGAACCAACAATCTCAACAATTTCACTAAACAAATTGCATAAACTTTTAGCATTACTCTCAATATCAAAAGCATCAACAGATTTGATGAATGAAATTCCCGTGGGACAATAAGCCAAAAAATTAACTAGAGCTCTTTGTCTAATGTCTCTCCATCCATCATTCATTATAGTGCAACCTTTTTCGGCCCATTGCTCTCTATAAGAATCAACTATAAGTTTCACATATTGCTTAGCATCCTTTAACAAAGTTACATGAACTTGATGGTAGGAAGGTCCCGTATATCCATGCCCCATGGAAGCTACTTTACTAATTGCAATTGGAAAAAGGTGAGAATTTTACAGCATTTATCGGCATGCATGCATCATATAGCCACATGGCTACAACTAAATCTGTATCATGAACTCTTTCCTTACTTTTCCATATAGATTTAACTGAAGGTTGAGTACGATCATTTATACCTCTTGAGAAATACTATTGTGCGTTGTCGGATGTTGAAAAAGTTTTCCTTTTACCAAGACTTTTTGTTTTTAGCGTGCTACCTGTCTCAGTCTCTGAAATTGTATTTTTACCTTTTTGCGTACTCTCTTCAAACAAAATTTTCATTTGACACCTTACATCCACCGAAACCTTTAAACACCCAACTACATTTCCTTTAACTCCAGCAAGGTGTTGTTTCATTCGGTTAATGCCCCCTCCACAAAATGACTTGTTGCAAAATCTACAAATGCACATCTTTTTACCAAGTTCATCTTGAGCTTCGGTAACATATTTCCATGTGATATCCGTCTTCGAGAGAACATTTGAATGGGCGGTCAACTCGGATTGAGGATTAGTTTCCTCTTCTTCTTGTGAATCCATACTCTACATGCAGATAAACATAAACCAAGCATTTTAATGAGAAACAGACAATAATCATTCGCAGCCAACAAAAGCTGATTGAACACTACACCACAAATTACTACAAATTCAATATTTACACAACATCTCCAAGATCACCACGAAACCCCACACGCAAAATGGATCCAATCCGAGACAACAAAGGAGACGGTGCAGGGCGGTGGCGATGTATGGCGACGGACGGTGACTGCACGGTGGTGATAGTGGTGGCAGATGAGGGCAGCTTGGGTGGGGCATGTCGGTCACATAAGGGGAGAGAGAGGAAGATGGTGGCTAGGGTTTGAGGTTTATCTCTTGTATATTGTATCTGATACAACAATTTCGGTAATTAGGGTTTTAGGTTATGGTTCTATTTATAGAACCCCTAATTACACTCTAGGCCACTAACTATTTGACCTTGTTTTATTATCTAATAATAAAACAATTCTCTTTAATTATCATTCATTAATAACTAATCCTCGTTTATGTCGAATAACCATTATTCACCGCTCACTAGTCAAAACACGTTTGTAACACCCCGTGTTTCCGAGAAGTCAAAGTCAAGGTCAAAGTCAAAGACCGATTTTACGCAATTGACTTATAGGAATTTCTTTATTTTGATTGTATTATGTGGAGTAAGTGTCGTTAATTACAATAATCGACGAACGACTGTGAACTATAGGAAGTAACAATGCGATAAAGTTAATTAATCGATAATCAAACTATGCTAATCAAATCGACATCGAATCGCAACACGAACTACGCATATTAGTTATTGTATTACGTGTGTGTGTGCCTTATGTGTTACTTGTGCATGTTCATTTATGTTATATGTGGTAATCAATCGAAACGCAATCGAACTCGAAATGCAATCGAACTCAATCGACATCGAACTCGAATCACAATCGAACTATGATAATTAGTGGAGAAGGGATAGTGTGAGATATGAGTGGTTGGGATTAAAAGTAATTTGAATAGGAAACTCCATCGCACTCGCATCACTAGCAATCGAAATCGAATCAGAAAAAATCGTCGCGTCAAACATTCGAACCAAGTGCCATCCGGCCGGATAGCCATCCGACCAGATAGCCACTTATCCATGAGTCAGGTGCCATCCGACCGAGATGTCATCCGACCGGATAGTCATCTGGGCGGTGTGCCATTCGACCGGACAACACTTTCCCCTTTTGGAATCCTATAAATACCCATGTCACTCTCAAACCTTTCTACTTTTGGAAACATCTATCCGACCAGCTCGTGTTCCTCACCTTTTCTTCGATTTCTCTCAATCCCGGTAAGATCTCGTCCTAAATCTTGTACTTTCTTGATCTACACGCACTCCTACACCTTTCTATCTTTTAAATCTTAACTTTTAACCGTGAAATCACTAGATTTCGGGTGTTCTAGGATGACGTCATCATGTGTTCTTGAAGAACTTCATGTTTTGACTCCAATCCACCAAGAACAACCTAGATCTAACCGATTTCCACACAAATACACAAAGATCCTGTAGAGATCTCAACATAAACATAGTGGAAAAGGATTGAAAGATGGTTTCTAACTTTCTTTCAACTCTTTTACACTCAATGCACTCAAAACCGGTAGAATCGGACTTTGTTCTAGTCTCCTACTCACTCCTAGTGTTGTACTAGTTCAAGATCTGGATTATACTCACGAGACCACCGATTTCGGGTTAAACAAGAACAATCGTCTTGAGCCGGTAACCGGCCGAACAAGGGTGATTCCTGGTCGGTTTGGTCACGCGGGTCAAAATGGAGTTCTATTGGTTAACACGTTGTCAACACGTCTCGATAAAACGACAAACAATTAAAACAACCAAGTGTAGGACGAACGGAACAATCGGAATGGAATGCTGTCCTACCGGATGACCATCCGAACGGATTGCTGTCCGAACGGATAACACCTTGGGTCCCACACCTCATCAACTTTAACGGAAGTTTGAGTATCGAACGAATTGCCATCCGATCGGACTACCATCCGACCGGATTACTCTTCGGATCATGAGATACTAGGACTTTAAAGACTTAAACAATTTTCAACATGTTCATTAACAGGGTTGCCACCCGGTCGAATGGACATCCGACCGAGTGACTCTTCTGCTAAATGAATTGCTCCCACTAAGTAACCTCATCACTAAGGTTGCCGTCCGACCGGATGACAATTCAAACGGATTGTTATCCGTACGATTGACCGTCCGATCGACCGACTTGAAGGATAGAGATACTTCAATGTTTTCAAAATGCTACAACGAAAACTTCAAAGGACAAGCCATCATACACAAACACATTCATCTCATAGGAAGAAACAATCCACTCGAATAGTCATCCGACCGGACTACCGTCCGACCGGATGACCATCTGAACGGATTGTTATCCGCACGATTAGCCTTCCGATCGGATTACCATCCGACCGAACTGCTATCCGACCCATTCACACTTTGTATCGTTTTACGCATCACTTATCGTTATGCTATCAATCCATTCAGGCTAACTTTACTCGCTAAGCGCTCCCTTCAATCCATCAACCGCTGTGAGTATACTCGATCCCTTTTTGCTTTACACACTTTTGGGTGTTACATACGTTACAACTATTCAAATCACATCAAACACACTACTCAATACTATTTGAACGCTAACCGTTAATGCATGTTATACGTGGCTTATGAATGCTTGTTTGTTATGTTTACACATGGAATGCTGTCTACCTGCCTTAGCAACGATACTACTATAGTTTGGATTCAGCACCCGTTCACACGGGGGTTGTTAAGGACAATTACTTGCATGGATTACGGTGGTAATCTTGTATTGCGAACTGCATTTGGCAGTTAACCCGCAGTCATTGGTATCGATGGATCTATGTCGATAACTAACGTGCTTCATTTCACTATGTGTACGTGTTGGTTATGCGTAAACGAATTCGAACTTTATATGCTATTATCAAACTTGTATGCTCACTTTTACATTTTATGTATTGACTTTATTTTAACGTATGTGACAGGTGCTTAGGATGCACACTTGGTAGGAATTTGAAGCTAGAATAAAGCTTTAGAGCCCAACAAATAGTTGTCTGTAGAAATTGAATCAAGGGTCTCTAGAAGCAGATAAACAATTGCTCTATTTAAATCTGAGTTGTCGGAACATAATTATTTGCCTAGATTTTTATCTGTAATAATTTGTTTACTGTTTGAGACATGGTATGGGACATGTTATTTAAATTGAATGGTAATGATAATTGTTATGGAAACTTCTGGACAATCTGTTTCGCTCAGTGCCATGCCCCGATGATTCCGCCATCGGTTGGGGTGTGACAGCGTTGACTTTGTTTTATTATCGATAAATAACCCAGGGTTGTTGTCCAATGGTAAGAAGCAAAGCTTTTTTGAAGAAGACTCATGTTCAAATCTTGGGTAATGAGTAATTTAGGAGTAGTGTGGTGAGTGTGTCACGTTAGCCTTAAAAAAAAACATTTTAATTTATTATCTAAATAATAAATTATTTCACGTTTAACTCTTTTAAAAGACATCGATTATTTCCACTAAATTAATTGTTTCGCAAACATTTAATATTTCTACAGTATTTCCCAAATACTTGTTTTCCCAAATACTTGTTCTCCACAATTAATCCGTTTTTGTGATTAATAATATTTTTTTTTTGAAAGTTAACTTTTATACACAGCAACCCTCAACCGAGGGCGACCAACAACAAAAACCGATTACATCAGATTAAACGAGCACCAATCTTTCCAAAGAATACCTCTATTTTTCGACCTATTACGATACCAATGGAAACCTAACACTTTAATATCTTGAAAAATATCAATAATATCTTTCCTTTTATTGTTGAAACTTCTATCGTTCCTGGCCGACCAAATACACCAACAACCGACGATGATAATACCATGGAGGGCATCACGAGCAGTTTTCTCCAAGCCTGCATGTTCATGAACAGAAAGCAAATCCTGGATGGAGAAAGCATAAATAGGGCTGATTTTGCACCAATGACTTATCAAGTACCAGATATTTGAAGCGATGATGCACGAGCAGAAAAGATGAGAGGCCGATTCCTCACCGTCATCGCAACCCTCAACCGAGCAGAAAAGTGATTAATAATATTTAACAATTAAATATCATTTTTTGTTAGTTGTCCAAAGTGCAACTCTTTGGATCGTAACTTAATAGCAATGTTAAACAATCGATAATTGGACACTTACATCCAATAGAAAGCATCATCATTATAATTTTCCATTATATATTTTATTAAAAAGTGAACCTACTTTCTACATTTTCTTTTGAAATATGTATTTGATAATATTTATTATTTGTATTTTTATAATGTAAAGTATTAACTTATATGAATTTTACATATTTTAGATACTTTTAACTTTTTATAGCTATGCTTATATGTATATATGTATGTAGTTTATCGTTTTTTTTGTTGTAATTGTTAAAAAACATATAATCATATAAAAATTAGAACATAAGAAAAAATATACTTGAAGTCCCAACGGGTATCTTTTAACAAACTAACGAGTATGCCCAATACCGTCCCTACTTGTAATTATTCGACAAGGTTTCACACCGGTTAAAACCTGGTTTCAAACTTAAACCGAACTAGTTAAAACTCTATTTCAAACCCGAACCTATCTTTTCCCACTCAAAAACCAGTCTAGCACGAACCGGTTTTTGACCAAAATGGAACCAAACTAGGGCTGTTCACGAGCTGAGCCGAACCGAGCGGGCCTTTGCTTGTGCTTGGCTCGTTTACAACCGAGCGAAATCCGAACGAGCATATTCGAGCACGTAATTTTCCGAGCGAGAAGCGAGCGACGAGTAATTTGGACAACCATAGATTTAACATGTTCCTTCGATTTCTCTACTATTGGGTCATGACTAAGGTCCAACTATCCGAGGATGACACTAAGATTGAGGTCGGATCGTCCGAGGATGAAGCTCTGGTTGAGGCAGGTGAGGCGATGAATATACAACAAAGAACAATTCTCGCATTGTGGCGTATGGTGAGAACGAGAGACGATTGACGACTGACGATTGATGAGAGAAATATGTCAAATATTGTCGCTTCACGACTCAGAGTTTTAGTTTTAAATTTGGTGTTAAATTTTTTATTGGTTTGATTAGGCTAGTATTGATAAATCCAATTGTATATTTGAGTATAGTGGTCCAAAACCTAAACCTAATAGAGCAGTATGTATAAAATATGAATATACATGTAATTTGTGTGTGCATATATAAAAATTATATATGTAATAAATTAATAAAAATTAATTCGAGCCGAACCGAGACGAGCGAGCATACTCCGAGCGATCGGCGATCGAACGATGAGCAACGAGCGATTTGAAGAGGCCTAAGCCAAGCATAGTTCCAACCGGTTCAAATACCCTTTACGGGCAGGGTGGGATCATTTTGGTATTTGACTATTTGTTGCTATAGGAGTCCATGCCACAAGTTAAGGGAGGGTTACTACCAAGAAACGAATAATAACATGCAGATAGATTGTGGTTGAGACTTGAGAATTTTGGATGTATGGGCGGAGATGGATCATCTTCTTATCTATTTCTCCCGCCACTCACTTGTTTCCCATATTTTCAACCCCATAATCCTAAACAACATCCTCTATAAAAGCAAGCTGAAGAACCAACCAACTGATCTCTGACTGAGTTTTCACTTGCCATGGCCTCCAATGCAGCTCTGGCTTCCACCAGAATCCCCACTATCACTAGGCTTCCCGCCAAAACCTCAACCTCCTTCCCTTCCCACTGCTCCACCAAGGTTCCGCTTCTCCTTCACTTTCAATTCAATGATTTTATTTCACTGTGTTTGTGTGTTAATTTAATTTGATTTGATTCCGCTGTGTGTGTGAGTGTATGTATGTATAGATCAATTTGAATGAATCAATTCCACTGTGTGTAAAATTATGTTTACCGTTAATTCAAATCAGTGAATTACTTTTTGAGTCCCTGTATTTTAATGGTTTTAACCGCTTGAGTCCAAAATCAAAAAGTTTAATGCCCTGAGTCCCTAACCGCTCATTTTATAACGTTTTGAGTCCAATTTTGTTCATTTTATAACGTTTTGAGTCCAATTTTGTTAAAAAAAAAAAAATTGGACTCAAAAGGTTAAAAGATTCGACTCAAAAGGTTATATAAAAAGCGTCCAGGGACTCAGGGCGTTAAACATTTTGATTTTGGACTCATATGGTTAAAACCACTAAAACACAAGAACTCAAAAGGTAATTTACTCCGATTTCAATGTTGAATTTGATTTCTGGTAATATACATGCAGAGATCGGAAGTAGCGGAATTCTCGGGGCTACGATCCAGCGGCAGTGTGAGCTACGCCAAGTACGTGAAGGACTCATCCTTCTTCGACGCTGTGTCGGCCCAATTTACCCCCAAGGTATTGGTGTCATAGAACAATATACAATCTTGGTTTAATGCTTGAACTTATTATTGTTTGTAAATGATCAGGCTGCAGGGTCAGGTGTTGTTAAGGTAGAAACAGTTGCTAAGCTGAAGGTAGCAATCAACGGATTTGGAAGAATTGGCCGCAACTTTCTCCGCTGCTGGCACGGTCGTAAGGACTCACCACTAGAGGTCGTGGTGGTCAACGACAGTGGTGGTGTCAAAAATGTAAGTCATTGTTACTGCAAATGGTATTCGTTGTCAAAGCTTGATTGCGGTTGTGAATTGCGATATGTGTAGGCTTCTCACTTGCTCAAGTATGACTCCATGTTGGGTACCTTCAAAGCCGATGTTAAGATCGTTGATAACGAGACCATCAGTGTCGATGGAAAGTTGATTAAGGTTGTTTCCAGCCGAGACCCTCTTAAGCTTCCCTGGGCTGAACTCGGGATCGATATTGTTATCGAGGTATGTCTGCTTTAATAAACAGGTCGTGTTCAGGTTGACTTAACAGGGCCATGCTTGGTTTGAGTAAACATGGTTTATGACCCAACTTGTTGTTTGATATATAAAAGAAACCAATATGTTTTAACCCGAACCCATTTTGATCGAAAGCCAACAAATAAAAAGTGACCCGTTAACTTAGCTGCTCGACCCAATTACCTTATGAACTATTTATAAAATTTGCACAACAGAGAGAATACAATAAATTAGGTTTTCAAATCATTTAATCATTTAGCTAACTTATAGTTTTAAGCATTCACTAGTAACATACAAATAGAACCAACCATTTTTGAAATAATCACATTTTTCGTTTAAAGTTGGATTAAAATGGTATGTGACGACTAGGGAACTGGGGTGTTTGTGGACGGGCCAGGAGCAGGCAAGCACATCCAAGCCGGTGCTAAGAAAGTCATCATCACCGCACCTGCAAAAGGTGCCGATATTCCAACATATGTTGTTGGTGTTAACGAGCAGGACTATGATCATGATGTTGCCAACATTGTTAGGTCCGTTTACTTTATGCAAATTTTTGTATCATACGTATAACTTAACTTGTCAAATTTAAACTTTTGAAATATTATCGTCTGCGCAGCAACGCGTCTTGCACCACCAACTGCTTGGCTCCTTTCGTGAAGGTCATGGACGAAGAATTCAGTAAGCATATATAACTCGTACCATACACTCGTGTAGCTGATTATGCATATTTTTTCGATCGTAAAAGCTAACTTTTTTTCTGTAGATATCGTGAAGGGAACGATGACCACAACTCACTCCTACACCGGTGACCAGGTACATCGAGATGATTCTCACTAATTCATTTATATAGTGAAATAGATTGTTATAAGTAATTAAAATTATTTGGAGTTAGGAAAAAAAGGGTATATATGATATTGCGCAATTAATATTTAAATAAATTATTTGTTAAAGTGCGCAATTTATTATGATGTAGAAAAATGTTTTCTTAAGCTAAAAGAATCATGTGGATGTCTTGTAGTCATACTAATTGCTTTGAGACAGAGGCTATTGGATGCTTCACACAGGGACTTGAGGAGAGCTCGAGCGGCGGCATTGAACATAGTCCCAACGAGTACGGGTGCAGCCAAGGCTGTGTCTTTGGTCCTGCCACAACTTAAGGGCAAGCTCAACGGCATAGCACTTCGTGTTCCCACCCCTAATGTCTCGGTTGTTGACCTTGTGGTCAATGTTGCTAAGAAGGGACTAACGGCTGAAGATGTAAATGCTGCTTTCAGGAAAGCCGCCGACGGGCCATTGAATGGAATCTTGTCGGTTTGTGACGAGCCACTTGTGTCAGTTGACTTTAGGTGCTCTGATGTTTCGTCCACTATTGACTCGTCGTTGACCATGGTCATGGGTGATGATATGGTTAAGGTTGTTGCTTGGTATGACAATGAGTGGGGATACAGGTATGCTCTAAGTATATTTGGCTTTTGCTATAGTGGTAGATTATGATGGTTTAACTGGTTGAGTAACAAGTGAAAACATGTTATTGTGATTATGTGAGATTTTCTCTACTAATGAAAGAAGCTATAAGATAAGATGGTAAAATACTGAATGTTCTTATTGAATCAATAGGTGATTACATTATATAGAGATGGTACGAAATCCTAGATACCTAAAGTGGGTCCGTAGGCTCACACTAATAAACTAATAATAATATCGTCCAAAAGAAGCTAACATGTGTTATTCTTTGAATGTAGTCAACGTGTGGTTGATCTGGCACATCTGGTGGCGGCCAAATGGCCAGGTGCTACACCAGTAGGAAGCGGAGATCCGTTGGAGGACTTTTGCAAGAAAAATCCCGGTGAAGAAGAGTGCAAAGTTTACGAATTTTAATTACATCCTTTGTTAATACTATTTTCTTCTTCTCTTCGAGCTTTCCATAAAATGTCAGTTATATATTATGTCTAAATTGTGTACAGACTTGACACATGATATAGACATTTTTTTCACATCTATGTATATCTTTAACTTTTATCACCCGGCTTCTTTTCTTATTATTGTTGGAAAAATGGGTTTGTTCAAAGTTTAAAATGTATTTTCACAAACTGTAGATACAAGTAATTATATGTAATTGTCATTAATATAGTTATTATTTAGTGAATTTGTGTTCTACTATGTGAGAGCTTCACAAAGAACCAAAAACTTGTTCAGAACTAAGATAAGATATAGATATCGATACTTGAAAATGCGAATGAATTTTTTTTTTTTTTTTTTTTTCTGGACAATTAGACTTTTATATATAAGGCCAAACAAATTACACCAAGATAGCCGGTAAGCGGGCAACAAGCTGCGCCGCTACCCCCTTTTGAATAGCGAAACCTAACCTAGTAAAAACGAAACCCCGATCTCTAGGAGACGAAATGTTGCTGTGAACAACCCGTTGGACCCGTTCAAGAAATCTGATGGCTTCTGGGGCTAGCGAGCCAAAGGTATCAAAGGCAAAAGGGATAAAGGAATGTTGATTATCCTCGCAGGCTTTTGCATGTTTGTCCATTTTCTTCGCTGCCGCCCTTGCAATCGCTTGACTAGGGACAAAACCTGTATCCCGAAAGCCTACAAGGGGGGAAACCCCGGTAAGATCAACACAAGCGTGTTTACCTGCATCCCACCCGAAAACTAAAACGTCCGCGGGGCGCAATGTGGATCTTCCTTCCCTCGGATCTGTCAAAAAGTTTACGGGGGCTTCTTTCTTCACCGAGATCCCCGCCCGTTTGAGGATGTCCCCCAAGACATCCCGCACCCAGTCGTGCCTATACTTAAAACCTGGCAGTTCTTTATAGTGCAGAGCATGCTCCCCAAATTGGTCTAAGCAAGCTTTCCGGCAAATCGGGCATTGCTCATCATCAGGGAACATAGGAATCATGAGCCGATATTTTAAGATAGCACGGTATTCAACGGCTGACATCTTTTGGCCTAAGCCCTCGATGGGGATGACCGATAGAAAATCTTGGGCGTGGGGGCCCCGCAAGCATTCTAGGACGGCGTTCTGACGAGGGGTCGTACAGAAATCTGATCCAATATTCTGAGCGATACGACAAAACAGAGCACTCGCCAAAGTCTTATGGGTCTTCGGTGGGGCGGTGTCCCTGTTAGCGAAACCGCCAATATCCAAATCCGGGAGGTGTCTATGCAACTCCCCCAGAGCCATGTCATAATCCCCATCCATTCCAACAACCCCACTCTCGCGCAAGATGTGATCTTGCAGCCCCCACGATTGAGCTCGCGAGGCAACAAAACCGTAAATGGAGACATCCATGGCCGATAGAAGCCCCAGCCCCCCCATCTTACAGGGCAAAGAAGCAACCCGCCACTGAAAATCCCCAAAAAACGGACCCCCACACACCACAATGTCCTCTATAGCCCCCCGTAGCCCTTTATCGAATAAGGATACCGCCTCCTTTACAAACACAGGTTGACAAGTTCGCAGACCAAAAAGGAGCTTGGCGACACCCATGCAAGAGCGCAGCAGGAGAAGCTCACTTTGCGGGTCTCGGAGTTGCGAAAGGCTACTCATAAGGTCCACAGCCCGGGAAGCTCGCCGCGCAGCCAAAGCACTAATGAAACTGGGGTCCCGGCTCACAGCTCCCCAAGGAGTCTCACGCCCCCCGTTGGTCTTCCAATCTCCTTCGGGAATAAACTAGCCTCCAATTTTTCTCCATTGCAAGACGGCCAATATACCTCTGTTTTTTTTATATTAAGCCGATGTCACACCCCCAAAATCCACCTGCGGAGTATCACCGCTTGGAGGCGTGACTGACCAGGATCAAACCACTAATCATATTGAACAAGTAAATATTTAATGTAAAAGTCCAACCAACACGATTAATATCCAAAACAAACGTAGTTAAGTTATGAGCGGAAGCAAAATGATCAAAACCAAATCCAAAGTTTAATTATCCAAATGTTTAACATGGCACACAGCTGTCCATGTCCCACAACGACTCTTCCTTGTGCAAGCTCCAGCTAAGTACCTATAGACCTGCAAAGCATGTAGTAACGAGTCAACAACTAGTTGAGTGAGTTCACGTTTGGTTGTCCAGTTTATAGTTAATCCGAAAACACAGTTTGATCTTTACCAGCTATCCAGCCGTGGGGGTTACCCCATAGTTCGAAAAACGTTTATTAGTTACCCGTTCTTACGTTGGCTATTCCAGCCCGGCTCTATGGCCGTGGGGGCTACCCCATGTTTAATTCACCAGACTCGTTACCATATCGACTACTAACGTTCGTCATGTTTAAGTGCCCTAACGTCTGTGTCTATCATCACTGACGTGCCATAGTCCATTAGTCCACGCCCGTCCTCTGCGGCACGGTGTGAGGTTTGTTAAACCTAATAGCGCTATTTAACTAATGACCCGTTCGCCATTGGCCTCGGCGATTAAGTCGATATAAAAGGAGGGACTTCGTTGATAGAGTTCTAGTCTAGTATAGTTAAATCCGTCTCATACAGGACGAGGAATCTATGTTCCTGATTACGTCTCAACAGGACGAGGAATCTATATTCCTTAACCCATTCCCAACCCCTGGGAACCCCATGCTTTGTAACGAAGTGTGAACTCACCTTGGTTTGCTCGGCAGATTACACAGAAAGGTCAAGTCTATCAGCTAGTGGTCAACCACGTCCTAACATGGTTACCATACAAAGTCAGGTTTTGGTTCCATGTAGTGCACACAAGTATCACATAGATAGCATATAAGAAACACCTACGAATCATGGCAACATGCAACATCACGTTCAACAGCTAAACATATTCCACTAGTGCGATCAAGAGATTGGGCTCGCACAAGTCTAATGGCCTTGTGCGAGTCATACGTTGAAGCCCACTAATACCCGGCCCAATAACAAGAACCCAACATATACATAAATACGGTTCAAATAACATCAAACAATCTTGTGCGATCCTAGTGAGCTTGTACGATTGAAGCTAGTCCAGCCCAACAAGTAGGCCCAACACATATAAACCTACGGTCCATTAACAACAAACAACAACTATATTGTGCGACTCAGGTACCCTTGTGCGACTGTATATATCTTGTGCGATGGACAGACTTGTGCGACTGACAAGACTTATGCGATTAAACCTCTTGTACGACCTATATGTCTTGTGTGATTGCCATTGTGTGAGTAGATAAGGAAATCTCTAACTTTAAGGAAATCAGTTACATTCCTTTATTGTCATAATCAACTCTAACAGTTTTCATATCAATAATATCGATCAAATCATTGCTTTTGACAATTGTTTCATATAACCTTATCATCATCTAAATGAACAACAAATGGCCGACATCTTATTAAATATTATCATATGCTCCTATCTCATAAGTGTCCAGCCGATTTCATACATGCAAATCAGCATTATCATCTATTAATTTAAACATGCACCAAGATCTATTCAATTACAACCACAAAACATACTGACAATTCATGTGCAAATCATCATCATCGGTTATATCATATCATCCTTAAATCGTCAATCAGTCATCGGAAATTATTATACAATTATGATTATAATTCGAATATGATGTGTGTAAAATGCAACATATAAATTACATCAAATGAGGCATAAAACTAACCCTTTTTTAGTACTAATATTGGAAAAAGAGTGTTTTTGTCTTCCTTTTGTATTTTCAGGATTAAATGAGCTCAAAAACACAAAAGAAGCAAAAAGACAGCTAAATCCAACATAAATACAAGAAAAGGAACATTAGTGGATTGCCCGAACCCTCAACGGCACCTTCCAAAGCAAAATAGAGAAAACAGAAGGCTGAACACGCCCCGTGCTCAGCCAGCACGGGGCCGTGCCCAAGAAGCAGCAGAAAAGACAAACCTATAGAAGCTTCTATTGCCCACCACGGGCCGTGCTCAGCGGACACGGGGGCGTGTCGAAAGTACAGCAGGCGCATTTATTGTAATTGCGAATTACAATTAATGAGGAGAGAGAGTGTCAGACGGGCACGGGGCCGTGTCCAGCGGACACGGGGCCGTGTCCAGCTCTCTGTTCAGCCTATAAATAGGAGTGCTTGGATTCATTTCATCTCATCCCTTGGCACACCACCTCTCTCACACTTCATCCACCACCCACCACCATCACAACACCATCATCCACCACCATCATCCATTGTCCATCATAGAGTGTGTGAGTCGTCTCGGGATCCAAGATTGATCGTAAGAGTTCTTGACAATCAAGGCCATGTTTGCCTAAGTCTCTTACATCACTTGGTGAAGACAAAGTGTCTAGTATAATACTTTTTATTTCTAATCTTTTGCACTTTTTATTTGGTTTTGTATTAATGACTTTAATAACTAGTTACTTATGTTGAAGGTGATCTTTCCTTATCGTTTGTCCGTGGTGTCTTGGCATTATTTTACTGTCTATATAAAATAAAGGATTTTCACCATTCATATCTCCACGGTCTATATGGAGGTATGTTGGCTACCTGGTAGGGGGTTAAGGGAACGGTTTGGTAAAGGTCTTGCCATTGTTCAGCGTTTAGAGGTCCTGCAATGGACCTGGGTCAAATTTAGTAGGACCTCCTTCAATACTTCACGGTATTGGATGGCGGGGGTCCAAACTCTTTGATCCCCTCATAAGTTAACTACTATTAATACTATAACCCGGCTATTTAGGACTGTATCCCTGCTGACTCAGACTACTTAGCCGAGGGTAACGTCACCGCCAAAAGCGGGGCCTACCACAATACTGCATTAATAACTTAATTCATTATCTTCCAATAATCCACCCCTTTAGGATTGTATCCCTGCTGACTCAAACTACTGGGGTGAGGGTAACGTCACCTTCAAAAGAGGGGCCTACTACAATAACTAAGATAATCTCTTAATTATGTGCAAAAGTGCGGAAATAATCAAAGGTTATACTAGATACGAGTCGGAACCAAGTGATTCATCTTGTCTATCTGTTTTTTTTATTTTATTTTTATTTTCAGCATTTTAGTTAGTTTTTATTTTTCTTAGTTTAAAACATTTTTCTAAACTTTTATTTTGGTTAGACGTTGAGGATAAACCGGTATTAAAAGCTCTTGTGTCCTTGGACGACCTCGGTATCTTACCAACGCTATACTACACTCAACGATGGGTGCACTTGCCCATATGTGTGTTTAGTGTTAGTGAAATATCGTGTTTTATAAATTTAAAACTTGGCTAAAATAAGTGTTAAAAAGGGCTTAAAATATACACCTAAAATATACGACACTTCGCACGCATCAAGTTTTTGGCGCCGTTGCCGGGGACACAAGGATTTTAAGAAAGTTAGGAATCAACGGCCTAATCATCTTTTATTTTTCTTTTTTATTTTTTTTAGGATTTTCTTAGTTTTTCAGTTCTGCAGCGCTCAGCACGGGCCGTGCCCGGTCAGACACGGGCCGTGCCCAGCAACCATCACTGGCAATTTTTGTTTTCTGAGTTACAGAGAGCTGAACACGGGGTCGTGTCGGTGCAACACGGGGTCGTGTCCAACTCCCAGTAACAGGGATCCAGAAATCAATTACTGCAACTCTGAACACGGGCCGTGTTCATTGAGCACGGGGTCGTGGTGAACATTCTGACCAGCGTTCTTTTCTGTTTTTATTGCAGGATTTGGAACCCAGGCGCCACATTTGAACCTCCTACGTAGTGCATGAGCTCCAGTTCTAGTAGAGACATAAAAGAACCCCTAGAAGAACCCGAGCGCTTTCTCAGAAAAAGGCTAAAAGCTAAAAATCAAGAGAAAGTTTCGGGGGACCCACTTCCAATGGCGGACCAACGTACCCTCATGGATTACCTACGGCCTACCGTAGGCAATCTTGGCGCCGCTATCAATGCCCCAAATGTCGAAGCCAACAACTTCGAACTTCGGCCGCATTTGATACAAATGCTCCAAAACTCCGCAACCTTCCACGGGCTTGCGGACGAGGATCCCCATCTACATATTACTAACTTCTTAGAAATATGTGATAACTTCCGGATCAATGGAGCATCAAATGACGCCATCCGCCTTCGAATGTTTCCTTTTTCATTAAAGGACCGAGCTAAGGCTTTGCTTAATACCCTCCCAGCTGGGTCGGTAACCACCTGGGATGAACTCGCTCAAAAGTTTTTATATAAGTATTTCCCTCCTGCTAAAACGGCTAAATTAATGACAGAAATTAATACATACTCACAAGAGGATGGGGAATCCTTATATGAAACTTGGGAGAGGTTCAAGGAGCTTCTAAGAAAGTGTCCTCACCATGGTCTAGCGATATGGCAACAAGTATCCACTTTCTATAATGGATTGTTGCCACACACAAGACAAACACTTGATTCAAGCTCCGGGGGACTCTTAGGTAATCGTCGCCCAAATGAAATATATAACCAAATTGAGGAAATTGCCCAAACCAATTTTCAATGGCACACTCCCCGAGGTAATAAATCTATTGCCCCGGGCGCCCATAAGGTTGATGAAAGCACCTCTTTACAAGCCCAAATCGAGGCCCTCTCTTCAAAAATCAAAAGGCTAGAAATGACAAAAACGGCCTCGGTTATGGCTTGTGAAGGGTGTGGTGGGTCACATGAAAATTGGAGTTGTATGAAAGATTTAGATGAACAAACTGAAACGGTAAACTACATGGATAATAGACCTAGGCCGTCGGGTCCTCCAACGGGTACCTACAACCAAGGATGGCGTAACCACCCAAATCTTGGTTGGAGAGATCCCGGAAATAGTAGTAACCAACAAAACCAACGAACTAATTTTCAACAACCACAAAATTTTCCTCAACAACAAGGTGGAAGAGAAAGGCTTGAAGATACCATATCTCGCCTCATCTCTGACACTGAAAAAAAGAACTCGGACCGATTTCAACAAATGGAATCGAATTTCAGAAACCAACAAGCTAGTATTCAAAACGTTGAAAAACAATTAAATCAACTAGCTCAAAATTTCTCCGAGAGACCACAAGGCGCATTACCCAGTAATACCGAACCAAACCCAAAGGCACAAGTCCATCTCATCACCTTACGAAATCGAACCGTGGGTCCCGAGGATGCTCCATTGCCGCCAAATGGAAGAAGTCATTCTGGCCAGCCTGTGACTCCTCCTGCACCAGAGAAGGCTTCTACACCGAATCAAGAGCCCACCAAGAATCCTCCAATCCCGTACCCCGGTAGGTTAAATCGTCAAAAGACCGATGAGCAATTCGCAAAGTTCGAAAGTTTACTAAAACAATTGCATGTTAATATTCCTTTTATTGAGGTCCTAACCCAAATGCCTAAATATGCAAAATTCATGAGGGATTTCCTCACTCACAAAAAGAAAATTGAATCGTTGCAATTAGTTAACCTAGGCGAAGAATGCTCAGCTCTAGTACTCAACAAACTTCCACAAAAGAAAATCGACCCCGGGAGCTTCACAATCCCTTGTTCGATTGGGAAGTCCCCCGTCCGAAATGCTTTAGCCGATCTTGGGGCTAGCATCAACCTCATGCCCACCTCAATGTTCAAGCGACTCGGCCTAGGAGCAACAAGCCCTACAAAGATGAGCATACAACTCGCCGACAGGTCCGTCAAGTTCCCACTTGGGGTCGTCGAAAATTTGCTAGTCAAGGTCGACAAATTCGTTTTTCCAACCGACTTTGTTATCCTAGACATGGAGGAAGACACCGAGGTCCCCCTCATCCTCGGGAGGCCATTCTTAGCCACCGCTCAAGCAGTGGTGGATATGAATGACGGAACTCTAACATTGAAGTTTGGGGATGAGGAAGTGAAATTTGAATGTGGAAAGAGAGTAGAGGAAGAAGATCCGGTCAACTACATGAAGGTCATAGACTCAAGCTTGGATGACGCTCTCCGACGGTGTAACATGGGATGCAACACATCCCACTTGGGTAACATATGACCAGGCATTGGGTCTAGCCAAGGACCTTTATAAACGTGGCGCACCATGGAGGCATTCCACGGAACTATCCTTAGTTTAATTTAGATTAGTTTTTATGTTTTCTAGTTAGTTTAATTTTCAGGAATAAAACACACTCATGGTGGTAAAGGATGAAAAGGGGAACGAGAAAAATGATCCCATGCACAAGAACGAGGCAACCCGACAATTTCCTCCCTTGCAGAAGGTTCAACACGGGCCGTGCCCAACCAACACGGCCCCGTGTCGAACCACCTGCAGAAAACGCCCAGTACAGGTAACTGGACACGGGCCGTGTTCACCCAACACGCCCCCGTGTCCAGACTTCTGTTTCTCTTATTTCAATTTTGTTACTGGCACTTGAACACGGGGCCGTGCCCGGATAACACGGGGCCGTGTTCAGTGCCCAGTAACACAAATTTTTGCTTTTTAAACACTATTTTACACATCTAATCAACCTAAAAATTTATTTTTGGGACACATTGAGGACAATGTGTAATTTAAGTGTGGGGGGGATGCTAAAACCTTGAATTTTGCAAGTCCTAAATACAAGCCTTACACAAAACTCTATTGGAACCGCTAATCACCCCAAATTTTTTCAAAAATTTCAATTTTTTTTTACTTGCCTAGGTTTAACTCGGGAAATTCAAGCTCTCAAAAAGGTTATATTTTTACAAATTTACAACCGATAGCGTAGTGATAAAAAGAACCAACATAAGAAAATTATGAAAAGGCATGACAAACTTATTTAAAATTTGATTATATATACTTGATCATATAAAAACCCATTCCCACAAAAGTGAGTTTTGAGCCTTTATTGAGCACACAATTTCATATCATTTGACTAAATGCTCATTTTTCGTTTCTTGTGTGAATAGCCGCTTGGTTCTTACGACTCTAGAACTTGCCATGACAATACATTCCCGGTCCTTATCAACTTAAACCCGAGTAAGTAAATGATAGAGGCATTAGGACTAACCTTTTTCATTTCTACACCATTATTTTTCTTTTTCTTTTACCACCTACCCAAAAATCCCCCTAGTTAGCCCCTTTGAGCCTAAACCTTTTCATTTCATCACCCAAAACAAAAAAAACCCTTTCACCCACCAAAACCTTTTTCATTTTTAACCCTTTATTTTAGTAACAAGTTCGGTTCTTCGAAAAAAAAAAAATGAAGCAAAAAAGAAAATAAACAAACAAAGTAATCAAAAATAACTTTGTTTGAATAAAAGCTTCATCAAAAATAAAAAGTTGCAAAAATACGAGAACCGACACTTGTTACGCTTTTTAGCCCTTTTTCTACTAACCACTAACCCAACCACCTACCTTTAACCCTAGCCAACCCTTAACCCACAAAGTCCTCTTGATATCTACAAAGGTATAAAAGTTAAAAAGGAGGAGGATTGATTTCTTGGCAAGCCTATGGTAGGAATAAGTTCCAGGACCGCTCTCAAGTGATTCACTAAAAATACACCTTCGGCCGAGTGTGAGTGATTTCCCCGTGAGGTATGTGAACTTGTATATAAATAGAATTTTAAAAAGGCATGTTATGCCCAAATAAGTAATTTCTTTTATGAACAGTTCTAAATAAATCATTACGAATAGGAGTGTAAATAAATAAAAATAAAACCCCAAAAAGATCTTGGAAATCCCGACACTCTATGACAAGCCCAAAACCTTCTCTTCTACCTATTCCATTTGGGAGTGTAAGCCAAATATTAAAGAGTTTTGCTTGAGGACAAGCAAAAGTTCAAGTGTGGGGGTATTTGATGTGTGTAAAATGCAACATATAAATTACATCAAATGAGGCATAAAACTAACCCTTTTTTAGTACTAATATTGGAAAAAGAGTGTTTTTGTCTTCCTTTTGTATTTTCAGGATTAAATGAGCTCAAAAACACAAAAGAAGCAAAAAGACAGCTAAATCCAACATAAATACAAGAAAAGGAACATTAGTGGATTGCCCGAACCCTCAACGGCACCTTCCAAAGCAAAATAGAGAAAACAGAAGGCTGAACACGCCCCGTGCTCAGCCAGCACGGGGCCGTGCCCAAGAAGCAGCAGAAAAGACAAACCTATAGAAGCTTCTATTGCCCACCACGGGCCGTGCTCAGCGGACACGGGGGCGTGTCGAAAGTACAGCAGGCGCATTTATTGTAATTGCGAATTACAATTAATGAGGAGAGAGAGTGTCAGACGGGCACGGGGCCGTGTCCAGCGGACACGGGGCCGTGTCCAGCTCTCTGTTCAGCCTATAAATAGGAGTGCTTGGATTCATTTCATCTCATCCCTTGGCACACCACCTCTCTCACACTTCATCCACCACCCACCACCATCACAACACCATCATCCACCACCATCATCCATTGTCCATCATAGAGTGTGTGAGTCGTCTCGGGATCCAAGATTGATCGTAAGAGTTCTTGACAATCAAGGCCATGTTTGCCTAAGTCTCTTACATCACTTGGTGAAGACAAAGTGTCTAGTATAATACTTTTTATTTCTAATCTTTTGCACTTTTTATTTGGTTTTGTATTAATGACTTTAATAACTAGTTACTTATGTTGAAGGTGATCTTTCCTTATCGTTTGTCCGTGGTGTCTTGGCATTATTTTACTGTCTATATAAAATAAAGGATTTTCACCATTCATATCTCCACGGTCTATATGGAGGTATGTTGGCTACCTGGTAGGGGGTTAAGGGAACGGTTTGGTAAAGGTCTTGCCATTGTTCAGCGTTTAGAGGTCCTGCAATGGACCTGGGTCAAATTTAGTAGGACCTCCTTCAATACTTCACGGTATTGGATGGCGGGGGTCCAAACTCTTTGATCCCCTCATAAGTTAACTACTATTAATACTATAACCCGGCTATTTAGGACTGTATCCCTGCTGACTCAGACTACTTAGCCGAGGGTAACGTCACCGCCAAAAGCGGGGCCTACCACAATACTGCATTAATAACTTAATTCATTATCTTCCAATAATCCACCCCTTTAGGATTGTATCCCTGCTGACTCAAACTACTGGGGTGAGGGTAACGTCACCTTCAAAAGAGGGGCCTACTACAATAACTAAGATAATCTCTTAATTATGTGCAAAAGTGCGGAAATAATCAAAGGTTATACTAGATACGAGTCGGAACCAAGTGATTCATCTTGTCTATCTGTTTTTTTTATTTTATTTTTATTTTCAGCATTTTAGTTAGTTTTTATTTTTCTTAGTTTAAAACATTTTTCTAAACTTTTATTTTGGTTAGACGTTGAGGATAAACCGGTATTAAAAGCTCTTGTGTCCTTGGACGACCTCGGTATCTTACCAACGCTATACTACACTCAACGATGGGTGCACTTGCCCATATGTGTGTTTAGTGTTAGTGAAATATCGTGTTTTATAAATTTAAAACTTGGCTAAAATAAGTGTTAAAAAGGGCTTAAAATATACACCTAAAATATACGACACTTCGCACGCATCAGAATACCACCTAAATGTTTATTATAATCATCATGACCATCAACAAAACAAATCATCATTCCACCCACAACAATATCACATGATCCTGACACCCACATGCAACCGATTGTGTTTATGTTTTCTATTTGTTTGGCTGCACATGTCTTCATCAAGATAGTCAAAGAGGTTTATCTAAAGTAGCCGACCACCAAGCCCCTAGTCTTATTTCTATTGGACCAAACATGAGAACCATTACTCATCAATTAGCATGTCACATTACATCATCATACACATAAACATCATGGCAGCCGATTTATATTAGCATACACGTAAATATCATTGTTCATCATACATTCAATACTTAATCATTTAATCAAATCGTGAAATCATAACATTATTCATAACACACTAACCGATTAAGAAGAGAACGGAATAGACAATTGGTCCGAATCAAGAAAGATCTTCGCTAGAGAGGATGTGTTTGCGGTTGCCGTCGAGCTCGTGAGAGAGAGAGAGAGAGTACTAGGGTTTTGTGTGTGTGTGTTGTGTTTAGCAAGTTGTGAGGAATAAACCCAATCTCCAAAGGGTTATGCGACAAAGAGACAGAGTGGGCCGAACCCTCAATGGGCTGCCCCATTGATCCGGATCCAAGGTGTAGCCCAAATGGGCTTATACGATCGGGTGAGCGTTGTGCGTTTGAGTCGTTCATATACATACATACATACATACAACACAACATATATTCACATAACATTTCACACAAAGTCACATATAATCTCATTAATACCACATATCAACTAATTACACCAAGTTCAATTTCGTTACATCAAGTACGTTGATAAGTTCGGAAAATACGAGTTGTCACATTATCCCCAAGTTGAAAGAAATTTCGTCCCGAAATTTAGCACGTACTCACTGAGGAAGCTAGTTAAGTTGCATGGTTTTCCTGGGGTGTCACATCCTCCCCCCGTTGATCTGGAATTTCGTCCCGAAATTCCGTAGCTTCAGCCTCAGTAGTGGTTGTACCGGTTGCAAACAGTTGGGGATACTTTTGTTTCATCTGATCTTCGCGCTCCCAGGTGAACTCTGGGCCGCGACGTGAGTTCCAACGAACTCGAACGAGAGGTATTCTGGTATGCTTGAGGACCTTCACATCCCGGTCCGTGATCTCCACAGGTTCCTCGACGAATCGTAACTGCTCGTCGATCGTGAGCTCCTTCAAAGGAACTACGTGGGGCTCATCTGATAAACACTTCTTCAGGTTTGACACGTGGAAAACATTGTGAACTGCACTAAGTTCTGCTGGTAATTTCAGTCTGTAGGCCACCTTGCCTATTTTCTCAAGGACTTCGAAGGGTCCAACGTATCGTGGGTTGAGTTTGCCGCGTTTGCCAAAACGAACTACACCCTTCCAGGGTGAAACTTTGAGTAGCGCTCGATCCCCAACTTGGAATTCGAGTAGTTTCCTGTCTTTATCGGCGTAGACTTTCTGACGCTCACGAGCTGCCGCCATTCGTTGTCGTATCTGAGCAATTTTCTCTGTTGTGTCAACTACATATTCTGGACCAATAATCTGACTATCCCCCACCTCTGCCCAACAAAGAGGTGACCGGCATTTACGCCCGTACAATGCCTCAAACGGAGCAGCTTTAATACTGGTGTGGTAGCTATTGTTGTACGAAAATTCCACAAGTGGCAGATGCTTTTCCCAGCCGTTGCCAAAGTCAATTACACATGCCCTAAGCATGTCTTCGAGAGTCTGGATGGTACGTTCCGACTGCCCATCCGTTTGCGGGTGATAAGCTGTGCTCATGTCTAACCTTGAGCCAAAGGACTTGTGCATTGCTTGCCACAATTCTGATGTAAAACGTGCATCTCGATCCGAGATAATAGAGGTGGGCACCCCGTGCCTCGAGACAACTTCCTTTAGGTATACTTCTGCTAGAGTGGAGAACTTATCCGTTTCTTTGATAGCCAGGAAGTGAGCAGACTTTGTGAGTCGATCCACGATCACCCAAATAGTATCGTTACCACGTTGTGATCTAGGCAGGCCAGTAACAAAATCCATGGAAATTTGCTCCCATTTCCATTGTGGTATCTCTGGTTGTTGAAGGGGGCCTGAAGGTTTCTGGTACTCCGCCTTGACTCTCGCACAAGTCAAGCACTTGCTAACGTACGTTGCTATATGGGCCTTCATGCTAGGCCACCAATATGTGGTTTTGATGTCGTGGTACATTTTGTCCGAACCAGGGTGCACTGAGTAGCGAGACTTGTGTGCCTCATCCATCACAAGCTCTCGTAGGTTGCCATAAAGTGGGACCCAAATACGTCCTGTTACATAGTAAGCACCGTCTTCCTTCTGTTCTAAGCGTTGCCTTGAGCCGTGTAGGGCTTCAGCCCTGACGTTCTCTGGTTTCAATGCTTCTACCTGAGCATTTCGTATTTGAGAAGGAAGGCTAGACTGTATAGTAAGTTGTAAAGCTCGTACGCGCTTGGGCGCAGTGTCTTTTCGACTGAGAGCGTCAGCCACAACATTGGCTTTGCCCGGGTGATACCTGATTGAGCATTCGTAATCGTTCAGCAGTTCGACCCATCGTCGTTGTCTCATATTGAGTTCTTTCTGTTTGAAGATGTGCTCAAGGCTCCTGTGATCAGTGTAGATAGCACACTTGGTGCCATACAAGTAGTGTCGCCATATCTTAAGTGCAAAAACAACCGCTCCCAGCTCTAGATCGTGTGTAGTGTAGTTCTTCTCATGAACCTTGAGTTGGCGTGAAGCGTATGCTATAACTTTATCCCGCTGCATCAAAACACAACCAAGACCCTGAATAGATGCGTCACAGTAAACCACGAAGTCATCTGTGCCCTCTGGCAATGAAAGGATAGGTGCACTACAAAGTCTATCCTTTAAGTGCTGAAACGCTATCTCCTGTGCGTTTCCCCAACGATAAACAACGCCCTTCTGCGTTAGTGAAGTAAGAGGCTGAGCAATCTTAGAAAAATCCTTGATAAATCTCCTGTAGTAACCTGCCAATCCCAAGAATTGGCGAATTTCCGTTGGTGTACGAGGTGCAGGCCAGCTCTTGATTGACTCCACCTTGGATGGATCAACGTGAATCCCATCCTTGTTCACTACGTGGCCTAAGAAATGGACTTCACGAAGCCAGAAGTCACATTTAGAAAACTTGGCGTACAGCTGTTCCCTTCGAAGGAGTTCCAAAATAAGCCGTAAGTGTTGCTCATGTTCCTCCTGACTCTTCGAATAAATCAGGATGTCGTCGATGAAGACAATGACGAATTTGTCTAAGTAGGGCTTGCACACTCTATTCATCAAGTCCATGAAGACTGCTGGTGCGTTTGTCATCCCAAAAGGCATGACCAAAAACTCATAGTGGCCATAACGGGTTCTAAAGGCTGTTTTAGAGACATCCTCTTCTCGGACTCTCAGCTGGTGATATCCTGATCTCAAATCGATCTTTGAATAGTAGCTTGACCCTTGCAGCTGGTCGAATAGGTCATCAATGCGTGGAAGAGGATAGCGATTCTTCACAGTCACCTTGTTCAATTCACGGTAGTCGATGCACATTCTGAACGTACCGTCTTTCTTCTTCACAAATAGCACTGGAGCTCCCCAGGGCGAAGAACTAGGACGAATAAAACCCTTATCTAAGAGTTCTTGTAATTGCGTAGATAGCTCTTTCAACTCTGATGGAGCTAAACGATACGGTGCACAAGCTATAGGCGCTGCTCCAGGAGCTAGCTCGATTTGAAACTCGACCTGACGATGAGGCGGAAGGCCAGGTAGTTCCTCAGGAAATACCTCAGGATAGTCGCGTACAATCGGAAAGTCCTCTATCTTTTTCTCTTTCTTCGAGGTGTCAGTAACGAGAGCTAGAAAGGCAGTGTGGCCCTTACGCAAACACTTCTGGGCCTTAAGGGAAGAAATGATGCTCACAACAGCACCACTCTTGTCGCCACGAATCATAAGAGGTTCCTCACCTTGGCGCGGAATGCGGACAATCTTTTCATTGCAAAGAATCTCAGCTTGGTGTTGGGATAACCAGTCCATCCCAATGACAACGTCGAAACTACCCAGAGTGATAGGAAGAAGGTCGATTGAGAAAGTGTGATCAGCAAGTACTAGGTTACAACCTTTAACTACATGTGTGACCTCTATACTTTTACCATTAGCTAGCTCTACAGCATGTTTGGGATTCAAAGGTGTTGGGGTACGCTTAAGCAGTTGACTAACTTTTTGGGACACATAACTAGTATCAGCACCCGAATCAAATAAGACAGTAACGTAAAAGTCGTCGAGAAGGAACTTACCCGTCACAACATTGGGATCATTCCTTGCTTCTCCATTGCCAATAACGAACGCACGGCCCCTTGCACCATTGCCATTGTTACCCCCGTTGTTTCCATTCCCTTGATTGTTGTTGTTATTGTTGTTCTGGTTCAGCTGGGGACAGTCTTTCTTGAAGTGGCCTTCAGCTCCACACTGAAAGCACCCTCTGTTGTTACCCGGTTGTTGCTGCTGCTGACGTTGATTTTGTGGGGCTCCCTGTTGTTGCCGATTTTGGTTCGCGGGAAACTGACTCCTACATTCTCTTGCAATATGACCAGGCTTGTTGCACCGATGACAGTTACTTCTGGTGCATGGCCCACTGTGATGTAAGTTACAACGATTGCATTTGGGGTGATTCCCTTTGTATCCACCCTGATTTTGGCTTCCTGACGATTGCTGACTAGGACTCTTATACTCTTCAGTTCTTCTCTGCTGCGAATGGGATTGAACAGAAGTCGAACCTCTGCTCGAAGCTCCATCCCATTTACGTTTGTTATCACTGGGAGGCTCATAGGTAGCTGTAGCACTAATGCGTTTTGGTAACCTGTTTTGCTCCACCGCCTGATCAGTGAGACGGTGAGCCAACTGGACAACCTGCTGATAGGTAGCGAGATTTGCTGAAGTCACATGACTTTGGATTTCCGGCTTTAGGCCCTTAAGATATAGTTCGATACGCTTAATTGGAGGGTCCACCATTGTAGGACACAGTAGTGCAAGCTCATTCGATCTCTTAGTAAACGCCTCAATTTCTGACCCCGTCATCTTGAGGTTGAAGAACTCGACTTCCAGCTTATGAATGTCGTCACGAGTGCAGTATTCCTCCCTGATCATTTCTTTAAAATTGTTCCATGGGGTGGCGTTAGCAGCAACCAACCCCAGCATTTGGACCTGAGCGTTCCACCATGTGAGGGCTAAACCCTCAAGAGTGCCGGTAGCATATTTCACCCTGCGTGCCTCAGGGCATTCACACATCTCGAATACAGACTCTAGTTTCTCAAACCAGTGGAGGAGACCTACTGCTCCTTCAGTGCCACTAAAAGTAGTGGGTCGGCAGTCCATGAAAGTTTTGAAGGTGCAAACAGGTGGCTGAGCATGTTGACCTGTTGTGGGTATAAGAAAGGACAAGGTTTAACACAAGGATAGATTCACGAGAGTAGGATCGAAAGATCCTAGAATGAGTTATAAACTGCAGGGTATACCTCCTGCCTGTGCGGCTGCAAGTGCCGCAGCAACCTGTTCGTTGATCAGAGCCGTCAACTGGGCTTGAGTCATGTTAATGCGTCCAGACATGATCTTCATACCAAAAGAAGCATGTGTGAGAAGGGTTCGCGAAAGTGCGATGACAGAGGAGAGTAAGCATACACGTGTTCAAGTAACAGTAACTATACTAGCTAAGCATATCATGAGCAAGGTTCTACGTAATCTAACAAGTAGGCAATATAAAACGTAAACCATATCTCCTAGAATGTCGAGCCTTGCACGTGGAGTGAAGCGTCGTTGTGGATCGTAGAGCACTGTACAGGTTATAGTCTGGTTTTAACAAAAACGTTTTCCTTTATTAAAACCAAGTTCTCTATAACCAATGGCTCTGATACCAATCTGTCACACCCCCAAAATCCACCTGCGGAGTATCACCGCTTGGAGGCGTGACTGACCAGGATCAAACCACTAATCATATTGAACAAGTAAATATTTAATGTAAAAGTCCAACCAACACGATTAATATCCAAAACAAACGTAGTTAAGTTATGAGCGGAAGCAAAATGATCAAAACCAAATCCAAAGTTTAATTATCCAAATGTTTAACATGGCACACAGCTGTCCATGTCCCACAACGACTCTTCCTTGTGCAAGCTCCAGCTAAGTACCTATAGACCTGCAAAGCATGTAGTAACGAGTCAACAACTAGTTGAGTGAGTTCACGTTTGGTTGTCCAGTTTATAGTTAATCCGAAAACACAGTTTGATCTTTACCAGCTATCCAGCCGTGGGGGTTACCCCATAGTTCGAAAAACGTTTATTAGTTACCCGTTCTTACGTTGGCTATTCCAGCCCGGCTCTATGGCCGTGGGGGCTACCCCATGTTTAATTCACCAGACTCGTTACCATATCGACTACTAACGTTCGTCATGTTTAAGTGCCCTAACGTCTGTGTCTATCATCACTGACGTGCCATAGTCCATTAGTCCACGCCCGTCCTCTGCGGCACGGTGTGAGGTTTGTTAAACCTAATAGCGCTATTTAACTAATGACCCGTTCGCCATTGGCCTCGGCGATTAAGTCGATATAAAAGGAGGGACTTCGTTGATAGAGTTCTAGTCTAGTATAGTTAAATCCGTCTCATACAGGACGAGGAATCTATGTTCCTGATTACGTCTCAACAGGACGAGGAATCTATATTCCTTAACCCATTCCCAACCCCTGGGAACCCCATGCTTTGTAACGAAGTGTGAACTCACCTTGGTTTGCTCGGCAGATTACACAGAAAGGTCAAGTCTATCAGCTAGTGGTCAACCACGTCCTAACATGGTTACCATACAAAGTCAGGTTTTGGTTCCATGTAGTGCACACAAGTATCACATAGATAGCATATAAGAAACACCTACGAATCATGGCAACATGCAACATCACGTTCAACAGCTAAACATATTCCACTAGTGCGATCAAGAGATTGGGCTCGCACAAGTCTAATGGCCTTGTGCGAGTCATACGTTGAAGCCCACTAATACCCGGCCCAATAACAAGAACCCAACATATACATAAATACGGTTCAAATAACAACAAACAATCTTGTGCGATCCTAGTGAGCTTGTACGATTGAAGCTAGTCCAGCCCAACAAGTAGGCCCAACACATATAAACCTACGGTCCATTAACAACAAACAACAACTATATTGTGCGACTCAGGTACCCTTGTGCGACTGTATATATCTTGTCCGATGGACAGACTTGTGCGACTGACAAGACTTATGCGATTAAACCTCTTGTACGACCTATATGTCTTGTGTGATTGCCATTGTGTGAGTAGATAAGGAAATCTCTAACTTTAAGGAAATCAGTTACATTCCTTTATTGTCATAATCAACTCTAACAGTTTTCATATCAATAATATCGATCAAATCATTGCTTTTGACAATTGTTTCATATGACCTTATCATCATCTAAATGAACAACAAATGGCCGACATCTTATTAAATATTATCATATGCTCCTATCTCATAAGTGTCCAGCCGATTTCATACATGCAAATCAGCATTATCATCTATTAATTTAAACATGCACCAAGATCTATTCAATTACAACCACAAAACATACTGACAATTCATGTGCAAATCATCATCATCGGTTATATCATATCATCCTTAAATCGTCAATCAGTCATCGGAAATTATTATACAATTATGATTATAATTCGAATACCACCTAAATGTTTATTATAATCATCATGACCATCAACAAAACAAATCATCATTCCACCCACAACAATATCACATGATCCTGACACCCACATGCAACCGATTGTGTTTATGTTTTCTATTTGTTTGGCTGCACATGTCTTCATCAAGATAGTCAAAGAGGTTTATCTAAAGTAGCCGACCACCAAGCCCCTAGTCTTATTTCTATTGGACCAAACATGAGAACCATTACTCATCAATTAGCATGTCACATTACATCATCATACACATAAACATCATGGCAGCCGATTTATATTAGCATACACGTAAATATCATTGTTCATCATACATTCAATACTTAATCATTTAATCAAATCGTGAAATCATAACATTATTCATAACACACTAACCGATTAAGAAGAGAACGGAATAGACAATTGGTCCGAATCAAGAAAGATCTTCGCTAGAGAGGACGTGTTTGCGGTTGCCGTCGAGCTCGTGAGAGAGAGAGAGAGTACTAGGGTTTTGTGTGTGTGTGTTGTGTTTAGCAAGTTGTGAGGAATAAACCCAATCTCCAAAGGGTTATGCGACAAAGAGACAGAGTGGGCCGAACCCTCAATGGGCTGCCCCATCGATCCGGATCCAAGGTGTAGCCCAAATGGGCTTGTACGATCGGGTGAGCGTTGTGCGTTTGAGTCGTTCATATACATACATACATACAACACAACATATATTCACATAACATTTCACACAAAGTCACATATAATCTCATTAATTCCACATATCAACTAATTACACCAAGTTCAATTTCGTTACATCAAGTACGTTGATAAGTTCGGAAAATACGAGTTGTCACAGCCGAAGCCCCAAAGGTGGCCCCTCAGATTGAATGAAAATGGGTGAACAATTGTCTTAAAATCTTAGTTATTGTTTTCTTAGACAAAGGAACTGGTGAAGAAGACCCCAAGCGTGTTATCTCTCGCACCTTGACGTGCACTCGCACACTTGTGCGTGACATTGTTGATAGATAAGCACATTGTGTTTCTTTAAGGACATAGTTTGCAATTTGTATCATTGAAAGCCGTCTTTATATTTTAAAGGGGTAACTTAACACAATAGTCACTCAAAGTTAATTTTTTCCCTCTAGAGTCCTAATATGTTTTAGTTTTGTAAAATTATTTTATAAATATCTTTTTTTTAAATAAACTGAGAAAATGTAATATACAATGTGATCTAATTAAATGTTGAATACACTAGAAGAATAATTACCTAAAGGTAATAAAATATTATGAATATTGTTTCAATAGAATCACGAGTTAAATTAGTGATTCATGATGTATGCAGAATAACCACTACTCAATAGTTATGAATCATGTGGTTTAGTTCTCTGAACCATGGTATAATGTGTATTGATTATGAGTTGTATAACAATTATTCATATTATTATATCATTATTATACATCATATCATACATATTATTATCAAGTGGTGATGAACAGTGTGTTTAATGAGATTTTTTAGTATTGTTTGAATATTATTATTTTATATATATTAGATATAGCTTTTATTTTAATTATATTTCTTTATATTAGATTAAATAATGTTGTTTTATCAAATTAGATTTGTAATTTCTCACATTCTGTAATGATAAGTTGCCGCTACCTTATCATATCCAATCAATACCAACTGAACAATGCTAAGTGTAAATTTTATTAAAAACGGAGTTGTATTTAGATTAGAGTTTTTATAGGTATCATAAACAAGTACCATGATGAACCGAACCGATTCCGACCAAACAATTCCAATTTATACCGGTATCGATTATCGGAACCAATATACGTTTTTACGGTTTTTGATCGATGTAAAACACATATAAATATTCTTTTGGGCACACTATGATTTTATTTATTGGACTTTCTCTTTCGATTACTATAGCTAGTGTCAGTACTCTAATGAACTGAACCACTATCGATTGAGTTACTGCCGCGTAGCGCGGGCAAATACAACTAGTTATATATTAAATTAAACTTTAGTTATATTTTGCAAAGGAGTACAAGAATTGATTTGTGTGATATTACTCCAAATTATTGCCGCTAATTTGTGCATTTCTTTTCGTCAATTAACATTACAAGATTCTCATCAGCAAAATTATTGCTCATCAAATTATATGAGTGGCTCCACCTAACACATTGATTTCATATATATATATATATATATATGCTTTTAATATTTGTTAAAGTAGCTACAAGATCTTTTTATTAGATATGATGTAGTAAAAATAGCAATAATGTTTTGCGCTCTCAGAGTTCCATTTTCACTGCTGACTTTTACAAAATCTGGTGTCTTTCATGCCTTTTTAAAGCTCAAATATTTTATACTTTATTTTCTTTATTGTAATGGTTGCTTACATGGGCAAGTGACACCGATGGTTAAGCTAAAGCATCATCTTTATTATGACATCTCTATTGTAATCATATGTATATAAAATTTTAATAACTAGCATTAAGACCCGCGCGCGTTGTGGCGCGGGTACATCGCAAACGTCGAATGAAGTAGTTCAAACGTTATGTGATGCGTTAACCATATAAAAGCACGCGTTTCGACATATCTGATTGAACTCAATGTAACCTATATAAGCATTGCGATTAGATCAAAACATAAAGTAAATCAAATTTATACATTACAATAATAATGTATTATATGTGACTCGAGTCATACATAGAAAATGTAACGTGTATAACGGAAAGGCTGACATGTATAATCAAAAGAGATTAGTTAGATCTTTTGAAAAAAAAAGGGAAAAAAGAAACCACAATTTGACTCCACACGGTTCGAAACAAAATTTACAAAACATTCATAAAATTAACCACGAAAACATATTATATTTGACCTTGCTCGTTTCCCAAAAAAGTTTACGACAAAACATACACCAACTCGAATTTATACCAAAATGCAAATAAAAATATGCACGTAAAAATGTTTTTTAAACGAAAACGTATTATATATGACCTGACTCGTTTCCAGAAAAAGTTTACGTCAAAACGTAAAGCAAATCGAATTTATACCGACACGTATATAAAAATATGCACGTAAAAAAATAAATTTTCTTAGACTAAATTGCATAAATCAACCTTTATGTTATACCTAAACTGCACTTTATACCTTTCACTATGAAATCGGCAAACCCAACCTTTATATTCCTGTTTTGTTACATTCTATAACCTTTACAACTAACGCCGTCCGAGAACTCAGTTAAGTTACCTCACATGCTTTGCATGTGAGGGCTTTTTAGTCATTTTACTTCTTTTAAAATTTGTTTTTATTTAGAATTAGCGGTAAACTTGAAATAAAGTATTAGTAAAAAAAATTAATAGGTTAAATACGTTCGTAAAATTGTGCCAAGTAGCACTAATGTCACGCCACTGTCAGCGACCACCGACATCAGGAAAGCTCGAAAAAATTAAATAAAAAAGTAAAAAATAACACTGAACGAACCGACGTAAAATCATTGAACCACGCACGCCCATTGTGGCGTGTTAATGCGAAGAAATTAGACAGAAACGTAAAACGCAGAAGATAATAACTAAGTCGATCTAGGACTCGCACGTTGCGACGAACTTGTCAAACGGAGAAAAATACTGTCAAACGGGAAAAAACAGACAAAAAACGTTAAACCCCACACGCACGTTGCGGCGTGTTAACTCGCAAAATTTAGAACGAAACGTAAAACGAAGAACTTGCGAAAGATGAAAAGTTTGAGGGACCAAGTTGAAAATAAAAAAGTATCGGGTTAAATCGCAAAAGATGAGAAACTTTGGATAAAAAGTTAAAAAGTCGTTGGGGTTAAAATTCAAAGAATAAAACCTTTAGGTTAAAAGTGAAAATTGTTTTTTTTTTTCAAAACCACCCTAAGTTACAAGTATAACCTCTTTATACACAAAATTGTTGTAAATTTATAGTGTAGAAATTCTAAAACAAAGTTACAAAAATTATTGATTTGTGTTATACTATAAAAATATTTTTTAATACTTCAATTTTTTGTAACTACATAGGTAAAAACAAACAACCCCTAGCTTTTGTTCAAACCACACAATACATGTAATGACCAAATCTGTAGTTTTATATATTTAAAGATAACAATTTTGGATATTATACAAAGTTATCTCAAGTTTAATCAGTTTTTCTTTTTCGTATTTTACATCTATGCATAACACGTATCTACTCTTTTATTGATTATGAAATTTTGACAAATATGTACACACATGCTGGTTTTCATAAGAAATTGACTTTTCATAGAAAGCTTATGAAGTAACCAAGATGTACCATGTGTAGTGTGTACATACAAACCCTATGAAGTAATCAAGATGAAACATGTGTACTTAAAAGACAAGAGGTATATACATCATAATAGTGGAACATAGGGGTAACATGAAATAAAAAAGTTTATTTTGTCTAAGTGGATGAGAAAGAATCTTAACCATTCATCAATGGTTAAGATGAAAGTGTAGGAGAAAGGAGGAGTGTAAGGGTATCTTGGGAAAATCCTATTTACGGACTTTCTCTCTCCACATGCAAGGCACATGCATATTTCACACTCATCTTTTAAACGTTCATAACTTTTTTATACGACATTATTTTTTCATAAAAAATTCACCGTAAAATCGAGCGTCTTTTTATCTTTAATTTGAGTACCATATTGCTATATAAAATATGAAGACTAAAAAAACCCACTAAAATGTGTTGTATTTCTATGTTGTATAACATTTTTTAGTGCTAGAATTTTTTTATATTACATTTTTTTGCTGAATTTTTTCGTGCTATATTTTTTTGTACTATATTTGTTTTGCTATATTTTTTATACTATATTTTTTGTGCTATATTTTTTTAACTAGATTTTTTGTACTAGATTTTTTTGTTGTATTTTTAAAAACAAAAGAAGTGACACATGTCATTTTCACTCCTAGTTATAACGACCAAAATGTCATTCATTCCTACTTATTAAAAGTGTCACATGTCATCATCACAATTCTTCTTAGACTATTTAGACAAAATCCACTTTTTAGTCCACAACATCATAATCAATAAATGCAACATTTTATACACATAACCACATATATATGCAACATTTACGTACGACACAACTAACTTATTAAAGTTGCTTTAAAGAAGTATATAAAATTAAAGATAATATTTTCTTGATTTTAACATCGGGTATCCTTGATTTTAACATCGCTATGCTTTCGAAATGGTGGTGGAGGTTCAAAGAGAACCCAAACCAACTATGGGCGAAAGTGGTGGATGCAATTCATAAAGGAAGACCGTCTAACATTAATCCTCCGTTTCTTCCGCTTAAGAAGTCTATTCCGGGGGTATGGAAAGACGTCGGTTCAGTTGAAGGGATCTTGGCGAAATACGGGATTGTCTTAAAAGAAAATCTGGTGGAGGAAGGGGAGAAATGGAAATGGAGAAGCGACCCTAATGGGTCTTTTTCCGTTAAACAGGTTCGTCATGATATTGAAAGGGCAGGAGGTGCGGCCGAAAGCCATGAGGGCTCTTTTAGTTGGAATCCATGGGCTCCTCCAAAAGCGAATGTTCTTTTATGGAGGGCTTGCATGGGAAAGGTGGCTGCAAAGTTGGCTTGATTAATAGGGGTGTTCCTCTCGCCGATGCTCTTTGCTCTCGTTGCGGTTTGGAGGAGGAAGACGCGGATCATATTTTTGTTAATTGCCTGTGGTCCCGATGTATTTGGTGGAACATATTGGCTTGGTTTCGTGTGAGCTTTCCTGCGGATATTCATGATCTTCGGGCTCTTACGGATTATGTTGTCAAGCAACCGGGTGGAAAAGTATGGAAAAGGGTAGTTTACACGATTTTGATGGGGACGGTTTGGCGAATCTGGACCGCAAGGAATGAGAAGGTATTTGATAACCGGTTCAGTCCGATTTCAAAGGTGGTGGATAAGATCAAAGAAGATGTGTTCCTGTGGATTAAAAACCGCTCCAAACATCCGACGCCGTGCAGGGATAAGTGGAAGCTTTTTGATATTTTAGAGATGTTGTAGTCTGTCCTTTTTGGTCGGTTTTCTGGTTTGGTTTTGTATTATCAGCTTCTTGCTGGCCCTTTATATTTATCTATAAAGTGGGTTTTGCCGTTCAAAAAAAAAATTCTTGATTTTAAAGTATAATTCCTATTTACATTAATAAAGTGTAAAAAAGTTACTTGATTTTACGGAAATTATAAAACTATATTTAACCAAAAAAACTAACCAGATTAATTTTTTTCCTTTAAGCTAATGTTTATCATCATGGCGCCGTCCTAAAATCAATTTGAATTAATTACGTTTTTCGTCCCTGTTGTTTTTCAAAAGAAATCACCATTTCAGTCCATTAATTTATAAATTTGCTAAAACATTCACTGTGTTTTCACTTTTGTAACAATTACGGTCCACCTCCGTTAACCCCATCCAATTCACCGTTAAGTTTTAACGAAATAACTAAAATACCCCTCTGCTAAAAAAAAACTATACATCCCCTCTCCCACATGCCACAAACCCCAATTTCTACACTTTTTCCACAACAAAATTTAGGGTTCCATCACAAAGATTCCCACCCAATTCATCTACCTCCGATCCAAATTCCCCACATCTGAACCCCCAAATTTCCCAATCCAACACTCGCCAATCCAATTCCTCACAACACCCACATAAAACCAGTGTTCACACCACTAAAAAGGAACAATTTCAAAGAAAAAATAGTTTTATTTTCCGAAACGTACATGTGAAGCTAATTCATGCTCATCACGAGCTCTTTCACACTATATTTTCATCAAGTTTCAGCTTTTATGGCACCATCGCACCCTATCAAAAATTTTATATGGCCACCTCCTCCTTACCGGTACATTTGCCTTCGCTCACTAGAGTTTGCCCGTTGGAGCTTTGCAAGACACGGTGGCTGGTTCGAATGGTTCTAAGATCCGAATGAGCATTGAGCTCAGATCCGAGTGGTTTTAGTTTAACGACGACAACAACATTGAAGTTGCGGCATGCTAATGCGAAGAAATTAGACCGAAATGTAAAACATAGAAAATAATAACTAAGTCGATCTAGGACCCGCACTTTGCGACGAATCTGTTAAATAGGAAAAAAATAGACGACGTAAAAACATTGAACCACACACGCACATTGTGTCGTGTTAACTCACAAAATTTAGAATGAAGCGTAAAACAAAACGTAAAAGCGTTGAACCACACACGTTGAGCTGTGCTAACTCGCAAAATTTAGAACAAAACGTAAACGAAAAATTTTACGAAACATGAAAGTATATGGGAACAAAGTTGAAAGTAAAAAAGTTTGAAGGTTAAATTATAAAAAAAATGAAAAGTTTTGAGTTAAAAGTAAAAAAATCAAATATTTTTGGGATAAACATACTTTATCAAATATTTTTAAGTTAAAAGTAAAAAAATCAAATTAAAAAAAAAAACATCCAAAGTAATTGATACAACGCCTCTATTAAAAAAATTACTAATTACTAACTTATAATATATAAATTTACACAATTTTAAACAACTATTTAAAGAATCATATCTATCCATTTTAATACTCATTTAATATGTATCAATTTTTCTCATCATTATTCAATTCTAATGAATTTTATAAAGAAGGGAAAGGTGAAAGAAATAAATGCTGATGCTCCACACCTTGGCATGATGATTGATTGATTTATTTATAAAGAAACTAAAAACAAGAAACCAGAACCAGATTTCTTTCTTTTCTTCGCCTTTTGCCTTTTTGATCTTTACCAATATCAACCCAAACAAGAAAAAATCTCATTTTAATTATTTCCCACTTCAAGATTCACCCTCAATTTCAGTTTTTTAAATCACCCATCTGTTTGGATTGATCTTTATGCTCATTTCAAGAATCTTGAATTGGAATGCTTTGATCAGGTCAGTTTAGTTCTTAATTTTTTTTTTTTATTAATTTTAGTGCATTGATCTGTGGAGTATATGTGATTGTGGTTAGTATCTTGTTTGAATTCAGTGGTTGTGTGTTTATGTGATTTGCTCATGATTGAATTAGGGTCTGTGAACAGATTCTTATTTTGAGGTTGAATTTTGAAATGTGTGAATCCCAATTGGATTGATCCTAAAACTGCAAAAGTTTGAGCAAAATTTCAAATATCTGGAAATTTTGATTTTAAAAATTGAATGCAGGGGGTGTGGGTAGGTAGGGGTGTTTAATGGGTCGTGTTTATGGGTTGATGGGCTGAACTCGACATGAACCCAAAACTTCTGTCTGACACATTAACCCGAATTACACACAACACAAGTTTTCGCAGGCTACATGAAAACGACCCGTTTAACCCGAATTTTTATTTATTTTATGCTTTTGCATGTTAAAGTAAAAAAATAAATATACAAATTACAATAAGATAATCAATGTATATAGACCGATTACATATAATCTATAAAACTTGATAATCATTTATTTTTTTCTTTAAATTTATGGCATAAAATTATAATTATAATATTATAGGGGTTAAATGGATCAACCAGTGGACGTGCCGGGCTGACTCGAACATGACCCGTTTAGCTAAACGTTTTCGCGTGCTCGACCCGAAACTGACTCAAATCCGTTTAGAAATTCAGACACCACCCTCAGGTTTGAGGGGAAAAACAACAATTGGAGGTTTCTAATATGCATATAAAATTTGACAGGTTAGAGATCAATGTTTTAGGTACAAGATGATATCCGAAAATTTAGCGGGTGAAGCATCACTTCATCAAGAACTCGAGGTGTTAAGTGTATCGAAACGCTTAGTTAGAAGCCTAAGCCAGAAGATAAAAAGAAAGAACCATGAAGATGACCCAAACGGGATTTCGCTGAGGTGTCCAGCTCTTTACACTCGTGGCGGCGGCTGCAAAGTTGGTGCAACCACCGGTGATGAGTTTGGTGAAATCGGTTGTCGAAGGCGTTCTGTAAGTTCCATCGAAGATGGAAAAGGGTATAAGCCCGTATGCGGGCCTGAGGATACGAAAGTAGATTGCTTTTCACACGGGTTAAAAGAAAGGTTCCGGAGGAGAAGTATTCGGAAAGCTCCGGAAGTCGAAGGCATACATGTGTTTTTACCGGATGATATTGTGGAGATGTGTTTGGTTCGACTCCCGTTGACTAGTCTTATGAAAGCCCGTTTAGTATGCAAAAAATGGAGGTTTTTGACCACAACGCCTCGGTTTATGCAAATGAGGCGTAACGGGCTCTATCAGAGCCCATGGTTGTTTCTTTTCGGGGCAGTTAAATCTGGTTTTTGCTCACACGAAATACACGCGTTTGATGTTTCATCAAACAAATGGCATACAATCAGTTCAGAAGTTATTAGAGGCCGGTTCATGTTTTCAGTAGTTAGTATTCAGGAAAATGTCTTCATTGTTGGGGGTTGTTCTAGTTTAACCAATTTCGGTAAACTGGACCGAAGTTCGGTTAAGACCCACAAAGGCGTTTTGGTGTTTAGCCCGTTAACAAACTCGTGGCATAAGGTTGCGTCCATGAAACACGCGAGGTCAAAACCAGTTCTTGGTGTATGTGAAGTCAACTCTGATAGTTTGACCATCAAAACTCAACATACTCGACAAGATCGACGTTTGGTCAGAACACGAATCAATGGAATATCCGATGTATATGAGGACCCACATAGGCTTTCAGTTAGGCGTCAACTAAGATACCCTTTCGATGAACCCGAGGTTACGTTGAGACCAAAAAACGAAAACCCAAGTAGGAAAGACTCTAGAAGGTTCTTAATTATCGCTGTAGGCGGTGTCGGATCGTGGGACGAACCGTTAGATTCTTGTGAAGTTTACGATTCTTCGTCCAATAAATGGACCGAAGTCCAAAGATTACCGGTTGATTTCGGGGTTGTGTGTTCGACTACCTTTTGTAACGGGTTGTTTTACGCGTACTCAGAAACCGACAATCTTGCAGCGTATGACATCGAAAGGGGTTATTGGTTTAGAATCCAAACAACCACATTACCACCCCGTGTGCACGAGTACTACCCGACGATTATTTCGTGTGAGAATCGGTTGTTTATGGTGTCGGTTTCTTGGTGCGAAGGGGATGGCCAAATCGGGAGAAGAAACAAAGCGGTTAGAAAACTATGGGAGCTTGATCTTGTTTATCTTAACTGGGAAGAACTGTCCACACATCCAGATGCACCTATGGATTGGAACACAACATTTGTTGGTGACAAAAGTATGATTTTTGGGGTTGAAATGTTCAAGATTTTTGGGCAGGTGTTGGATTTTTTGACAATGTATGATGTTTCTGGTGGATCAAAGAATTGGGTTCATGTTTCAAGAAATCAAGTGGCTCATGAGTTGGATGCGAGTTCGTGTGCGACGAAAACGATGGTGGTTTTGCGTTTGTGACACGCGAATCGAGGAGCTCGCGAGTTGGAACTAGAGAGGGTTTGTTGGTGATCCCGTTTTCTGTTAGTAAGAGTATGGTGTTATTGTTTTCTTTTAGTTTGACCGTATAAATTGTTGTCACAAAATGAATGTAAAAGAATTATCATAGGCTTATAGCATGATATAATGAACATTCTATTTGTTGTTTGATTTGATATTATGTTTCAATTAACCCCAGTTGTGAAGTAAAATTTCTGAATTGTATTATTATTTCTTTTATTTTTTAACTGGTTAAATAGATATAGGAAATTACTTTTTTAGAAAAAAAAAAAAAAAAAACTAGTCAAATAGGTTTTAACTTTAAACTCTACCACAAGCATACTGTAAAGATTAAATACAAATGAATTTTAACATACAAAATATCTTTACCGTGGATGGAGGTGGAGAAGAGGTACACCAAAATTGATTTGGGATAGTGGATTAGACAGGGCTTGCTAGAGTTGCACCGGGCATAGAGGAGTAGGAATAAGGTTAAGGACTTTTAAGAGTAGGTATAATGGTGCATTTAGTTGTTCTTATACTTTAGGTGGATTTTATATGTGATTGTGATTATGTAAAAAAAAGGGTAGTGCACGGTACCCCTGACCGCGGAGGGGATAACCCCTCCCAAGCCGCCACCCGACAAGCCTGAGCCTAGCAGTAAATACCCTTGCCGAGCCGACCCTTGGGAAAGAGGTACTTTTGCGCCCCAAGGTTCGAACCCGGTACCTCTTGGTAAGAGGTGGATGTCGGTGGCCAACTGGGCTACCCCAGCTGGTTGATTGTGATTATGTATGTCTATATGTTGTGCATAATGTTACATTGGTTCATGTTTTTATTATGACTCTTTCATCTTCCTTTTCTTTTTTGTGTTTACTTGGTTTTGTTTTGTTCTTTTGCTATCTGTTTTAAGCCGGGATCTCTCTGAAAGTAAGTTTGTCTACATCATACCCTCTCCAAACCTTACAAATAGCTTACCTGCAGTGGCGGACCCAGGATTTTTGGACAATGGGGTCCAATTTTTCCGGTGTTCAATTTTTTTGGGTCAGTCGTTGTTCGGGTCGAGAAACATAATAGAAAACAATATCATAACTAAATTACAAGTTTCATTTAATACACATTCAGCTAAATATAGGTGAGAAAAAATTGAAATAGGAAAAAAAAAATTAGAGTGATTAATTTAAAATCAGGTTTAAAAAAAACACAAAAAAATGAAACAAACAGGTATTGAACCCAAGACCTTTTGTGTGTAAACAAGGGGTTTTACCACTACACCAGACTCAATCTCATTGTTATGGGGTCCAACTAAATTATTTTATGGGGTCCATAGAAAATTTTATATAGCGCTTCTACTACTTTTTAAAAAAAGATTGGGGTCCGGGGACCCCGTTCCGCTTAACGTGGGTCCGCCCCTGCTTACCTGTATGTGGAATTTAGTGGGTACGATTGTTGTATAAGAAATTTAAATTCAAATGTATTGGATGAAAATTTAAACGTTACATAATTTGAATATTTCTTACTTTGATTAAAAAGAACATAAAACTACTTAAATTAAATTGTTTCAACATCAAGCCACTTGGGCACTTCCGTGGTGGAGGCCAAGGTTCATTGCCTCATTGGGTTCACGTGATACACCACCGCATGTGAGGGTACCATGGCGTGATGACTCATTTTCCGGTTTATCATCTAGCTTGTGATGGTTCAACAAGGTGGGGAAGAAGAAACGTGTGGCGATGTGGTTGGTTGTTGGCAGTGGCGGAAATAGTCCAAAATTTTAGGGTATCCCAAAATTATTTTTTGGGATCAGGGTATCCTTTGTATAACGAAGACGAAGTTGAGGGGTATTTTTACACTACAAAGACGGGGTTGAGCCGTAGCCCGTGCTATCCCTGCTAACACATTAGCTCCGCCCCTGGTTGTTGGTGGAAGGAAGTGATGAGCTAGTATAACGCAATATCTAATTTGATCTCGTGAGGGTTTAAGTGATACTATAAGGTGTCACGATAGGATTAGTTAATGATAAGAGTTCACGATAGGTGCCCCGCCCATAAAGAAAGGTCTTTAAGATTCAAAATACTATTCATCAGATCATCTCTAATGTGATGATAAACTAACTTATCAGGTAGATCTCTAAACCCTTTTTAGATAATACTCCAATTTCATTGCGGTCCTCATGCATATAATCTCATTGAGAAAAGTTTACAGGTATGAAAAGATATAACCAAGAATGTTTATTTATAGAGTAAATTGCAATTTTACCCCCTGAGGTTAGGGGCCATTGGCACTCTTACCCCCCCCTAAGGAAATAATTGCAATTTTACCCCCCACTGTTTGAGGTTATGTCGCACTTTTACCCCCTAAGCTCAATTTTGTTGACTGATCTGTTGACTTGGTGGTGAAATGACCATTTTACCCTTTTATTTTACCCCCTGTGTTTTGTTTACTCTGTAATATTACCCCCTGCCACCACTGCCACCGCCATTCACCACCACAACCACCACTGCCACCTCCAGCCACCACCCTCAACCACCATTGCCACCGCCATTCACCACCACAACCACCACTGCCATCTTCTTCCTCCCCCCCTCTCCCTCTCTAAAAAAACCCACCACCCGCCTTCATCTTCAACAATCACCACCGTCATCTTTTAACTGAACTTTAATTGCATGAAAGAATGTACAACTTATTTCAGTTAAAAAAAAATTATAACCCATTGTTGTACCTAGTTTTCCTTATCAAAATTTATGTATACCTTCTTCTCACCTTCCCTTTTGTTACTTACAAATAAAAGAATATATCACTGTAAAGGAGTATCATTGTTTTCATGAGTTGAAGAGACTGTAGTATCAGATGCTGCATCATCAATGGACAGATTAGCAATTTCAGCACCCATAGAGAATTCGGAGCCGTCATCTCCATTAACAAATGGTGCATCTCCATTAACAGACGGTGCGGGTGATGCTTCTGGTGTTGCTGCAACAGATGAAGGTGATGATTCCGAGTCATCTGTAGATTGCAGAAGGCTCCAGTACATTATACTGGCTGCTAGCATAAGCATCATCTTCTGGTTCACCTGTTAAGATGGGCATGGACAAGCTAAGTAACGGGTCAAAACATGTGCTTTAGGTGTGAGCCGAAACGGGTCAGATTGGGTTGACCCTGAACAACCAGTGATTCATCTCAATTTGTGGTAGAAATTACAAACAGTGGACATTTTTTACACCAAATCAATTACAAACAAGATCAAGAACTGCATCCCCCCTTCATCTACATACCCAATTATTGAGCCCAGCAATAAAAACATTTGAGCCCAGCAAATCACACCCTGTACACTAATTCTACCAGTACACTACCTGTATGATTCCAAATTGGGTCAATATGATCAACACAAACCCTAAATCAAATACCCTGATCAAATCCTGAGTTGGGTGGGGATGAGAGAGAGACAGGAGAGAGAGAGACAGGACCGGATGGTTGTGGTGGTGGTTGTGTGACGGCGACAGTTGCGGTGGTTGTGAAGGTGAATGGCGGTGGTTCTTCACACCACATAGCTTCTTTGTTCTCAAAACATTGCTCAAAATAAGATCAAGATCCTACCTTTATGATTCCAAATTGGGTCAATATGATCAACACAAACCCTAAATCAAATACCCTGATCAAATCCTGAGTTGGGTAGGGATGAGAGAGAGACAGGAGAGAGAGAGACAGGACCGGATGGTTGTGGTGGTGGTTGTGTGGCGGCGACAGTTGCGGTGGTTGTGGTGGTGATGGCGGTGGTTCTTCACACCACATGGTGGTGGTTCTTCACACCACATGGTGGTGGTGCCCGGTGGTGGATGTGAGAGAGAGATGGTATATTTCAGAGATATTGAAGAACTATGTATTTTATATATATATATATAATAACAATAATAATAAAAATAATAATATAATAATAAATATATGGTAAGATTACCAAAATACCCTCAACTATTAGGGTCAAACTACCGTTGACTGAGGCTGGGGGGTAAAAGTGCGACATAACCTCAAACAGTGGGGGGTAAAATTGCAATTATTTCCTTAGGGGGGGTAAGAGTGCCAATGGCCCCTAACCTCAGGGGGTAAAATTGCAATTTACTCTTATTTATATTAAAACAAAAAAGTACGGGCTAACGTTTCACTTTTGAAATAGTGAGAATAAATTTGACCGTTGGAAATTCATATACTTATGCCCGTTACAAATATTATAAAAGTTATAACTTACTCAGGGTTGGCACAAGGGTAAGCCAAATGAGGCTTGAGCCTTGGGCCACATCAACTATAGGGCCTTCATTTAAAAAAATAAAAATAAATATATTATATGTATTTTCTCAAAAGTCTAGGTTAACTTAGGGCGGCTTATCACTTTCACTTATGGCAGCGGCATTATTGATTATGGCAGCGGGTTATCAGTTATGGCACCGGGAAGAGAAACAGCCGCGCCGCGCCTCATCATCTTCTTCAAGTCTTCAAGAATCAAGACTTCAACGGTAATTTTTATCTTCTTTATATGTCGCCGGCCACTGCATCAAGTCACTGTATCGCTGTTGAAGGTAAATTGCTGCCTAATTTATCTTCTTCAAGTTCTCAAATTGTTTTTTTTTTTTTTTGGGAAAAAGGCCACAAACTTTTACTTCGCCTTAGGCCACCAAAAAGACTGAGCCGGCCCTGAACTTACTTGTTTAGATATTTAAATCTATTTTACAAAGGTAACAAATTCTTAAACTAAAATTACAAGTTATCATAAATATACACAAAATAAAATTTTGAAAGACCCTATGGAAGGGAGATCTACTCTGCAACCAGCGGATCTGCTCGTCTTTGGTTGGGCGAGGGGAAACATGCTTGTGTGGACCTCACGGGGGTTTCCCCTCTGGTTGCTTTAAGGGAAAACAAGTTTGTAGCTGGACAAGCAGCAAGAAAGGCAGAATCGAAGAAAGTTGATAAGCACGCTAAAGCTTGTGCAAAGAACCAACATGTTTTTGTCCCTTTTGTCTTTGACACATTTGGCTCTCTAGCGCCAGAAGCTATCTAAGGGTTATCCATGCCACACCCCGACCACGTAAAACAACAAAACGTGGCGGAAACGTCGGGTAGTGTTGTAACAGAATCATTGTTTCATAACACATGGAAATTTGAATATTGTTTTATTGATTAAAAGTGTTACAATGTCTTGACAATCAAAGAAACATAACATAAATAACTAGTCTTGCATCTTTTATTGTCGCTTAGGCCCAAGTCCGCCTAAGTGTATCTTGATAAATCCTATGCATCATGTCCTGAAACACATGTGAAAATAGGTACGTCAGCATAAAAATGTCTGTGAGATACATAGGTTTTGTGAAAATAGAATTCATGACTTATGTTTAAGAAAATGTTTAGTCATGAACCTTGTAATTTGCTTTGTCTTGTAAATCATTTGAAAATTTATAAATAAACCAAATGATATATATGTATAAAAGAATAATACATGGTTAAATGAATAACCAAGTAAAATGAGTTTGTATCAGATAAGTTGTTTGTAAAACAATGTATTGTGAAAAGTATGTTATTTGTATAAAATGTTATATGTCTAAATTGAAATGGTTTAAATAACGCTACGATATGTAATACCATACAAGCACTTATATATAGGAAGTACCAGCGGCGTATCCACCATGCTTGTATCATATTTCACACGCCTCGTTACTTAAATCACTTACTCAAACTAAACCACCAAAGTAAAATGTTTATGTATAATCAAATGTCAAAATGTTTGTGTAAAAACCATGTCAAATGTCTATGTCTAATGTAAATCATGAATTGTGTATATCAATGTCAAAACGTTTATGTCTAATGTAAATCATGAATTGTGTATATCAATGTCAAAATGTTTATGTCTAATGTAAATCATGAATTGTGTATGTCAATGTCAAAATGTTTATGTCTAATGCAAATCATGTAATGTGTATCCAAAATATCATGTATGGTAAGTGAAATATATCAACTAAACCATATGTAAAATGCACAAAACAAGGTATTGAAGTAAAACATGGTTTAAATCAAAGTTATGTTTTGTGGACAAATGCATGCTATACTGATATAAACATCTATGTGGTATTTGTGAAAATGCATACATCCAAGCCTTGTGACTGTAGCGATAAACCCCTAAACGAATTTAAAGGTCTATCTGTGTTATGTTTATCGAATTCAGTCATTCCTTCCATCCAAACATACCTAGGATGTCAGGAACGGGAGTTGTCAATTCCTATGGTACCACTACCTACTAACGAATGGCGTGATCAATGTTAATGAATGTATATTGTCCCATTTAAACAAACCAAATGTCATACCAAAATGTACGCATGTGATAAATAACAAATGTACTAAGTATGCAAGTATGCAACCAATGAACATACATAGCATGTGATGTGAAATGTATTGTAAAACAATGTACTAAGTATGCACACAATGGACATACATAGCATAAAATATAATGTAAAACGATGTACTAAGTATGCAACAAAGGACATACATAGAAAAAACATGATGAAATCATGTACTATAAATGTACTAATGAACATAACAAGCATATGATATGAAAACATGAAAGGTACGAAAGTAACAAGTAGGCACATGTGTTTCACCCCAAAATGTTTGGAAAACAGTAAAAGAGGGGTCTATGTACTCACTTAAGATTGCTCAATAGTCCTAGGATAAACACCAAGCAATGCTAGAGATCACGGAAATCAAACGGTACCTAATATAGGTAACTATGTTAATAAACCGGACCTAGATCGGAGGATCGGATAGAATGAGGGTTCGTAAACCAAACGAGTATGGAAACTCATGTAGTATGGTTTAACAAAGACTTCATTCTAAAATGAAACCTAACCTAAGTGCTTACGACCCATTACGACCCGTTTAGGTAGCTTATGCTACTTTAACGCGTCGTTCGCGTGAAACGCGTTCGGACCGCCTAACTAGTCCTAAGACAAGTAGAATATGCCTTAACATGTCTAATATTGTTTCCAAATCAGTTTAGATGTCAAAAGTTATGTTACATATGTTTAAAATGAATTTTGGCGTCAAAGGGATATTTTGGTAATTTAACTAAGGCATATAAACTACCTATCATACAACTAACTAAACATCGTGACCATAAGGTATAACCTCGGAAGGTTATTCCCTATATACTATGGTCACCTAATGTGTTTGGTCGGATCCTAAAGATCGACCAAACGGGTCGGGTTCGAAAGTATAAACGATTGTTTAGATCGCTTACCTTACGACCCTATATAAGCACTAAACTAAAAGTGACGAGCTAAGCATGTTAAAACATGCTTAACTAAGTTTTAGAAAACAGGTTTGGTATCAAAACAAATGGTTTTGATACCTAAGGGTAGTTTAGTTACAAAATACGCAAGAATACGCATTTTGGCCGAAACTACGACTCGTCACTGAGCCTAGATAACGTGGTAATCAGTAGGTATAGTCACTAGGGACTATAACCATCGTGATTACGCTCACGTTATGAAGTTCAAACGAACTTCGCATTGACCATAAACTGGTCAACGCAGAAAGTCAAACAAAGTTTCACTTTAACGCTAAAAGAATAAAAAGAACGAAGGAATACTTACAAAGGGTCCCCGAAAGCTTTGATTTCTCAATTATTCTCAGGTATGAAGTGGTTTCACTTCAACTTAGAGAACTCTTAAGAAATTCAAGTGGGTTTTGCAAGTGAAAGGGTTGGGTATTTATAGGAATGTTGGAACCGTTAAGATCGTTTATCGAATAACGTGCTTCAATCTCATCCCTACATTTGTTGCAACACCTTGGTACCCAAATTTGCCCCCCATGATCAGGAAATGACAAGTGTGGGTGAGGAGATGGGTGCATAATAGCTGTTTAAACATGTTTTACTGATCTGGGAGCCTGACACGGGCCGCGTAAGGGACACCCCAGGGCTTACGCGGGCCGCCTGGGTCTTCTGATCTGAAGCAAACTTTCAAAAATGACAGTTTTGGTCCCTGTTATGCATTAAAGCCATTTCCGACACGTTTAAGGCCCGTTAAGCCAACGTTAAGGCCCTAAAATGATGCCTAAACATTGTGGACATGAAACATGCTCAAAAATATGCCGGATGTTGGTTCGTTTGGTCGTACGATCGCGATGTTCGCTTAATTACGACGGAATGCGCATAAGCGCGAAAAACGATCCAAATTGCATGACGAATGGAATTTTCTTATGCCAAACACTAAAATAAAATATTTTAGTGCTTACATAAATTTTTGGATGTCCGGATGTATTCAGAACGTAAGTTATGCGCGAAAATGCAAACTTGTGCACTTTTTGACGCTTTTAGTCCCTGAATGCCCCAAAAGTTTATTTTAGCACACCGAACCCCTTAAAGCCTATCTCTAAGCTATGTAAAGGATATTTATGGTATGTTTAACTTATGTTCATGTTCCGGAATGTCTGTTACAGTTCAAATTGACATACTTTCGCAGTTTGTCAAATTTAGTCCCTATAGGCGAATTAACTTGTTTTTGCCATACCAAAGCCTCCAAAACTTATTTCTAAGTTATGTAAAGGTTATTTAAGGTATGTTAACCCTATGTCACTGTTCCGAAGTGTTTTTTGCATTAAAATGGTTATATTTACGCATCGGTGCGCGTATAACCTTCCAGAAAGCGATTTAGAGCCCGAAATCGAACTAGAATTGATATGTGCAAACAATACACATATTTATACAAATCCCAAGTATGAAATACAATATTTCATTGAAATAGTATTTGTTTGATGGCCGTGGAGGCACAGGTGTCACAGTCTCCCCTACTTTAGGAAATTTCGTCCCGAAATTTTATTTAGAGGAAACTTGTGAGAGTTTAAATCATGAAGTTGAAAAGATCGAACAACACTGGTTAGAGTTCTGGTACCTCTAGTAACTTTAAATAACATCATGCTTACCATGTAGGAGGGACACTTATATACAAGTCTATTAAGCGTTATTGGTGCGTCCACCGTTGTAACACCCCGTGTTTTCACGAGTGAAAGTCAAAGTCAAGGTCAAAGTCAACGACCGATTTCGCGCGACTTGACTCGTAGAAATGTTTTTATTTTATTTATATTATGTGGAGTAAATGTCATTCATTACAATAATCGAATCGTGTTTACCGTATTCCAATCGACCTACGACTGTGAATGATAGGAAGTAACAATGCGATAAAGCTAATCAAGCTATGCTAACGAAATCGACATCGAACCGTAACTCGAACTGTGTATTTTACTTGTTGTTTATACGTGTGTGTGTGCTTTACGTGTTACCTGTGCATGTTTATTTTATGTTATGTTGTGATAATCAAGCGAACTCAATCGAACTCGAAGTCTAACTCGAACGTAAACGAACCCGAACCCGAATTCCGAGTCAAACCATATAAGAAGTAGTTGGGACTGAAAGTAATTTGACTAGGAAACCCTATCGAATTGCTCGCAAATCGAAACCGAAGCAACATCGCACCGAACACACGAAAGCAGGCGGCATCCGCACGGATGGCCAATCCGCACGGATTGCCAATCCGCACGGATTGCCAATCCGCACGGATTGCCAATCCGCACGGATGACCTATCCGCGCGGATAGCCTATCCGGGTACGTGCCATGCGCACGGCTCACCCCTTTCCCTTTTTGGCATCCTATAAATACACGGGTCACTCTCCAACTTTTCCACTTTTGGGAAAGTGACGTCCGAACCGCACGCATTCTTCACTTTTTCTCAGATTTCTCCCAATCCAGGTAAGCTCTTGCACTAATTCTTGTACATCTTTGATCACTACACAATTCTACACCTTTCCATCTTTCAAATCTCCACTTTTAACCATGAAATCATCCGGATTCGAGGTATTCCCGGGTGACGTCATCATGAAGTTCTTATGAACTTCAAGCTTGACCTCATTCCACCAAGAATAACTCAGATCTAAACGATTTCTACAAGATTTCACAATAACTTCACCTAGATCTAAACTTTTCTAAGGATAAAAGAGTTGAAAGAAATAAACCTAAGTTCTCTCCTTCATTTACACTTAAAACCGGTACGAATCAGATCGGTTCTAGTGTTCTACTCGTTAATAGTGATTCACTAGTTCTAGATCTGAAATCCTACCCACAGACAACTGATTTCGGGGATAACCGGAATGACCGTTCTGAGTCGCCGACAGGCCGAGTTAGGGTGGTTCCTGACCGGTCTAGTCACGCGGGTGAGAATACAATTCCAAGTGGTTGCCACGTAATCAGAATGTCTCGATAAACGACAACATAAACCAACTGTAGACGAACGGAACAACCAGACCAGCTGTCCGCACGGACAAGCTGTCCGCACGGACAAGCTGTCCGCACGGACTAGCTGTCTGCACGCACAGGCCATACGGACGGGTTGTCACCCGGACGAGCTACCCTTGGGACCCACCTTCCAAACAAGGTTTGAGTATCGACGAATGAGCAATCCGGACGGACGACCTCTGAATGGATTACTCTTCGGATCATGAGATACTAAGGCCTTAAAATAAATTCAAACAGTGTTCATCCGCACGGACAGGCTACCCGAACGGATGGTCTCCGCCCGCGCGCACAGACCGTCCGCACGGATCACCATTGTCCGCACGGACTACCATACGCACGGATTGTCGTCCGCGCGACCGGCTTGAAAGATAGAAACACTTATGTGTTTTCTAAATGCTACAACAAAAACTCCAAAGCACAAGCCATCATACACAAACACATCTCACACTTAGGAAGAAACAATCCACTTGAAAGTTTATCCACACAAACAACTTGTCCGTACGGATAAGTCATCCGCACGCACAACTGATCCGCACGGATCACCATCCGCACGGACAGCTCGTACGCACGGATAGCTTATCCGGATGGATCACCATCCGCACGCATCACCATCCGCACGGATAGTTCATGCGCACGGATGACTTCTACTCACGGATAGCTGATCCGCACGATCAGTCATCCTACCCACTCTCACTTTGTACTGTTTTACGCGCCACTTATCGTTATGTTATCGAATCTATTCAGGCTAACCGTACTCGCTGTAAAGCGCTCCCTTCAATCCACAATCGCTGTGAGTATACTCGAACCCTTTTTGCTTTAGCACTTTTGGGTGTTACATACGTTACGACTATTCAAACTACAACTATCACACTACTCAAGCTATTTTAACGCTAAACCATTAACGCATGTTATACGTGGCTTATGAATGCTTGTTTGTTATGTTTACACATGGAATGCTGTCTACCTGCCTTAGCAACGATAGTACTATAGTTTGGACTCAGCACCCGTTCACACGGGGGTTGTTAAGGATCTTTTACTTGCATGGATTACGGTGGTAATCATGTATTGCGAACTGCCTCGGGCAGTCAACCCGCAGTCATTGGTATCGATGGATCTTTGTCGATAACTAACGTGCTTCATTTCACTATGTGTACGTGCTGGTTATGCGTAAACGAATTCGAACTCTATATGCTATTATCAAACTTGTATGCTCACCTTTACATTATATGTATTGACTTTATTTTAACGTATGTGACAGGTGCTTAGGATGCATATGTGGTAGGGAATGGAAGCTAGAATAAAGCTTTAGAGCCCAACAAATAGTTGTCTGTAGATAACTTATTAGGGGTCTCTAGAAGCAGATAAACAATTGCTACTTATTTAAATCTGAGTTGTCGAAACATAATATTTGTTTTGATGTTGTCTGTAATAACTTGTTTGACTATTTATGATACGGTATGGGACGTATTGCTTTAAATTAAATGGTAATGATAGTTGTTATGGAAACTTCTGGACAATCTGTTTCGCTCAGTGCCATGCCCCGATGATTCCGCCATCGGTTGGGGTGTGACAACCGTACCTCCTGTACATTGTTCACATTTCGTTATTGTTGCCACTATCGGTTTTTACACATAATAAATCTTACTGCGGTTTCCGTGCACTGAACTTCGTAATTATGTATGCATCCATAATTACGTAATTCCTTGCATAGTCACGTAGTGCATCTTAAAAATGTGTAGGGGAAGAAAACAAATGAACGAGCCTGTGATGATTGTGACTAGACCACCATAGGGTCCCTTTTATTAAATCAATAAATGATTTTAATAGACAACCAAGGAGTCTTTTCAGCTTATATCATCACATGTCATTCTTAACCAGATTTTTGAATCAATCTTTTTGACTAGACCACTAAAAGGGTCTCTTATGAATCATGGAATGGTACTATATAATCCAAGGGTCTTAACTATTACATAGAAGCCCATTAAGGATTTAAGGTAGTGCCTTTGGATATCCTACTATGAATCATTCATATGAAGATATGGAAGGTTCTACGAGGATTTGGATAACGAAAATAAAACCACAAAAGGAAATACATAACACAAAAACACATAACCACAAAATTGTTTATCTTGATCTTTAATTTGTTATCATTTTGTTAATTGTGCACATGCATTTAAAGCACACTAGGAATCCATTCCGTGGATTTCTTTTGGTACTTTAAACATTATCAAGAATCTAACTATAAAGATAGAAAGATTTTTAAAGAGAAGATTCGATTTCGATTGTAAGGAACCGAGATATTCAAATTAAGGTACACAAGGAATCCAACTAAGGATTCTGATTTGTATGATAATCATCCACAAAGGTCTAATTGTGGAGATAAAAAGATCCCATAAGGATTTTAGAAATTGAAGATGATTTGAAACCTTGCACTGGACGTGTTTAAGTCAAAACATGAAGTAAAATGCTTATGAGGTTGAGATGCTCGATATGCCAAGGCGACATATGAAGCGGAATTTGAAAGTTAAGTCAATGTATGAGGAAAAATATTTTTGAAAACTATGCATGGGGTTCTTAAAAAAATGTGTTCAATGTTTCTGAAACCTTATGTATAATACTTTTGAAATCATAAAGTAGGTGTACTAGGTAGGTATATTTATAAAATGTTTTAAAATCATGAGTTGAATTTTGAAAGTATGTATAAGGTTTTTGGAAAACATGAATGATGCTTTGGAAGTTACGCACTTGATATAAGTAATTATACGGTATTAATAACATTTTGAAATCATGAAGGTTGTTTTGAAAACTTATGTTATGCATGTTGAAAAAAAATCAGAACGTAATGGGTATGAGATTTGAAAATATCCTTAGTTATCTAACCAAGGATTTCAAAGGCACAGATGTGCAAAAGCACGATCACTCGTAATGTCACTTTATTTTCTGTACTTTGTTTCTTAGAGTGAAACGAGTACTTAGAATTTTCCAAGGGAATCATGAGCAAACACAAGAATGGGAAAATTCGCAAGAATAGTTTGTAAGAATGTAGTTCCTAGTCGTAGGTATCATAGGGAAATGCCATACCCTCATGTAACTACACTTGTATATCAGAATTGTGAACAACAATTTATTTATAAACAAAACAGATTGTTTCACATTACAGGAAAATAGAAGAAACAAAAGCATAAGACAACAACATCTTCTAATCAGCCGACTGCTCATCCGTGGGTTGGATTTGCCTTAGCAAGCTTCAGGCATTTATTCACGAAATGACCCATCTTGCCACAGTTGTAGCACGATCCAGGCGGGAAGCGAGCTTGAGCAGGATTGGCTTGTGGTTGATTTGGACCACCTTGGTTCGGGTTACATCGACAAGCACTTGCCAGGTGACCAACTCGCCCACATGATACACACATACGACACTGTAAGTGAGCTTGGTGATGCCCATTACATTTGTCGCATATTGGTGTCGTTCCCTCGTATTGCTTCTTAGCAGGTGGTGTTGCCACCATGATGGGTCCTGCTTGATTTGGTACAGCTGCAGTTGAGCAAACCCTTGCTGTATAACCTATAAGTCCACAAATCTGGCATTTGCGGCACTTCACACTAGCATGATGATGAAGGTTACATTGGTTGCACAAGGGCGCGGTTCCATTGTATGGCTTCCTAGCAGGGGGTTGAGCTGGTTGGTTGGGGACGGCTTGACCATTGTGAGTGACCACGGCGAAGTTCTGAGAAGCCTTTCGCTTATTTGACTTCTTAGGGGATCCAGTCTATTTATCCATGGTCTTTGATTCCTCGATTGGTTTCTTGGCTGGTGGTGCTGGCTTGACTTCTGCTTCCTTTGGTGGCTCTTGAGTGGCTTCATTGTTGAGACGAGACATGGCAATGCCTAATTCAACAGTCTTCAGGATTACTTCGCCTATTCGCTGGGCAAATTTGGCAGTCTGCTCGTGTATCTGCGCATTGTTGCGATGAAGAGACATTCTGGAGGAAAAGAAAGATATAGGAGGAAACAAATGAAATGACAACGCATAGAAATTGCGATCATTTGTTTGTTACCTAAGGCAAACAAATAAGACGGTGACTAATCAAAGTAAGCGGGTCATATTAATGTATCGCGAAGACATGCTTTAGCCTATAAGTGGACACTCACCCCAAGAGTTCCCAGGTAAGAGTGACTGGTCCGATTATGTGGATTTGTACGAACACTCTAGCCTTAGACATAAAACTCAGTGTACAGGCATCCACTCTTCCAGATTGCACGTGTTCACACTATAAGACCCAAACTTTGACGAGGTTTTGAAAATTCAAAGGGGTTCAAAACCTTATAACAGAGGGTTCAAAACCTAGTAATCAATCTAACTAGAACAGATGATTAGTTTTCAAAGTGGTTTTGAAATTTATGTTCTTGTTGTGGTTATCACCTAAGAATAGGTGACGGTATTTTTTTTATGTCTAAACGCAAGTAAACTCGCGTTAGGGTCCTAGGAAGGTTATAGACTAGGTCAAAGCATTACTAATAACCTAATTCCCTATAACCATGGGCTCTGATACCAACTTTTCTGTCACACCCCGACCACGTAAAACAACAAAACGTGGCGGAAACGTCGGGGAGTGTTGTAACAGAATCATTGTTTCATAACACATGGACATTTGTATATTGTTTTATTGATTAAAAGTGTTACAATGTCTTGACAATCAAAGAAACATAACATAAATAACTAGTCTTGCATCTTTTATTGTCGCTAAGGCCCAAGTCCGCCTAAGTGTATCTTGATAAATCCTATGCATCATGTCCTGAAACACATGTGAAAATAGGTACTTCAGCATAAAAATGCCTGTGAGATACATAGGTTTTGTGAAAATAGAATTCATGACTTATGTTTAAGAAAATGTTTAGTCATGAACCTTGTAATTTGCTTTGTCTTGTAAATCATTTGAAAATTTATAAATAAACCAAATGATATATATGTATAAAAGAATAATACATGGTTAAATGAATAACCAAGTAAAATGAGTTTGTATCAGATAAGTTGTTTGTAAAACAATGTATTGTGAAAAGTATGTTATTTGTATAAAATGTTATATGTCCAAATTGAAATGGTTTAAATAACGCTATGATATGTAATACCATACAAGCACTTATATATAGGAAGTACCCGCGGCGTATCCACCATGCTTGTATCATATTTCACACGCCTCGTTACTTAAATCACTTACTCAAACTAAACCACCAAAGTAAAATGTTTATGTATAATCAAATGTCAAAATGTTTGTGTGAAAACCATGTCTAATGTCTATGTCTAATGTAAATCATGAATTGTGTATATCAATGTCAAAATGTTTATGTCTAATGTAAATCATGAATTGTGTATATCAATGTCAAAATGTTTATGTCTAATGTAAATCATGAATTGTGTATGTCAATGTCAAAATGTTTATGTCTAATGCAAATCATGTAATGTGTATCCAAAATATCATGTATGGTAAGTGAAATATATCAACTAAACCATATGTAAAATGCACAAAACAAGGTATTGAAGTAAAACATGGTTTAAATCAAAGTTATGTTTTGTGGAACAAATGCATGCTATACTGATATAAACATCTATGCGATATTTATGAAAATGCATACATCCAAGCCTTGTGACTGTGGCGATAAACCCCTAAACGAATTTAAAGGTCTATCTGTGTTATGTTTATCGAATTCGGTCATTCCTTCCATCCAAACATACCTAGGATGTCAGGAACGGGAGTTGTCAATTCCTATGGTACCACTACCTACTAACGAATGGCGTGATCAATGTTAATTAATGTATATTGTCCCATTTAAACAAACCAAATGTCATACCAAAATGTACGCATGTGATAAATAACAAATGTACTAAGTATGCAACCAATGAACATACATAGCATGTGATGTGAAATGTATTGTAAAACAATGTACTAAGTATGCACACAATGGACATACATAGCATAAAATATAATGTAAAACGATGTACTAAGTATGCAACAAAGGACATACATAGCAAAAACATAATGAAATCATGTACTATAAATGTACTAACGAACATAACAAGCATATGATATGAAAACATGAAAGGTACGAAAGTAACAAGTAGGCACATGTGTTTCACCCCAAAATGTTTGGAAAACAGTAAAAGAGGGGTCTATGTACTCACTTAAGATTGCTCAATAGTCCTAGGATAAACACCAAGCAATGCTAGAGATCACGGAAATCAAACGGTACCTAATATAGGTAACTATGTTAATAAACCGGACCTAGATCGGAGGATCGGATAGAATGAGGGTTCGTAAACCAAACGAGTATGGAAACTCATGTAGTATGGTTTAACAAAGACTTCATTCTAAAATGAAACCTAACCTAAGTGCTTACGACCCGTTTAGGTAGCTTATGCTACTTTAACGCGTCGTTCGCGTGAAACGCGTTCGGACCGCCTAACTAGTCCTAAGACAAGTAGAATATGCCTTAACATGTCTAATATTGTTTCCAAATCAGTTTAGATGTCAAAAGTTATGTTACATATGTTTAAAATGAATTTTGGCGTCAAAGGGATATTTTGGTAATTTAACTAAGGCATATAAACTACCTATCATACAACTAACTAAACGTCGTGACCATAAGGTATAACCTCGGAAGGTTATTCCCTATATACTATGGTCACCTAATGTGTTTGGTCGGATCCTAAAGATCGACCAAACGGGTCGGGTTCGAAAGTATAAACGATTGTTTAGATCGCTTACCTTACGACCCTATATAAGCACTAAACTAAAAGTGACGAGCTAAGCATGTTAAAACATGCTTAACTAAGTTTTAGAAAACAGGTTTGGTATCAAAACAAACGGTTTTGATACCTAAGGGTAGTTTGGTTACAAAATACGCAAGAATACGCATTTTGGCCGAAACTACGACTCGTCACTGAGCCTAGATAACGTGGTAATCAGTAGGTATAGTCACTAGGGACTATAACCATCGTGATTACGCTCACGTTATGAAGTTCAAACGAACTTCGCATTGACCATAAACTGGTCAACGCAGAAAGTCAAACAAAGTTTGACTTTAACGCTAAAAGAATAAAAAGAACGAAGGAATACTTACAAAGGGTCCCCGAAAGCTTTGATTTCTCAATTATTCTCAGGTATGAAGTGGTTTCACTTCAACTTAGAGAACTCTTAAGAAATTCAAGTGGGTTTTGCAAGTGAAAGGGTTGGGTATTTATAGGAATGTTGGAACCGTTAAGATCGTTTATCGAATAACGTGCTTCAATCTCATCCCTACATTTGTTGCAACACCTTGGTACCCAAATTTGCCCCCCATGATCAGGAAATGACAAGTGTGGGTGAGGAGATGGGTGCATAACAGCTGTTTAAACATGTTTTACTGATCTGGGAGCCTCAAACGGGCCGCGTAAGGGACACCCCAGGGCTTCTGCGGGCCGCCTGGGTCTTCTGATCTGAAGCAAACTTTCAAAAATGACAGTTTTGGTCCCTGTTATGTATTAAAGCCATTTCCGACACGTTTAAGGCCCGTTAAGCCAACGTTAAGGCCCTAAAATGATGCCTAAACATCGTGGACATGAAACATGCTCAAAAATATGCCGGATGTTGGTTCGTTTGGTCGTACGATCGCGATGTTCGCTTAATTACGATGGAATGCGCATAAGCGCGAAAAACGATCCAAATTGCGTGAAGAATGGAATTTTCTTATGCCAAACACTAAAATAAAATATTTTAGTGCTTACATAAATTTTTGGATGTCCGGATGTATTCAGAACGTAAGTTATGCGCGAAAATGCAAACTTGTGCACTTTTTGACGCTTTTAGTCCCTGAATGCCCCAAAAGTTTATTTTAGCACACCGAACCCCTTAAAGCCTATCTCTAAGCTATGTAAAGGATATTTATGGTATGTTTAACTTATGGTCATGTTCCAGAATGTCTGTTACAGTTCAAATTGGCATACTTTCGCAGTTTGTCAAATTTAGTCCCTGTAGGCGAATTAACTTGTTTTTGCCATACCAAAGCCTCCAAAACTTATTTCTAAGTTATGTAAAGGTTATTTAAGGTATGTTAACCCTATGTCACTGTTCCGGAGTGTTTGTTGCATTAAACTGGTTATATTTACGCATCGGTGCGCGTATAACCTTCCAGAAAGCGATTTAGAGCCCGAAATCGAACTAGAATTGATATGTGCAAACAATACACATATTTATACAACTCCCAAGTATGAAATACAATATTTCATTGATACAGTATTTGTTTGATGGCCGTGGAGACACAGGTGTCACAATCCACAGCAATTGTTCAGCCTCAGGGGAGCAGGGTTTTGTCTTTGGTAGATTAGGGTTTGCGATTCAGAAAAAGGTGGCGGCGCAGCTTGTTGCCCGTCTACCTTCTGTTTTGATGTAACTTGGCAAGTATATAGCCATATGGAAATTGAAAGTATAAAATGAATTTGAATATTTAAAAAAAAGGAAAAGAAATACAAATAACCCCATCCCACCCGTCCGTCACAAAGATGTACGTCCATCACGGACCATGGCATTTTTTTAGCGTCCTTGAAAGCTCATTACGCGTGTTCTAAAGATTAAGGTGTTGTTTTTTAAGAGGTACAACGTCTGCAGTCTGCGGACCACATCTGCAGACATCTGTAGCAAAAGAGGTGGACCAAACCTCTGCAGTCTGGAAGAAGAAAGTTGTTTGTTTTTTAACTTCTACAAGCTGCTGAAATAAACTGAAATATAAATAAACTGATTTATTAAACTTAAAAGAGTTTTTCAAGATTCAAATTTAAATAATAGTTATACAATACTGAAAAAATATTCATAAAAAGGCAATAACATTTTTTTAAATCATTTATTCCATTCTTTGCATTAACTGCCCAGCAATCTCATCTCGTAACGGAGCATCCGATGCAGTACCATGTGCTTCAACCTCATCTTCATCACCATCAACGTCCACTTGCCTTTTCTACCAACCGTGTTTATCTCATCAATGCAAGTGTCTAATAAGCATTTTAGATGCTCATTTGACCATTGTTGTTTCTCTTCCATTTCTATTAATCAACAAACAAGCAATTAACATACTAGGCGCGAATCAATTAAGCATAATCAAACGTTTTAAAGCAACAACATAATAGGCATGATAAACAATTTATCACAATAAACATCTAAATAAATTCCATAATAGAATCTAATCAAACAATTTATCACAATAAACATCTAAATTCCATAACAAACACAAAAAATTAACACAATCATAAGAAACACCAAAAATCAGAATAAATACACCAAAAATGTCATAACAAAACACCAAAAAATTTCATAACACCCAAAATTTCATAACAAAACACCAAAAATTTTGTAACACAACACCAACATTTCATAACAAACACCAACTTATCCAATGAACATCTAATTAAGAACTAACATTATAAAAAAAGTAAACAAAGGGGGTGTTTTGTCTAGCTTTTATTTTTTGGCTTATGCTTATATTTTAAAGTAGCTTCTAGCTTATTTTCTGTCATTTCATAAGCTCTTTTTAAGTGTTTGGATTAGCTTATAGCTTATTTTTTATCATTTGCCCTTACACAAACAAGCTTCTTCAAATAAGTTAAAAAACCATCTTCAAATAATCTTCTTCAAATTAGCTTATATAAGTTAATAAGCATAAGCTTAAAAAGCCAAACCAAACACCAAGTTAAGCTTATTTTGTAAAAAAAAAGCTAAAAAAGCTAAAAAAGCTAAAAAAAACTATAAGCTTTGTTAAAAAAGCTAGGCCAAACACCCCCAAAGATGTACATAATTGTGAAGATGCAGTCGGCTGAAGGAAGAGGAGGGAGATGGCAGCAGCGGCGGGGAGGGGGAGGAGTGAGGTGGCAGCGGTGGCGGGGAGGAGAGAGGAGGAGGCGGCGGGGAGGAGGGAGGCGGCGGCGGCTGGGGCAGAGGAGATGTGGTGGAGAAGGAGCTCTGCTAGGGTTTTTGTGTGTTTTTGTGATATCTAACAAAAAAGAAAGCCAAGAAGATGTAAGAAGAGCTTGACCCACATGGCCACATCTGCACCAAAAACCGGACGCGGAGAGGTTTCTTAATGAAAAGTCTTCGAGAAAACAAACAATCTTCAGACCCAAACGTCTGCGCGTGGTCTGTGCGACGCAGACATAAGAGGCCAGGAAGCTCTTCTCTGAAAAAACAAACACTACCTAAGAAACTTAACATAAAGTGTCCAGATCCATCCTCACCCATCCATTTAAATACTCGTTTTACACCTCTATTTTAAAAAATGGACAACAATCTTTGTTGTGTTCAATCATGAATTGATCCTTGAAAAAAGAATTGAACAATTCTACATAAAATACATCCACAATAACTATGTACCTTCATTCCCTTGTCCTTTTTGATCCTGTCTCAATAACACAAAACTTTGAGATCATACACCTTTTGGTCCCCGGCCTGTTTGAATGCCACAACTTTTTCATCTGATCCTTTAGGCCCGACCCATTTGAATTGACGTTCATACATCCATCCTACCCCATGTTAGAGAAGATACCTGAGAAGTTGGGCATCCTATCAATATGTTTCAAGGCCCGTTCAGCGATTTGTCGGGTTTGATAATCACCATGTTTAAACGCATCAACGAGTGCGGTGGTCACACTCGGATCACCAGAGACCTCAGAAGCAATATCTGTGGTTCGTAAAAGTCTTTCCACCATCCAAACGGCCCGTTCCTTTAAACTTTCTGTTTGTTTTTCGAGTAAAACATCGAGAATCGGTCTTATTCCCTCGATTTCACATAAAACATTCACTGCTCCTTCTATATTCACACCGTCATCCAACAAAGTTGATAAAGCCCTTAAGGATGCTTCAACTACTTTATCATTTGTATGGTCTAATAGAGCTACTAAACGGGCCAAAGCTTGTCCTTCTATTAGACAAAAAGTATCGCGTTGTGTACACGTACCACGGTGGACCCGACACAAACCCGTCATCACAGCTTGGTTACTCAAACAAGGAAAGATGGACCCGCAAAACCCAGGCGATGGCAGTTCGGGTAGTTTCGTCAAGAGTTTGGACTCTTTTGAGAGGTTATGTAAAGCGAGAGCGGAAACCATTTGCACGTTGTCGAGCCCGTTAGTTTGAAGGAGTTCAGTGAATAAGCCCGTGAGGTCATAATCTCGGCAAAATGAAACTGATTTCGGGTCTTCTGGCAAAACAAATGTAATTCTTGATAGCACCCGCACAAGTCCTTCTAAATACGGTGTTACAAACCGACTACTTCTCGTTTCTCCTTGCCTAATCACCTTAATTCTCGAGACCACAATTACAAAATCGCCATTGTCTAGCATTTGTGTTGTGAGCCTGACGTCCATTTCGGGTAAGTCCGCCACGATCCCGATGGCGGCTGCTTGTTCTTCAGTGCTCGTAATATTTTCGGCGATTACTTTAAACAAACTACTAAGGTGGCCCGCGGGCCCACACAAACAATCCGCCAACTCTAGGCCCATGTGGATCGAGAGGTTTTGTAAAAGTTTAATTGATACCATACGTAAATCTTTTTGTGGGGCTTCAATGAATTGAACCAAACTTATGGTGGCACCCAAGCTTTTGATGGCGTCAGCCACCCCAACCGCAGTGGCTGGAGAGTTGGTTAACCCGACAAGAACTTGTAAAAGCTTGCATTCTATAGACGGGCCCGTGTTGCTGATTAACTGAAGTAGGTTGTGGATTATGTCTTCCGACACTAGGGTTTGGTGGTTGGGGCCTACTGGGATGGAGTCAAAGTTAGAGTCAGAGTTGACTATGTTGGCGAGGATTGTGGCACATACTTCTTTTAGGCGCATCGGGAGGTGGGCGGGTCCTGCAAAGAGATCTTTGACTAGGGGCGAGAGTATGCCCTCATCAACTAAGACTTTTGCACTCGGTTCACAGGACGAAACTTGATTTAGGGCTTTTAGAGCTGCTTCTCTAGATTGCATGTCATTACTTTTCATCAGGTTGATTAATGATGAACCGACTGTTGTTGCTACATATGCTTTCACATCATTGCTAAGTGCCAGGTCACCAAGGTATGAAGCCATCGATACTTTGATTTCGTGGGAACCTGAAAATATATTTCCATATTGGCGTGTTATATTATGGAAGGGTACTATCAACATTTAATAACTACAGAAACTATAGATACAAGTACCTTCAAGCAGAAGTGTCAGAAGAGGTTGCAATCTACCATTTGCAGCCATTTGCCTCACATTATTCTCATTTTTCTCCAGATTTTCGAGAGTTTTGTCAGCCTTCTCGACAATTAAAGGATTTTCTGATTGGCTGCTTGTCATTCCAACCAAAATAAGAATTGCTCCATTAACAGAACCAATTTTGTCACACAAAGATGTAGATTTTGAGAGCTCAAAAAGCAATGAGACGGCTTCTTCCCTTTCTGACTGCTCATGATTCAAAAACTTGACGATTGTGCGCACTTTATCACCTTCTGCCATTATTTCCTGCAAAACAATTTTGACCCATTTACTTATAAATGGTCGTGACTTGTCTCAAACAAGTCCAATGAAAAAGTTAAGCTAAAGGGGAAACGGATTGAAAGTCGCCCAAAGTCTATGTTTTTAATGCTTACAAGTGTACAACCTCCTCCTAAATCTTTATATTTAAAAGTTCATATAATTATTGTACTAATATTGCTATTGTAATCATATATAAGTCATAAAATATGGGAAAATACTTGTGGGGCAACCCGAACCGACTCAGTTTGACGCAATTCAACAAGTACTAACGTAAATTGTTTCAACATGGACCCATTTTGACCCGTTACCCAACCTACCCATCTTGCCATTTACTTATAAATGGGTTTGATTTGGGATGTCACTTATCACAAACATGTCAAATGAAAAAATTAAGGTAAAAGCGAAACGGGTCACCCAAAGTCTACTTTTTGATACAACCTCCTAAATCATCATATTCGTATATTTGGATTATCATTGTAGTAATATTGTCTTGTAGTCAAAATTTACGCATTAAATATACATAAAAAGATTTAAAAATTAACAAAAACGTGTTTGTGAGGCAACTTGACCTGACCCATTTCAACAAGTATAAAAATAACCATTACCCGACCAGCTCATCTTGTCACCTCTAGAACAGGGATATATAAACTATTCAGTTACCTTATTATCATTGTCATCCTCTACCACAATCTTCAGAGTTTCCAAAGCTCTAAGCCTAACTTTACGGATTGTGCTCTTCAACATTTCAACTATCGAGGGTATGAGCTCAGCATTACGGATTATGTGTTTGTTTGAAATATTTTTTCCAGCAAATTGTTGAATAAACCTTAAAGCCTGCAAAATATCACTTTCGGAACTGTTAAGAGTTAAAGATTTAGAGGCCATGTCAAGCTGAACAGCTTCGTTCCGAGCATTCCATTCTTCAATTGTCTTTCTCAAAGCAATACTTGGATTCATATCCGTTGTGTGTAATTCTCTTAATGTCATGGGGCAAATGAGCTTTCTTCCATTTTCTTTGCAATCATCGAACCATTTTTCGATAGCTTCGCGTTCAAAAGTTTGACCAGTTTCTATGGTAACAGGATCTTTCATAATTTGTTTTGAAAGAGGGCATATGAATGCATCATATATAGGCTCTGTAATTTTTCTTTCGTATTGAAAACTATCATCAGATTGGCTGCCAATGTCACGACTTCCATCCCAACTTCCAGCCATTACATCCAAATCCAACCGAAATTATGACTCTTTTTTCACACTGCATCAAAATTTTAATCACCTAAATGGATAACTCAAAAGCATTTTAAACAGCATATACGACTTATACGTGCCAAAGTAGTTAAAAGGGTATAAAGATCAGACATCTGGTATTTCCATTAATCAATAGTTCAGTATTCACATAAAACTTACTAACGAATACGATCGATATTATTTCATTTATTAACTACATTAATTCGAATGCATTTCAGGAAGAACGTGAAGCACTACAAATTCTTGAAAAAAATTATTACATAAGTCTGCATATCAAAGAGAGTGTACATCAGACTCGCAACACATAAACTACATTCATGACTGTCACTACAGCTCGGATTGTTAGTAATCATAACTGAATAAGAAACATTTCTTCTTCAGCATCTATCAATCAAATATAATGAAGTATATAAGCAACATAAACGAAAAAACGAAAAACGAAAGCAGATTCACTCCAACAGATACAAATAAGATCTAAAATCGATGCTCAAAACCTAAACCGGATAAAAACTTATATGTATCCATCAATTGTTTTTTTTTTTTTTTTGGGTAAAGGGTTACCCGGTGATTTTATATGTATCCATCAATTGTGTATTATATAGAAAAAAAAAATCAGGTATATTTACCTTGAAATTTTGCTAGCTAGGTCAATGGAAATTTCACAACAGGCTGTCACCTACACCAATGATAAAAACAAAAGTCAATCAAACCATATATTAATCACATTAAGTCAATTAGAAATTAAAATCTCATAAACTTGAACGAATTTTGACATGAGATCAAGTAAAAAACTAACTAATTTGACACTGTAAGTTGCAGATCATACAGAGTGAGATCAAATGAATTACCTTGAAGAGCAGACTTCAATTTGTGCATAATTTGATAGTAGGTGATGGTTAGGGATAGAAGAATAAAAAATGGATGGAAACTAGGGTTCCGATTTCAAGTTAGAGAGTTGAATGGAGCGTTTGAAGTAGAAATTGGGGGGTTTGAAGTTGATCACAAAGTCCAGCTGGTCGCTGTGTGTGTGTGTGAGAGAGAGAGAGAGAGGAGTGACAGTTGTATGTGTGTGAGTTTCCCTGCAAAGTCCAGGATGCTCGCTCACCATATTTCATTTACACTTGAGTAGAGTTTTAGTTAGAGGCACATGTTTTTTATCATTCAAACCTAGCCAAAGACTAGTAGTATATATACATGAAGTTAGTTAGAGGCACATGTTTTTTATCATTCAAACCTAGCCAAAGACTAGTAGTATATATACAGCTATGTGGAGTGGGCGGCAAAGAGGTTCGGCAAAGTGTGTTTGCTGATCGGGTACACCGCCGCCAACCTTCTTTGCCGCGCGGGGTGATTAACGATCGGGGACAGAACACCGCTCGGGAAAAGTTGTTTCAAACGGCTATATAGCCGTTAACATTAATAAAAAAAAATTCAATTTTAAACTTTATAAATTAAAACAATTCCATTTCCATCTTCACCAAACAAACTCAATCTCCATATTCACTACAATTCTCACTCAATTTTTCAAATATTTTCAAAGAAATGGAAGGCTCAAACAAAGGTGAAGGCAAGAAAAAAAAATGTAGGGTCCGGTTCGAATGCGAGGGCTCAAGATAAACGCGGTGGTTCGGGTGGTTCCAGTGTGCTGTTTCATCCCCAACTTGGCTTTGCGAATCAAACCCAACCTCCATTTTTTTTAACCAACCCATGCATCCAAATTTCGGTTATGATAGCCAACCCCTCCAAAATTGGATGCAACACGGTCCGACGATGGTTCGACCCGGTTTTTATGATTACTCCCTGGACGCCCAAAATGCTTTTGACTCGTTTGCTTTTCAAACCCCAAGCTCACAATCACCGAGAGCTTTTCAAACCCCAAGCTCATAATCACCGAGAGACATACAAGATGACTCTGATGAAGAGTCCGTGCCGGATACCCAAGAACAACATTATGATGAGGATGAAGATGTTGCGGTTCAAGAAAATCTTGTGAACCAAAATGAACCCGCACCGGAAAGAAGAGGAACGGGAAAATTGGACGCCTAAACAAGAAGAGGTGTTGGCAAAGGCTTATGTTCATTGCACTTTGAATAAAAAGAAAGGCAATCAACAAAAGGCGGATGGTTTTTTGGAAGCAAGTTCTAAACCACTTCAATTAAACGGTCGGAGGAAATAACCGAACCCACCACCAAGTTCGATCAAAATGGCTCGCGATGCAAACAAAATTGAACACATTCAACGGTTTACATCATCAAGCGGTATACTTTATTATTTATATACGGTTTATTTTTTAATGAAGTATTTGGATTAAGTTGTTGATAATTTATTATTTTAGGATCGTTTACGTCCTAGCGGGAGTGACGATCCTTTTATAATGAAGCAAGCGCTAAAGGATTACAAAAGCAAAGAAGGATATCACTTTGCTCATATTGCGGCTTGAGAGGTTGTTAGAACAAATCAAAAGTGGTCGCCGGTACCCTTGTTGGGTGAAGAAAGCTCCGGCTCGAGTAAAAAAAATAAAGTCTTCGGATTCGGGAAATTAGAGAGCGGATACACCGAATGCCGAAGTCTCGAGCGGTATTCCCGACATAAACGAGGATCCCTCGCCAAGACGACAAAAGAGAAAGGAGAAAAAGGACAAAGGGCCGTCTTCAAGAAACGAAGATCCAAGAGATATAACCGGTAGATTCGAAGAATACATGGCCATGAAAAAAGAGTTGATGGATATTAAACGTATACGAGAAGAAAAATACTTGACCTTGGCGGATAAGCAACGAGAGGCGTTGCGACAAACAATGTACGACAAGGGCTTGGAAACATTTAATCTGCCTCACGACAATGTTCACCCTTCGATGTTGGAAATCACACTCGCTAGAAAACGTGAGATCGCAAAAAAAATATGAATGGCCTTGTAATTTTTAGTTTTTTTTAAACTTAGATTTTAATGTAATGCTTTTTTTTTATTTATAAAAGTTTGATGTTTTATCCATTTTATCTTAAATTAAAAAAAAAAAAAAAAAGGTTACCACTTCAGCAAGTGTCTAACCATTGCCAACACTTTTCAGCATAGTTTAAACACTTTTCACTGATTGACGTGGCACACTCTGATTGGTTGATTTTTAAGTTTACCACTCTCAAGTGATTAACCACTCCTTATACCCTAAGGTTAATAGGGAAAGGATAAATAGAAAACTTATCTATGATGATAAAACATAGGAAACTCAATTTATAACCATTGATGAAGATGATCTAATGATTTAGAAAATTGGATGTTTTATTGATTTAATTTAAATACATTAATGAGTGGATGAGGGGTATTTGTGTAAAACCAATATGTGCATAATTGATTCTCTGTAGTACTATCATGTCAACTTCTCTCCATCATCCATCATGTCATCTTCTCCCCATCATCTTCTACATCCAAATGCCAAAAAGTATCATCATCTTCTACATCCCAAAGATTCAAAAGCTACACATACCTCACAAACATACAACCAAGATAAAATTTGGATCGTTGTTAGCTTTAAAAGATAGAAAGTTGTTGTAACACCTAGAACACACACATAAGTGTGTGAGAGAGAAGCAACTTTGAAATCAATCGTTGCATGGGTTTTTAGAGAGACAAAGTTGTTGGAACACCAAGAACACACACACAAGTATGTGAGAGAAAAACAGGTCTAAAATCATTCGGTTGCATAGATTTTTAAAGAAAGTTGCTATTTTAGAGAGAGACAACAATCTTCATCGTGTTCATCTCGAACACCAAGAACACACGCACAAGTGTGTAAGAGAGAAGCAGGTTTGAACCTAATTTACCACGATTTCAGAGAGAGAAACAACAATCTCTTGAGTGTTTTATTTGAACAATCATTTCACACTTGATTTTTTTTTTTTTGTTAAAGCTGTTGTTAATATGTTTTTGTGTGCTCAAAGCGGTCTAGTAATGGGTAAATGTTTATGTAGTTTACAGGTTTTTGTTTTTGTATTAAAATCATTTTGATTTTTTATTTTATCAGTTGTTATTAGCTTACAAATCTATATCTTTTTAAATGTTGAAATGTTGTTTAGATGGGTTGTTAGATGTCTTGTATAAACTTCACTCTGATATCACATTTTCATTACCTTTAGAAAGTTCATAATTTAATAGTTGATGATTTCGTTTATTTTATAAATAAAAAGTTGTGCTTTTTTTTCTGGCATAATTAGCTACATATGGTGTAACAATGTTACACATGTTACTTATGTTAACATTAGCCCTTTCTTGAACACAAAAAAGGGGCTACACATATGTAACACATGTTTGTAATGTGTGTTACACTGGAGGATAACACATCTAAAACAATTGTTGTGGGGTGCACAAATGTCTAGTCTAGAAAACAAAAAAAAAAGCTATAGATGTAAAATAATGTGATACGATGACAAACAAATACGAAAGGTTGTGCTAACATATGTTACATGTTTTAGTGCTTGCAGCGAGGGAGTTGGTTCCACTGAATAGTAGTTGTTTGAAGTGTAGGAAAAATAAAGGTATTTATGGTAACTGTTTACATATATAACATGTTTTGGGTGGTTTTATTCTGTTTTTTTTATGTGTGAAATGATGCAGATAAAAAGTCAAAATTTCGGGAGTCTTCAAGTTCAAGGCGTAATTGGGTAGAATATTTTTTTAATTAATAGATTAAAAAAATACTGGACTATAACTTGTGTTATTAGAACTTGACCATAGCAGTTGTAGCCAAACGAGAAGGGATCTTGGCATGAAGATAGAGAACCACAATATCGGATACGACAAAGGTGGCCATAAAGTGAAAGAAGGTAGATGGAGAAACCGATGAAGAATGGGAGCAAGAAGTCGATGAAGGGCAGGTGGTAGGTACCTTTGACGTTGTACAGGAGTTACTCTCTAGTGTAACACATGTTACAAACATGTGTTACATATGCTCAACCCCTTTGTTACCAAAAATGAGCTGGTGTAAATATAAGTAACACGTGCAACGTTGATACTGCATTTTGTGTGCAATAACATGTGTAATGTTGCATGTATATCGTTGTTTACATATTAAGATTATACATTATATGATGTGTAACATGTGTAGACACTGAATACAAAGAGTGTTCCACTTAGTAACACATGTAACACCTGTTGCACTAATGGTTTTTTTTTAACAAATAGACAAAAAATTGGGGGGACAAATGTTAATAAAACTTAGTTTCGATGTAACATATGAAACATATGTAGCATGTATTCCATCCACGACAAGTGAATTTTGTTTTGATTTACATATGTAACTGCGGTTGAACATAACATGTGTAACTTATGTAAGAAATGCCTAAAATAATAGCAATTAATGACCTAATAAAATGTTTGTTACATCATTCCTTTAGTACACATGTGTCATATATTTAAAAAAGCCACCATCAAACATAATAGAAATATTCTTAAACATTACAATCTTAAACAATACCACCTTATCTCCGCATTTGGGCTCTGAAGTTTAAGGATGTTACACACGTTGTAGAGAAGATTTTACATGGAACACACATGTTACATGATGTAGCAAACCTATAAATGATACCCCCAAAAGGTTACACATGTTACAACAGAATGGAAAATTCTAGGAATGCAAGTCGTTGTGTTTTTTATGTTAATGAGGTATTGTTTATATGTTGTTGTTGTTGCATATGCTAACGCAAAAAATGTGTTATGTGAATGGTATGTTGTTTTCTAACATGGTTAAAAAGGTTGTGCGGAACAAAACATCCCAGATATGGTTATGATGGATCACACATGTTAGTTGGATGTTACCAAACAGGAAATAGTAATCATGGAATACACATGTTACATGATGTAGCAAACGTACAGCATCGATACCCCCCAAAAAGGTTACACGTGTTACGACAGAATGGGAAATGTTTAGCAGCGTCCAATACTGTTGTTTCACTTTATAGTGTGTAACATGTGTGACATGGTGTTTGTCAGCAAAACATAAAACTTGTAAGGTGATACAGAACCTACTATTTCTTTGCTTTTGAAACGATGTTACACATGCTACAAAACAAAAATGTAACATCGGTGATACAAAACCTACTATTTCTTTGCTTTGTGAACGATGTTACACATGTGTAACATCGATCAACCTGTTGCATCTGTTGTATGACGTGTGTGACATAGCATATATCATGTGATTGGTGACTATTACACATAAAATGTTAAATGTAATGTATTTTATATATCACGCTGCAAAAAGAAATTTTCAAAGCATTGCTTCGTTTTCATTTCCGTTTGATTCAATACATTAAGTGACCACAAAGAACAAAACAAAGTTTGATTTGATTACCAAAACATTACACTACTTGAAAAGGATCATAAAGTAAACACCCACAAAGATTAATATTAATACCCATACAAGTATATACCAACTCATCAGTAAACAATCCTCCTTCTGTCAGATATCTTGTTTCAGTTCTTCAAATTTGTCGTTAATGCTAACTCATCAGTAAACAATCTTTCCAAAACATTAGCTTTCTTTCTCTAAAACACATATCAACCAACAAAAGACACACCATCGTCACCACGAAAACCTGATGATGTGTTGTAATCCTTCGGCGGACTTCGCTTCTTAATAACCATCTTCATCTTGAACACAAAACACCTATGAACAAAACAAGTACACCAGTATTAATCTTCTATAGTTAAACTTATTAATCTCCTATGTAACATGTGTACATGTGTAAAGTTTTGCTGTAACACCTGCAACAACTATATGTAATATGTGTAACGTGGTTATACAGGTGTTACCTCACTAGTGTAACACATGTTACAAACATGTGTTACATATGTGCAGCCCCCTGTGTGTCCAAAAAAAGGCTAGGGTAACTATAAGTAACTTGTGTAACGTTGTTACTACATATGTAGCTAATTATCCCACCAAAAAAACATGACTTTTTATTTGTAAAATTAACGTGATATTCTGAATAAATTATGAAGTTTATACATTTTAACAATTAACAACCCATCTGAAAAACATTTTAATATTTAAACTTACTATTACGTTATGTACAAATGTTTAAAACCCGTTATGCAACATATATTACCCCGAAGTGAAACACATGTTACAACATATATGACAAACAATTTAGAATGTAGCTAGTAGAAATGTAACATACATAGCTAACATGTGTTACAACATATAGGTCACATGTGTAACCTATATGTGTAACATAGGTATACATCTCTAGCCAACATGGTGTAACACATGTAACACCATGTTGTAACACATGTTACCCGCAGTGTAACATGTGTTACAACATATAGAACTTTGGCAATAAAAAATGTAACACCCTGTATGTAACACATGTAACACCATGTATGCTAGTCATCTCCACGCATAATTACAAACTCAAAAATTAAATAAATCTATAACTAACTAGAACTTTGGCAATAAAAAACCCAGAAATCATTAGAAAAATCCAAGGAAAGCATGAGTTTAGGTAAATAATTTATGAAAAAAAAAACTAAAAAAGAAAAATAACAGAGTTTAAAACACAGGAGTTTAAGAAAAACAAAATCAAACAACATCACATATCGCAAACCCTTTTCAAACAAAAATAAAGGAGTTTAAGATTACCAAATATATAAATAAATAAAGAAAATAAAATTTGGAAGTTAAGAAAAACTCACTAGGCAATTCCCATGGCTTAGTTTTTTTTTCATATCCACCTCTGCAAATCAGAATCCATGAGCCATATCTATTTGATCTTCCTCTTGACCATGACCAGAGAGCTTCTCCATCATCTAAATGCTAGATATACCTGAATCTTTTTCTTCTTGAAATTGAAGTTTTTATCATCTAGAGTTTTCATCTTACAGGGTCTCTCTGTTCTTGCTGGATCTTCATCCGGAAGCTGGATTCTGGAACAAACATAGATTTGGAAGGATTTTGACCAGACCTTCATCCTAAGAAAACCCTAGCCGCCGTAACGAATCATCGACTTCCTTCGCCATACATATTTGGAACGAACATGGATCCTGAGAAAACTCTTATTAATATCTTTGAGTCTCATGAGAGAATATCATGGGCTTTTCTTCAGATCTAGAGTTGAAAGTATTGAAGATGCGAAGAAGAGAATGTTGAAGATCTAAGAGAGAATATCATCTTCAGATGATCTTGAAGATGTGAAGAAGAAAATGTTGAAGATCTTAATATATGAAAGAGAAAGTGTTGAAAGGTGCGTTGAAGATCTTGATGTATGAAAAAGAAAGTGTTGAAATGTGTGATTGATTTAAGACAGAGAGAGAGTAAAAATTAGTGACAAAAATACCCTCATATGGATGTAATTGAATTAATGAGGTGGGTGCATATGGACCACATGTTGGGGGTTTACTAAGTTTTCTTAACTAAGGTTTTCTTCATATACTTACATAAGGTTAATATCCACACACACACACACACACACACACACACACACACACACATATATATATATATATAGGATTAGGATCACGTGAGAAGCACTAGGCTAACTGAGAAACTTGAGAAGTATTCTGGACCACACATTTTCGCTAAGCTTTTCGTAATATACACATATATATAGTTTAAAATTGACTATATACATATATGTATAATTCAAGATTTGACAATATACATATATGTATATAGTCAATTTTATAATATACATATGCGTATATTACGAAAAGCTTAGGGAAAATGTGTGGTCCAGAATGCTTCTCAAGTTTCTCAAATAGGGTGGAGTTCTCTTAGGATCCCTACCCGATATATATATATATATATATATAGAGTGTGTGAGGTTCATTAGGGAACACTAAAAAAGTGGGGAACCAGGGAACACTTTTAAAAAGTTAACTTAACATGTTAAAAATCATTTTTTTTTAAATTTCGACGCTTCCCTTATAAATACTTGTAGAAGCATTTTTAATAAGAAAAATCAAAAACTAAAAATATAAAAAAAAGTTTAAAAAAAGGCTACATTTTTTTTTACAAAAATTATTTTTTTTTTATTTCGAATAGTTTCTACCCTTTTCTAGAAGGAAAAACTCTGAAAAAATTTTAAAAAAATGATTTTTAACATGTTAAGTTAATTTTATAAGATATATATTTTTAAACATTTTTTATATTTTTAGTTTTTGATTTTTTAATAAAAATGTTTCTAAATGTATTTATAAGAAAAAGAGCTGAGAAAAATTTAGAAAAAAATAATTTTTAACATGTTAAATATAATTTTTAAGAGTATTCCCCATTTCTTCATTTTTTTTATTGTTCCCCAATGAACCCTCCCCTATATATATATATGAGAAGGATCCGTTAGGAACCACCCTTTATTGCGAGAACCGCGAGAACCAATGTGAACACAACCAAAAAATACCTAAAAAACACCCAAATAATATAAATGCACATGTGCATCTATATGTATGAACTTGTTATAACATTAACAACACTAGAAATGCACATGTGCATCTATATATATAAACACTAGTCTAAGTACCCATGTAATACACGGGTGGCTAAACAACAAAAAAATTATACTTTAATACGTAAATACTTTATTACATCCTGATGATATTGAGCTATAAGAGAGTAACTGAGTGCTTCTCTTTGACATCCTGAAGTTATGTATATTGATCGTAAACAAAATTTTACCATGGATATAAAATAAATAATGATCCAACCTCGAATTAGTGCTGAAGGCCTTCCACATTACATAAGCAATGATTCCCCTAATAGTAGAAACAAAAAGGCCCCAACATTGTATCTAGTTGCAACATTCGATGATCGGAGTTGTGTTTGCGTGTCAACCCAACCCGACTCATCCCATACCATAAAAGAAATCAAGGAAGCCTATTTACAAAGAAAACCTCAAATTAGGCATGCAACTAAAGTAATTAATTCAATCATTTGTTTTTCTAAACGGGGACGACACCCCGTCAAAACTTTATTAATAAAATTAAAAAATAATAGTTACACCTAAAGAACATTGGGTCTTCCGAGACATACCCCAAGAACACCAACCCTAAAAACGCCTAAGGCCTTACAGAACGGGTTTTAACAAACCCCTACCCCAACCACTCTAACCAATAACAATTACTACTTCTAACTCTACTCGCGACCACACACAACCCAAGTATTACAAACATAAAACCTATTCAAAATCCAAACAAAAAACAAACGAAAACAACCAAAATCAAGACAAAATACAGTTCAAACAAAAAACATCAATCTTCAAAACTCTATTGGCTTTCATACACATCAGCAACAAACTTCAAGCTTCTAGCCATTATCCAAGTCAAACCCAAGTCCAATAACCTGCACTTACCACCAAACCCAGCAATACCTATCAGCAAATAAACATTCAATGTGAGTTTAATCCCAAGTCCCCAAATTCCATGCCAAAAACTAAACAATTGGTTGAAACTTCAAGTGATTTCATTTACAAAATAAATCATGAATCAAAGTAGAAAGCTATAGGAAAACCGAAAATGCATAAACATATAATATCTATCGGCATTGAAGCCCATGTAGATCATCATTTTTGTTCTAGACCTTTCCAAAGTTGGGCTTCACGTCTAAGGGTCGCCGGATAGATACCTTAAGGCACCAAATATTAAAGCACCAAACAAAACTTTAGAATGATAACAATATGCTTTCTACATTCACTACATTATGGTTATCCTCAACTGGAAAACTAATTATAACGGGTCAAATTATTTGAAAAAAGAACATCATCCAACCAGCTTGCATGATGCCTTTAATGCAAATATATATTATAACAGGTCAACTTGATTGAACAGGTCACCAACCTGACTCAGCCCATCTTGATCTTTTACCCAGCCCAACAAAAATGATATGAAATGATATAAGAAATCAACTTACCTCCATGAAAAGCGATTAATATGAGAGCCCGTTAACTCCCCTAAACAACGACCAATATGTGTAGCTCCATAAAATTACCTACAAAACGTGTAATGCTAACTGATGTTAGCATCTTTAATTGACAAAAGGCGAGAAAATTAAAACATAGCAAATAATCACTGTAAAAGATCACAAAGGGTCCGAGAATTCATGCTAACTGATGTTAGCACCTTTAATTGACCAAAAGCAAGAAAATTAAAACATAGCAAATAACCACTGTAAAAGATCCACCTTAGAGGATATCTTTCATTTTTTTTGTTAGTATTGTATTGCATTATGGCATAACTTTGTTATAACTAAATACAAAACTTGGAAATATTCTACAAAATGAATATTTTGATTTACCTCGAAATCTCCCAAAGTATAATCTACCTTCAGATTATGGAGGATGGTTGTTCCTTGATTATTTACATTCTTTAGCATGTCCTTCTAAGGCTAGATAAGGACAGGATCAAAAGGCAGATTAAAAAAACCGAGTCAAAACTATACTATTAATGTTTTAATGCAACTAAATATATAATTTGTCAATGCAATTGATTAACCACCGCTCTTCAAAGAGATCGGCTTGACGTATAATCAAATAAACGCGGCTAAAGAGTCGGAACCAAACCTGATATAGTTCTGTCCCGTATGGTCAGCCGCCTTCAGTGGCGGCTCCGCTGCCAAAAATCGCCCAACACAAGGATCATAACAACAAATTGAAAAATATAAATTTTATAAAGTAAACCCACCATATCACTTATCACTTGCCTATGAATTGACAATGTACCGTTAATATCTGATGAAGTTTGCTGGCAATAAAAAAATAGAGATAAGTTTATCAAATAGTTCAAGTAACAAAAATGATTATTCTACGGCTACTCAGCTAGGTGTACTCTTATAGAGACTTTCAAGTGGTTTCCTATTCAGTTAAAGCTTTTACCTAAAACCGTTAAACTAATTAGACATACAACGTAACTTAAGTCAACACTTTTGTAGGTATACAAGTTAAAAATCTCACCTCTAAAATGTACATCACAAAGACGTGCCACTCCTAACTCCGAAAGAGCTATTGAGTGTAAGTCTTCAGCCTGAAACAAAGAACACATGATAAATGTAAAGCATATAACCTGGATGTAAAGGTCGGTCACTCACCACCAACTGAACGGTCAAAGACGTGCCACTCCTTTCAAATTACAACTCGACATTTTGCCCCACGCTATCATCAAGTAAAGTATCCAACTTCAGAAGCTAACTCGACATTCTACTCCAAAGCACAATGCTTTACAATGATGAATGCTAGTGTAAGGTTCTTGGCTTCAAGTATATCATGTTACACCTTCATAAGTGAGATAAGAAAAATAACCACTCGACCCGCTTAAAAATCACATGCTTGGCCACCTCAGCACTCCTCTCAACAGATTCATTATCCTTGCTATATCTTGAAGCCCATCCATGACCAACACCTTTGAATATCTTCACAAAGCTCTCAATCTAGCGTTTGTCAAAAACTATTTTATTCACTGAACTTTGAACCCCTAACCCTAAACAGAGAAAAATATAACCCTTCCTATCTAGTCCTATAAATCATGGAACTTACTTCTTGATTTTCTAATAATATATTCCCATGTTTGACTTCTTCTTGTGGGTGTAACTGGCCAAGCTCGCCTTCTAATATGGCAGTTGGAACCTTAATTTCTGAAACAAAAGTTAAAGTTAAAAAGTGACAGTTTCAACCTGTATAATTATGAATGGGTTGGCAAAGTTTATGTTTAATCTCTAGCGAGTCAAACCAAATGATATATTTGAAAAAGTTGATATGAAATCAACATTATTTTGCTTTAATATAAAAGAAAGATATTGTATCTGAAATATGCATCACCCATGAACCAACTCAAAAAGTTGATATGAAATCAGTTTAAATTAATGATAAATTAGTTCATAAACTTACCTTCACAAAATCTTCATATTCAACAACCACATAATCAACGTCATCCTTCATGTTAGTTGGATCTGCATCGGCGGCTAAAACGTATGACAATTAACAAAATAGGAAACTTAGATATATATACTTAATATAAAAGAAACTTAAATTCAGTTAATTAGTCTAACCTTGCGCTTTGTAGCATGGAACCAAGCGTTGATTCAGTTAAAGTAGCTTATCAAACCGACCAAGCCTTAAAACTGCTGCATCTATAAGATCTGGTCTGTTGCTTGCTCCTATTATAAACAAATCCTAAAAAGAGGTTAAAAATTAATAAAGCATAAAATGCCATTTTCGTCCCTGAGGTTTGTCAAGTTTTGCGGTTTTCGTTCAAAGGTTTATTTTTCTGCATCTGGATCCAAAAGGTTGAAATTTTGTCAATTTCATCCGGCTCGTTAACTCCATCCATTTTTCTCCATTAAGTAAGGGGTATTTTCGTCTTTTTTCTTAACTTAAAGGGCAATTTGGTCTTATGAATACTTGTACATTATGCTAAATGCTTGTACATAAAATTAAAAAGACCGAATTGCCCTTTAAGTTAACAAAAAAAGATGGAAATACCCGAGGAAAAATGGATCGATTTAACGATCCGAATGAAAATGGCAAGATTTCAAACCTTTTGGATCAAGATGCGGAAAAACAAACCTTTGGACGAAAGTCGCAAAACTTGACAAACCTCAAGGACGAAAATGGCATTTTACTATGTAATAAAACACAACATAAAAACTATATAAACAAATGAGAAATCGGTATTATAAAGTGGCATACTTGGGAAGAATCATTCAGGCCATCAATCTCTGCTGGTAAGTGATACCACAAAACCCACATGAGCATTCACTGACAAAATGAATGTCAAGATGGGCGGGTCATAACTCTAATATATATTAAACAATTGAAGTCATGGGAAGGTCAGCTAAGATGGTTTAAGATACATATGTGAATCAATTCACTATTTAAGATTTAGATGATTCAAAGCTGGATGTAGAGTTCAGTTGAAAGTTTAAAACTCTAAAGCATTTAGCTTTAGTTTTTTATATCATTTTTGAAAAATTTGAAAACAAAAAAGTTGTCCCAGTAATATAAAACTGAACCATTTAGTTAGGCGGCTGCAGATGTGAACCAACCCAAACTGCAGCGGCGCCAATGGTCGTGCACCCAACGACGGATCTAGAAATTTTTTCCTATGGGTTTAATTTTTTTAGGTGGTCAAATTTCTCACAACTAAAAGTTAGATATTTCGGGTTGGATCGGGTCAGATCGGGTCGAGAAACATAATAAAATACGAAATCATAATAAACCGGTGACCTGATGTATGGAAGGCGCATTCCTTAACCACTGTGTCATCCCTACAATTTCGTTAATGGGTTCATCCCAAATTTTCTATTATCTTTTCTACTAAAAAGTTGAAACCGAGTGGGTTTGTGCGAACCCATAGTTCTTTACCTAGATCCGCCCCTGACTGTACCTTCTGTTCTAATCACATCAGCAAGCACTATTGGTCGTCGCAGCTCCTGTCTAATCCACAGCAGCACCGGTACTATTTTGTATGATTAAGATCAAAAGTGATAATGGTAATAAAGTTTCAACGTCACCACTATTTCTATAAATTGCCTACATAATCTAAATTACACATAATCAGTGGCGGAACCAGAATTTTTTAACTGGGGGGTCGTAATAAAATTGTTTCAAAGTCGTTAAAGTATATCAATCACTTTTTTACCAATCAATGTATCAACTGGTAATTGTCATCTTTGAGGCCAAAATACAAATAAATGTATTAATCAATCATTAACAAATGGATTTGGTGAAGTCTTGATACATGATTTGGTACCTTAACAATTATAACAGTTATCAAACAATCGATAAATCATTCACATAGATGATCAAGTAAAAGTACACTAACATAAATTCTAATAAGTAATAATGGAACAAAAAGTATTAAATAATAAGGATTATCAAACAATTGATAACTCATTCACATAAAAGTTTAAAATAATCTAGATGATCAAACAATAAATAGTACACTAACAATTCAATTCGCAAAATCATTATTATTAATTAAAATAATAATAGATAATAGTAAAAAAAGACAAAAACTGAAAACAAACTTACTTGATGATGTAGAGGTAGAACGATGGAGGTTTTACTTCTAACATTTCAAAAGATGGAGACTATTCAAGGGAACAGCAGAAGCGACAGTGTAAGGCTGGACGGTATGGTCCCGTCCTCCACCCGGCGCCGCCACCGTGTCACCGTCCCTCCACGCCGCCCCCTCCGTCCCGTCCTCTTCGTCCTCTGTTCGTCGTTTGCGACGGAGCAAACAGGTGGGCCCCCCCTCTGCGACGCCCGTCCTCCCACGCCGCCCCCTCCGTCTTCATCCCGTCACCGGCTTCATCTCCGGCACCATACCGTGTAGCCTAAGAGACATAATACTTTTTTGAAAAAAGAATACATCTATAAAAGTTAGGTTTTATGATTATGGGACAACCTCGATTTTTTTTAAAAGCCCTATAGTTTCCCTGAAGCCCATAGAAGCATGATTGCATGAACCATTTTATAAGTATTTAAAAAGACTTTAACGTCTTTTTCTGTCTTATTCTCTGTTTAAACCTGCAACTTCACAAACACATCACAGAGCTGCTCGCAACCGTCAGAACACCGCTCCTCGGCAGGAAAACTTTCAAAAAATTTTCTTCTAGATTTAATACTTTACACAAGACAATGAAGAGGGTTAGTTATAAAAAAAAAATTCGCTCAACACTTCAAAAAACTGAAAATTTTGCCGGCCGGAGGGTCAGCTGACCCCCCTGTAGTTCCGTCCCTGCACATAATACCAAATATCATAAATAAACCAAGCATAAAAAAACTTAGATTAAAAAAACCTTCAACTCACTAAAAATAACCGACTATACGCAAGTACGGAAGATAAATTAATGAGAATAACCTTAAAGCTCAGAAGCATCACCCATCGCTCTTTAATCGAACCAAGTACAAAACTATTGCACACATCCACATTGCAATGAAATTGTTCCTTCAAAATCTAAATCATGGAGTACAGAATTACAAAAACACAACAGAAATCAGCTGATAAATGAATATTTATGCTCCTAGACCCAAAAAGCCAAGCCCTTATATAGAACCAACTTACTTGTGCAAAGTAAACTAAAATGTCGTAAATAAGAAGAAAACATTTAACGCCAACTCTGCTATAATTGTTTGGTTTTTTAAACAGTTAACTTTTATCAAAATAGATGAAAGTTGTTTTGTTATTACCTTTGCAATAAACGGTACCTTCAGGCCGTTATTAAGGTTGAGATTTTTTGTGTTGCCAAACCATCCAGAAGAAGTAAATAGTCAAGTAATATAAAAATTCCAAGAACTGGAAAAAAGAGGTTAAGACAGATGGCCAGCTGGTTCATCATCACCTGGTTCCTCATCAAGAACTTCAAATTTGCTTACACAAATCATATAAATAGAATAGAACTTATTGTAGATTGAATAAAGATTTAATCTAAAATGTACTTACTCTCGTGTTTCCCTATCAAAGTGAATTACTTTGACGATGAACCACTCATCTTTGTCATCATACTCCAGTGTGACCCTAGCAGCAACCTGAGTCACAAAGTTATATTTACATGTAAGCATATTAAATTAAAAAAAAGCATCAAAATGGTAAAAAAAAAAAAAGATAATATTGTAAAAGGTGTGACAAATACTTATTCGCCCTTTAAGTTTGCAAGATGATCAAGATGATTACGAAGAGACGGAGAAAGCGTGGGTACATCTGGATCAGCTTTCATTCTTTTCTTCTTCTGTTCATTACCTTCTGCAGTAAAATAACTTTATAAAGCTTTTGACAGATAAGATATTCAAATATTTGAATAAAGAAAAGGTAAGAAATTTCACCCATCCTTCTTCTTTGTTGTCGAAGAGGCCCGGAAGGTATTAGAGCATTTAATTGACTTAACAACTGACTGGAAACACTGTTCACAAATTTGTTTAAAAATAACTGATGTTGAATGAAAACACAATAATGATAAGAATAGTTTGAAGATGGACATACGCTACTTCAGTTTCTGAAAGTTCTTTTGCTTGAACGTAAAGCATCTTAAGCCTTGAAAGAGAATTATCACCCGGTTTCTCCACCACCTCAGGAGCTTCATGAATAAGAGAATCATTGCTTATAAGAAATAATTCAAATGTGGTTGTGGGTCGAAAGGGTGAACCCAACCAACCTCACCTAGTCTACTTTGACCTGTACAAAACTGACCTATTTCGACCTAATAACCAACCTCTAGTGTTTGGTCTAAGCAAAAAATCGAAAAAAAGGATAACCTCACTGTTTTAGATCTGTAGTATCAGAGCAAAACAGAAAAGCACAAACTTCACTATTTCAGATCAATAATATCAGAGCCTCGTAAATTATTTATCTGGGATCATTATTGTACAAATAATGTGTTTGTAATAATAAATAACACATTAACTGTATTAAGAAAAATAAGTGACATTCATGGTTGTGGGTCAACCAAGCCAGGTCCATTTCAACCCAATCCGTATCGACCCACCAAGTTAATGGATAATCAGCAACCTGATGGAGCAAGAACAGAGCACAAAATGAAACACTAATCCAAAATAAACCCTAACATCTCCATTCATCAATAACATTCAATTTCGTAAAAAGTTCCCAACTTTATCCTAAATTCATGGATAATCAGAAACCAAAACTGACGAAAACTCAAAATCATCGTTCAATTAAATTCACCACCACTCGTCACTGATATAATTAGGTCAAATGGAAATAAAAATCCATAATGTAATATTTCCATCACACTGGTGTTTCACTTGTTAGATCTAGGAAAAAGGAATCGAAGAAGAAATAAAAACACATACCATTTCTGACTAACTCATCCCTCTTATGCTATCTAACCACCAATCCAACATTATAGAGATTACAACATACTCTTTTTTCTTCTATTTCTCTTTCATCTTTATGGTTATGTCAATATGACCCAGAGCCGCTTTTACAGGATTGATAAACCTTAAATCACAACATGCTAATCAAGTTAAATGATTAACCAGAAGATACAAAAGCTTTAAAAATAATATCTTGATAGGAGTATAAAGTATTTACAAAAAAGATGAAAGACCTCTTATGAAATCTTTATAATGCTCTTGTAATTGTCGCCAAACTGGTTCAGATGGCATTTCCATCATCATAGCCACCAAAAATTAAAAGCGTAAAGTGGATCCGATTTCATCATCACAACCAATAACAATCACAATCGAACCTATCTCAAAGAAATTAACAACGATTAAAGCACCCAAAGGCCTAAAGTTATTTGGTTTGATAGGCTGATGTTCAGCAACTTCAATCTATCAAATTTAATATTATATATTGGACCAAAATTGAGTTCCAAAAATTTTAATTTAGAAATTACACACCTGTGCTTCTGCTTCTCGTCGCATCCTGTCATAAGGTTGAGCAAGATGTCTATCATCTTCAAGCGGAGCTCCCATTACCACTGCTCTTAATAGCTTAGCAACCTAGACAATCTCACCCACACATAACCCTAGAACTAACTCCAATTCAGATTCACATAAAAAACAACCAACAATTAATGCTAATTTAACATATAGAGAAGGATCTCAAACCTGATCAATTTTTTCATTCAGAACAAAACGTTGATGAGTGCTAGGGTTTTGATGCTTGCTATCAATCATATAGAATAGATTTAGGGCAAACAAAACCACGAATCGATACATAGATCGACCATCCTCTCTGTTGTTGCTTTCTTCATATTGCAGAGGTTCAAGCAGAAGGAAAGCACCGTGAAGGAAAAAGATAGGTTTCAAGCAGAAGGAAGAAGAAAGCGCCATGAAGGAGAAGATATTGAAGCGATAATAATGGAAACGGATTCATAATTTGTAGAAAATTTTGAAGGGATTGATGATTGATTGGTGTTTCCATATAAAGAACACCGTTTCACAATTGAAGGAAAATGGAGGAAAAACATTTTTGCCGCCCAAATACCCATTTCTCTGGCCAAAGAAAGCAGCCACCTCAAAGTCAAAAAGTCAACCTTTATTTTGCTTTAGTATAATAGATAGATGTTATAACGTGTTTTAGTACACCACTTTGAATACACATTCCCTTTCATCTATCATACCATCCATACTACACTACCATTACCTTCTACCATCCGTAATACAATACCATTGCTTTTTACCATCCATAATACAGTATTATTACCAATATTTCACTTTATTATATGTACATCAACACCCTTTATACCATCCAAACAACATATTACATCATAAAGTATCCAAACAACATATTACATCATAAAGTGACAAATATAATCAAACCATCAACCACTAGATATAAATAATCAAAACACATGTATATGGGCCTACTCCATCATTTAAAATCATAAACTTTTTGTACCAAAACACCTTATTTCATGTTGATACATATAGATGCACATGTGCATTTCTAATATTAGTAATGTAAAAAGTAGTGTATTACATATAGTAGTGTAAATGAAAGTGCATTTTTCTACTACTGGTAATATATTATGGAATTTGTCCAAGAAATAATACATATGCACATGTGCATCCATAACTGTTACTCGAAAAAAAAACGTTTTTTTTTTGTAACAAAATATAGTGATTTTTATTAGAAAAATATTAAAAAAAAATGTCGGTTTTTTGGATTTTTTAGGGTTTTTTTTGTGTTCACATTGGTTCTAGCAATAAGGGTGGTTCTCAAATGAACCTTACCCTATATATATATATATATATATCTAATACTAATAAAATGGTCTACTTAATTCCACATGGCATTCTCATACTAATAAAAGAGTCTATATAATGCCACATGGTATTATTCTCTCCTTCAATTCACTAATAATATTATTATTATTATTAATTAATTAATATAAAACAATGAAAAATTCCTTAACAACTTAATACTAATAAATGTTTTATTGTGCACTTAGATATTGATCATTTACTTTTGAATTATCTAAAATATATAATTAGTTATTAGTAACAATTCTACTTATAATAAACAATTTCAAATAATGTTAATATGACAACACCTTCTTATTTTTTAAAAGGATTTTTTTACTATATGTTTAAAACATGTATTAAATAAATTATTATTTTATATTACAATAATAAAAATGGTAAAGAATAGGTTAATCCGATACTTGAAAACCGGTTTACTTCCATGCTTTAAAAACACTTTTATTGTTATTAGACTCGTGTAATACACGGGTTTAAGAATAGAATATCTTCATAATAATTTTGAAGCAAGTCTATACTCACTGGATGTCTTAAATGGAGGTATTTTGATCGAAAGAATAGTTTATATTATGGAACTCTACTACAGGTCCTATCACTGGTGATCAGGTTATTGAGCCACTCATATTATCCGGAAGTAATACTGGCACTCGAATGTTTATCCCTGGATTTCGTTTAATACTGCCAAACAGAAGGATTACGTTTAAATTGAAAAGAAGACAGTTTCCTCTCGTCCTATGTTTTGCCATGACGATAAATAAAAGTACAAGACAATTTCTATGTAAGTTGGTTTGTTTCTAAAAGAATCGGTTTTTACGTATGACCAACTCTTGCGTCATCTATGGTAAAAAAAAATCACTTATATAAATTTACGTAGACAACATAAATTTAAATAAGTTATAATTTTATATCTTTAAACCCGTGTAGTACACGTGTCTAATAATCTAGTATATATATATATATATATATATATATATATATAGAAACGGGATCAGGAGAAAACACTCAAAAGTGTGAGAACGGTGAGAACGCATCCTGGCCTAACACGTGTCCCGTGGCATCAAGAAGGGCGGAGGGGCTTTTTTGTCTTTTTATTCTTCTTTTATTTTCACAACGTGGTATAATATTTTCTGGCGTCTAAGTTTTTTTTTGGCGTTAATTGTATTTATTAAACTTTTTGGCGTTTAAATAATTGTTTTTGTGTCACATATATAATTTTTTGGCGTTATATCGTTTTCTAGTTAATTTTTTTTGGCGTTTGTGGCGTTTTGTATAATAATTCACTACGAGTAATTAATGTTTGCATAAGATTAAAATAAGTCCAATTTTTCTTTTTGGCCTTTTTTGAATTTTTTGGCGTTTTAATACTCTTTTACAAGGTGCTTTGCCAGCAGCTGTTCTCCCAGTTTTCATTCTACTAGCGTTTTGGTGTTTGTAGTTTTTAGCGTTTTATATAATAATGTATTTTATTTATAGAGAATTAGATAACAAAACAACATATAACTTGATATCAATACAATATAAAATGAAAACAAAAATAATTAAAAATGGTAATCTAATTTTTCTTTCCAATATTCAATGTCATCAGCCTCTTCCTTCTTGAATTTCTTTTTGGCGTTTTGGACCTTTTTTGAATAATTTAGCTAGATGCCAACTTTCCTTTATAAACCCCGTCTTTTTCAGAAGAAGCTGCTTAGTGGCATCCTGTTTTTTGGTGTGTTATTCTTGTTTGGTGGCATGTCATTAAAGATCAACTCTTGCTTGATGCTATTTGTAATAATGGAGTCCAAAATAACATTTTATTCTTGTGTTGAACCCTTTCTTCCATGCCTATAATTATCAAAAACAAAGCTCACATGATGGCATATCACTGTCATCAGTCTCTTTTTCTTGAATATTTGTCCATCTCATTCAGCAAAATATTATTGAGTTAAGCCCCTCAGAAAAATGATCCATTTTAGTGAAACCTTTGCCATCTGTGGCGTTTTAAAGGGAGTGGTTTCTAGAGGATATGGCGTTTTTTGTGTTTTTGATTAATTTCATTGTGTATAGACCCCTCTCTTTATAGAAGTTTTTTGGCGCGTAGTTTAGGCGATACATTTTATTGTAATAAATGATAGTAATAAAGTAACTGTCTTTTCAGTTACTGTTTTTGTATTTACTATGTTGATCAGCTTTTATCAGTTTTATAGGTTATAGACGTCCCATCTTCTAAGTTTGGCGTTTTTTTTTAAATGGCCTTATGCAGACCAACATGACAAAATACAACATCGGAGTAAATAAAATATTAAGCAGGAAAAATATTTTTTGTTATTTTTGGCGTTTTGTTGGGGTTAACCATTTTTAGTATTATTTTGGCGTTTTGCTGATAAAGATAGAAATATACCATTTAATTATCCTAAAAAAAGAAGAAGATTACATAGAAAAAAAAGAGGAAAAAAAATTAAAATCCTTCGTCAGAAGGTACTTTATCTGAATAGTATTCATCACTTGTGTCATCTTCTTCCTCCTCGGAGTCTTTATCTTGTCTTCATCCATGTCATCACATTCACCTTCATCAGCTTCTTGTTCCTGAAGATTCCGAAGCCTCCACCTGAACATGTCTTGCATTAACTCCAATTTTGAGTCTATTTCTGTGTTGGTACAAGTGGCGTTATGCAATTCTTCCATGAAACCCAGTCACTGCTTTGTCATGATGTTCTCTAGCCAGTAGACTTCCTGTTCTCCGCTGTCGTATGTAATAGTCACCATGTCTGTTTCATCATCAAAACGCCATGATGTCATGACAGGGTCTGGCTTAACATCTCTTTTGATTGGTCCAAATTTGCTGGTTAATGCTTTCATAAGCATATTCGTTTCATGGCATTTGTTGTCTAGAGTGATGCCAATGGATAAGATTTGCCTCTTTATCTCTTCTTCCATCTTCAGAATTGCCCTGACCGTCTTTACATACACCTTCCTTCTGTTGTCAAAATGGAGGACGTATCACCTGATTCCCAGAGTGTATCTCCACGAAACGATTGTTGCCATTTTTGGCGTTTTGTTTAAGTTGGCGTTTTTGGTTAAGGATTTTTTTTTTGCAGAAAATGGATAGAATTTAAGTGATTATGGAAGCTATGTTTTACCTTTGTTTATATAATGATGTTTTTGGAGCGTAATTTAGGAGGGAATTTCTTCTAATAAATGTTAATAACTGAAATTCAGTTATTTTGTGTTGTTTCATCTTCCTGTAATATTCAACGCGTTTTATTACAAATTTTTGGCATTTTGTTTTTAATGGCGTTTTGTTTTTTTGTATGGCGTTTTATCATTTGATGGCGTTTTGAATATGAGGGGTAAAAGACCCTTTTACCCTTAATGAAGCGCGTCCCACATAATAATATTGTTGTTATTTACGAAAACGCCACCGCGCAATCTAGTCCATGGATTGTTTTGATCGGACGATCCATAAGCGTTCTCACACTTTTCACCGTTTTCTCTAAATCCTGACCCTATATATATATATATATATATTAGTCTTAGGATCCTGTAAAAATGATATTTTTCGTGAGAAGTGTGAGAAGGCATAAAAATTCATATGTAGACATCATGTTTTGGACTTGGGCATAATGTTTTGAGTTATTTTGGTAAGAAAAACACCAAACATAACAATTTAAGACACAATGCAATGAATTTTAGGCTTAAAACCTAAAGAGTGAATTTCGGTTTTCGTCCCTGAGGTTTGTCCATTTTAACTAGTCTAGTCCAAAAATCTAATTTATAACAAAACCATCCCTGAGGTTTGCATTTCTTAACGCTTTTCATCCAAATGACTAACTTAGTTTGCTTTTTCATTTAATTCTTGGCTAATTGGAAATAACCCCCAGGGACTGAAATGGAGGTTAATTCTTATATATAAAAATGCATATGTGTGTGTGTATATATATACTTAAAATATATATATACATATTTAAATGATATAACGTTTGATGTTTAAAATTCTTACATTTAAAATATTATATATATTTAAAATTTATATGTAAATATATCTAATTTATTGTTTAATGTTAAAATTTTGGAATGTTACAAAGTTTAAATAATCTAACCACTAAAAATATATTATATGTATATATATATATATATATATATATAGGGTCAGGATTTAGAGAAAACGGTGAAAAGTGTGAGAACGGGGAGAACGGTTATAGATCGTCAGATTAAAACAATCTATGGACTAGATGACGCGGTGACGTTTTCGTAAATAACATCACTTCTATTACTGTGGCGTGCTTCATTAAGGGTAAAAAAGTCTTTTGAGTTATCTACACAAAAACGCCATCTCATGAATAAAACGCCATTAAAATTACCGCCTTAACCTACTGTAAGACCCGTCTCGTTTTTATAATAATTTATCATAAACTAAACAGTCGTAAACCAAAACTTTGATATACATATCAAAGATAAAGAAATTATTCATCGAGTTAACATTTTAGATAAGTACTACTAGTTTAACAACCCCAAAACAAGTAATTAAGTGTTAACTACATAGACATTGTTTTAAACATAATTAAGTAATCGTGGAAGCTTCAAAAGATCGTGTTCGGTTCTTGAAATTGTGCTTGATCTCCATCCGGATTAAGTCCGTCATCACCTACGGTCAAAACCACATAAAAGATTAGTTTTGACACCTTAGAATCAAGTATAAACAAGTTCCATGGTTAAAAATGAGAAACAAACAAAATTTCAGCGGATTGGGGCGGTCGCGCCCCGCGACCGAGTTGGCACCATCTGTCGCGGCCCGCCACGGCTGTCGCATCGCGCGACGGGGATGGTGTTTCGCCGTGGCGTGGTGCGAAGCCACGTTTTGGACAGAAGGTTCGTTAGCTGGTGCTGTATATCAGCCCAGCATCACCATTTTCACATCTAAAACTTTAAACTATCATAACTTTTGACTCGAGCGTCCGTTTTAGCCGATTCTTTTTCCTATGCGTCCGTAATAAAATTACCGACGCGTCTATCTTAACCATTGAGTAAAAAATGGAATGTACGGTTGTGAACCAATAAATGCACAATGTATCCGTTTGACCCGTATTGTTATTACACTATTCTAACCAGTAACAATTTATGACTACAAGACGTGTTTACCCCAACATCCGGGGCTTGTGATCACCGACGCTTCAATACCAACCCCATGGTTTCGCATTCTTGTGATCTTTCCTTGCCAAAAATATTTTAAACATAATTTTTACTACGAAATAAATAGTTATTCAACCCGTTTGGCTCATCAATGGAATTCCACCATTTGTAATGACTACCAAACGTTTCTATATGCTTATTTGATTCATTCAATTGGTGGTGATCATTATCACCTCTACTAGTACAATTTCTTACTCTAGACACGACTATGAACGATTTCAACATCAAATTTACTTAATGTAACGAAACCAGTTACATACCTGCATAATTCCTCGACATTGGTTTCTAACTATAATCACCCATTCCCGGGCTCGTCAACCTTAGCGTATCACTTCCATTTCATATTTACATTTTTATAACTCAATTTCAATGAGTGACGTTTCAGTCACTTCAACACTACAATTCAACCATTGTTCGACCCGTTTGGTTATTTAATAGAAACCACCATTTTACAACACACCAAACTTATTCTAACGAACATTTGACCCGTTTATTAATCTAGCGATCTTCATCATTTCAACTAAATACCAATTTCATATATTATGCTAATTTTAAAGTCTACTAACGAAAATACATAATCGAGCATAACGTAACGAAACCGTAGTTACGTTCCTTTCAAATCACCCCTTTCAATCGCGCGTCACCACCGGCTTGTCCACTTGACGCTCCGGTTTCCTTTCCTATAGAGTTCAATCACAACCCATTTAGAACTCTTTTGTTTACATAATACGCATAGTTTGCCATAACTCTACAAACACGCGGTTTAGCTCAAATTTCCAGTTTTTAATCTTCTTTTAGGCATTTTCACAAACACCTTAAGGGCATAATTTCTCATAACTTATCATCAAGTTCATAACTTTTGTTTAGCCAAGATTAACATCAATTAGGCAAATTTACACTTGTCTTTAACATCAATATTTCATAAATTACTTCCTAAAACTCAGATTACACTAGACAAGTATCATAATCTTAGTGTTTATCAAGTTTCTACAAAACCCATTAATCACTTACAATGGTGATTATGAACCCCACTAGTATCAAGCAAGATTTTAACAAGAAATCATCTAGGGTTTATCCCTAGACATCATATTACTCTAATTCCATCTATTCAACATTCATGCAACATCTAATTTGAATTCCCCCATGTTCATTCAGAAATTTAAATGAGAATTTTCTACAAAATTTACATACCTTATGATCCCTTTCACTGAGGTGATCACTAATCTATGTTCGGATTTTGATTTGGGACAGAATTCGGTCTTCAATTTGATCAAACAACATGAACTAGGGTTTGGAGAAGCTTTGGTCGCCCTGCTGTGTTTGGTCGATCCCAGCACACTCACAATGTGTGTTTTGTATTTAATTAAAATGCTTTTATTATAATTAGTTTCAATTTAAACACCTTTAGTCCCTCTAATTTCTTTTGGTTCATATTTGAGTGTTTTTAACCCAGTTATGAGTTATTACAAGAGTTGTAACTAACTGGGTTATTTAGTCCTAGTCAGTTTGTTCTCGTTTATTCAATACTTTATAATCCTAATATAAGGTTTTATATTTTTGGGGTGTTACACCTACAATAGCACACACCATCCTAATCTAAAAACGCCATTAGATATAAAACGCCAAATTTAATTATAATAAAATCCCGCCTAAAAAAACCGCCAAAAAACATCCTATATATACAACATCTCAGACCTTCCATTAAAACACACAAAACCCCAAACGCCATATTTAATATATACCGTCTTAGAAACGCCAAAAAACCCAAACATCAAATATCCTCTAAACCAAAACGTTTATTTGAAATTTAGTTTGGTTGTCGGTAAGGTTTCGCTCAATGTAATGGACAAAATCCTTAAGTGAGGATATTGTCCATTTCATTGAGAGGTTTTTTCTCAATAAAGTTTAGTGGTATGGGGTGGACAACATTGTCAGACATCTTTCTTAACTGAGGATTAACAATGTTGTCCATCTCATACAGCAAAACATTATTGATTTTAGCATGATCAAATTTAGAAGTGTAAGGTACTTTTATTTAGTGGCGTTCTTTTTCTCGGTAAAACGCCAAAAAGTTAAAAAATCAAACATTGTTCCTTGGAAATTCAAGATTGTTAGCTGAAGGGTGTAACTCAATAACATTTTGCTGCATGAGATGGACAAATCTTCAAGAAAAAGAGGCTGATATCACACTTTATTCTTCCAAATGGCGACAAAAAAGCTACTTCAAAAACAAAAAAAAAAACAAAACAAAATAAATCATACGAAAGTCAAATCAGCCAGTTAAGATGATTCAAAAAATAAGAAAGAGACCGGTGACAATGAAGATTTGAAAGATCAATTGTTTATATTTTTTTAATTTTCTTTTTCAGTTGATTGTTATATAATAACAACGCCATATATAATAAAAACGCCACACAACCAAATGCTTGTTAAAACGCCATCATGCCATAAAACGCCCCAAAAACTCCCAAACTATAATAAAATTACTTTGGACAAATATTATAAAAAAACCCAAAATAAAAAAAATAAAAACCAAACTTGAAAAGGTAACTAGAAACAGTAACTACAAAACAGTAAAATTGAATCGATGGAAAATTTATTATATTAGAATCTAAAACGCCAAACTTGAAAGATGGGACGTGTTACAGACTTTAGAGATAAAGCTTATAAAAACAGTAATTACAAACAGTAACTGAAACGACGAATACTTTATTATAATAATGCACCACCTAACCTACGCGCCAAAAGACATCCTATAAAATGATACCTCTCAGCAACTTCCATTTGATCAAACTAAAAAAACAAACGCCAATACTACTAAATACCACTCACGGTAAAACGCCAAAAAATTAAAAAAATCAAAGATGACTAATATGCTTTCTTGGATATTCAGTATTGTTCTTCGTGAAGTTTCACTGAATGGATTGTTAGGTGAGGGGAGTAACTCAGTAAGATTTTACTGCATTAGATGGACAAATCTTCAAGAAAAAGATACTGATGACAGTCGTATGTCATTTTGTGTTCTTTGTTCTTGAAGAAGGCTTGGATGAGGAGAAGAGATCAATGACACTGAATAGTGGGATGATTATAAAGATGAAGATCAAGTTGAAGAACAAAGCAAAAAACCCACCCACACGTCATAGATCTATGTCCCCAAACATCCACAAAATCCACTTCAACAGACGAGCAGACAAAATAATCAAACCGATGGGTTTGTTAAGTTTTACATATAACGCCATATATTTGGTGACAGTTCTTGTAGTATTAAAGAAGAGAGAGACTGATGACAGTGAAGATTATGAAGAGAGATCCGATTAGGAATTTTAATTTATTTTTTTCGCTTCTATTTTTTTCCCTGTGGTTGTAATATAATTTTCCGATTGTAAAACGCCAAGATGCCACAAACGCCAAAATGTATATCTAAATAATAGAACAATGGGCCATCTTTTCTAAAAACGCATTTGAATCTAAGAATAAACAATGGGGCGTCATCCTAAAAAGTCCTGGCCATACTTAGTATGGATGAAGCATTCAGAGAGATATCCTGACCCCTTGGGGTTCCAATGGCATACGATTTGAAAAACGCCATAAACGCCAAAATATTAATACAATGAAACCATTAAAACGCCATATAATTATTGAATTTGGTTAACGCCAAAAAATCTTAAACCCCAAAAAATAAATCAATATTGTGAAAAGCGGAAGATAAAATGACAAAAAAGCCCATACGCCCTAATTATATCGCGCGCCATGTGTTGGGCCAGGATGCGTTCTCACCGTTCTCACACTTTTGGGTGTTTTCTCCTGATCCCGTACCTATATATATATATATATATATATATATATATATATATAGGGTCAGGATTTAGAGAAAACGATAGAAAGTGTGGGAACGGAGAGAACGCTTATGGATCGTCCGATCAAAACAATCTATGGTCTAGATTGGCGCGGTGGCGTTTTCGTAAATAACACGAATTCTATTAAGTGGGCGCGCTTCATTAAGGGTAAAAGGGTCTTTACACATCCCTACATAAAAACACCCCCCCCCCCCCCCCGAACCTGAAACTCCATATTTTCTACTATATACCATTCATCTTACAAATGCCAAAATCCACAAAACATCAAACACACCTACTCAAAAAATGCCATATTTTACTATATACCAATCATCTTAGAAAACGCCAAAACACTCAAACATCAAAGATTCCAAAAAATCGACGTTTCTTTCAGATACAATATTTCCACAGTAAAACGCCAAAAATGGCAAATATCGTTTCTTGTATATTCAATATTGTTCTACGTGAAGTTTCAGAGAATGCATTCTTCCCTGAGGTGCTGTGACTTAAATAACATTTTGCTGCATGAGATGGACAAATCATAAACAAAAAGATGCTGGTGTCAGACTTATGTCATTTTCTTTGTTTTGTTATTGATGAATATTATAATGGCATGAAGAGACGAATGACACTGATGAGTGGTTTGAAGATACGTATTCAAAAAAACAACTCATGTCATTTTGTCTTTCCAAACGACCACAAAAACATAAGCATGACAAAGCCAAACTGCCAGTGAACATGTTTCAAAGAAGAAAGAGACTGATGACAGTGAAGATTTGGAAGATGAATTGTTTCTATTTTTATTTTTTTTAATTTTCTTTTTCTGTTGTTTGTTATGTATTTTTCAACTTAGAATAAAAAAATACATTATATTAATAAAACGCCAAAAAGTCATAATGATTGTGAAACGCCATAATGCAGTAAAACGCCAAAATCTCCCAACTATAATAAAAGTAATTTGGAGAAGTATTATAAAAAGCTAAAAATGGAAAAAAATGCCAAAAACTAATTAAATCCATTAAAAATGCCAACCTTGGAAGATGGAACGTCTATGACCCTAAAAACTCATAAAAAGCTGAACAAAACAGTAAAAATACACACAGTAACTGAAAAGACGGCTACTTTATTAATATCATTTATTATAAATAAAATCTCGCCTAAACTACGCGCCAAAAACATCCTATAAGAGAGACGTCTCTGCACAATCAACTGATCACAAACCAAAAACAACGCCATGTTTCCTAGAAACCATTCACTTTAAAACGCCAAAAAAATAGTTAAAAAAACCACAGATGCGGAACCTCGTTTCTTTTATATTGAGTATTGTTCTGAATGAAGTTTCACTGAATGGATTCTTCTTTGAGGTGGGTATCTCTATAAGCTTTTGCTGAATAAGATGGACAAATATTCATGAAAAAGCGACCGATGACACTGATATGTCATCATGTCACTTTGTTATTGATGGATATATTGATGGCATGAAGGGATCAATACATTAGAGCAGACGTTGATCTTCAACATGTCACCAAACAAGTATATATCAAACCACAATAAAAGATGCCACAAAAAATAAGCATCTTCTAAAGACGGGCGTTATGTAGGAAAACAAGGATCTACATAAGGTATTCAAAAACAGGTTCAAAATGCCAAAAAGGTTAAAGTAGAAGAGGCTGATGACAGTGAAGATTTGGATGAGAAATTAGATTATAATTTTTAATTTTTTTCATTTTCTATTGTTTGTTATCCAATTCTCTGTTGTTTATTATAATAAAAAAAGTTGAGTATAAAACGCCAAAAACTACAAACACCAAAAAGCCTGATAGTGTGAAAACTATGAGAACGGATGCTTGCAAAGCACGATATTGCTATATAAAACGCCAAACAAAGTATTACTTGAAAAAGCAACACTAACTGACAGATGAAATTGAACGAAACAATAATTGCAAAACAGTAAAATGAAGAGACGGTAACATTATTGCCAAACATTTATTATATTAAAAGCCACTACATGGAAAATTGAATTTATTTATCTTTTCAAAACGCCATAATTTTCTGTCACATTATAGGCCTGTATCCTACTTGATAGAAAAAAAAAAACATCAAGAAAATTACTGATATTTTTTACATTATAGGCCTGCATCCTGATCTAAAAACAATAAAAACGCCAAACTTACTTAAAACGCCAAAATATTTACTATGGTCCAGATCTAAAAACAATAAAAACGTCGCGTATTTATTAAACGCCAAAAAAATGGAAAAGTGATGTGACACGCGTTTAAAAAAAGAAATATGTAAGGACAAAAAAGCCCCTCCGCCCTTCTCTATGTCGCGTGACACGTGTTGGGCCATGATGCGTTCTCACCGTTCTCACACTTTTGGGCGTTTTCTCCTGATCTCGTTCCTATATATATATATGCAAGTGTGTGTATATATGTATATAAAATATTACGCTTGACGTAAAATAGTTACGCAACTAATATATATGTATATAATTACACACAATAATTACGCATTCGTAAAAATAATTACATATAAAAATTATACAACTTATAAAAATATAATTTGCGTACGGTATTGCTATGGTTTATTTTTTAATTTAAATAATATGTGATTATATGCTTTACGGTGTTTGTATTAGTGTGTTGTATTCTTCACGGTATCGTACCAAATTGATTAATGAGTAATTACACAAATTGAAGACACAACTATGATAACCACTCCTTTGAATACCACGTTTGATCATGAACTCATCCAACCTTTTATATCATTTTTATATATTGCCTTGGGATTGTTTTGGGCCATATAGTATGTTATTTGTTACTGTATATATAATCTCTATTTGTATATCTTTTCTTGGTACATCTATTTAGAGGTTAGATTATTTAAATTTTGTAAAATCCTAAAAATCTTAAACATTACACAATAAATTAGATATATATATATATATATAAAATTTTAAATAAATTTAATATTTTTATTTATAAGAATTTTTATATATATAATCTCTATGTCTATGTCTTTTCTTGGTACATCTATTTAGAGGTTGGATTATTTAAATTTTGTAAAATCCTAAAAATCTTAAACATTAAACAATAAATTAGATTTATATATAATTTTAAATATATATAATAATTTTAAATGTCTATAAAATTATATATATATATATATATATACATTATAAAAATTAAACAATTTAAATGTACATAATATTTTTATATATAAGAATTAACCTCCATTTCAGTCTCAGAGGGTATTTTAGTCAATTAGCCAAGAATTAAATGAAAAAGCAAACAAAGTTGGTCATTTGGATGAAAAGCGTTAAGAAATTCAAACTTCAGGGTTGGATTTGTTATAAATTAGATTTTTGGACTAAACTAGTTAAAATAGATAAACCTCAAGGACAAAAACAGAAATTTACTCAAACTTAAAACACCATGCCAAGAACGTTAAGTAGTGTGTTTTAAGTGTTAAGCAGTGTGTTTTAAATTCCACGCTCATAATACGGTGTATTGTGTTTTAAATTGTTATATTTGATGTTTTTCTTGACAAAACAACCCAAAACATCATGCCTAAGTTCAAAACATGATGCCTACATTGTAATTTCTATGACTTCTCACACTTCTCATGAAAGAGGTCCTTTTTACAGGCACCTCACCCTATATATATATATACTAGTAGGGTGCCCGCGCGATGCCGCAGAGGCGACACATAGCATTGCAGTATTCATTTCTGATAGTTTTCTTATTAGTATAATATTTGTTCTTGTGGATTAGTGAAATGTTATCCGAAGTTTGTTTTGCCCACCAATGTCGGACAACGACAAAATGAATTCTTAACATAGCGGAATTAATTTTGTAGCCTTATCAATGTAAAGAATTCGTTGTCATCTCTTCTTCCCTTCTTTGATATAAATTAAAAAGTAACATTTAAAAATGTAGATCATGCCATCAAAACTTAATATATAATTATTTCACAACATCATAGCTTAACCCATTCACGTAAGATGGAAATATACTCCGATTTAAAATAACCGAGTACTAAAGAATAACTATTTAAAATAAGCTTAATAATTTTTCTGATCAAACTCTTTTATTTTATTGATCATGGTCAAAGCCCTTAAAATCAAAACTAAAAGTTCAAATACAAATCGAAATAAACTAAACTGGCATTTTCTTCAACTTTTCTTATTCCTCTTCTCTTTTAAGATCATCAATATCCAAGAAACACTTAATTAATAGCAAAGTAAACCAACCAGGTGGTAACCAAGTATAGTTTCAGCAAGACTCAAGGTATTCCTTGCACCTTCTGCAAGCACATTATAAACCCAACATAAGCTAAATATATTAAATCTAGTACAAAAGGGTATGCTTAAGTTTTTTACTTTTCATTATTTGTAAAAAAAACTGAAAACAATAGGGGATTACGGAAGTGCTTATGTAACCTCGGATAATGCCTCCATCGCAATATAATTGTCTTCGGCTTCAGTATCAAAATCACACTCGACATGCTTCACTGCAAATGAACAACTATTTATCATTTGTAGGATCGTTTTCTGACCCGAACGAGTCGATCAGAAGAGTTTTTGCTCAATATGAGAGGCGGAAACAAACGTATCAAGTCCAATTCAGCTAGATATACACTTTAAACTGTCTATTGATTGATTTGACAAAGATTTACAGCGAGTAGACACTTCGGCAGCACTTCGGCTCTCAAACCGGAAAGTAATTTCGTACCAAATGACGAAAACAAGGCAACTATTTATAGGCAAAGTGATTTCGCACGGAACGGCTCAAGCGAAATCAAGTTCACACGAAATGACTATTTCATGCGAAATAGCCTTGTGATTTCGTGCGAAATAGCCTTGTCTATTTCATGCGAAATCAACCTTTAACCATGTTTTCTCGTTTTTCGTGCCCTGATCTATACAATTTAATACAAGACTCGATACAAGACGAAGTCGACAGACGTATGCACTAACAAACTCCCCCTCGAATGTTGACGAAGTCTTCAGTGTCGAGTCTTCAATCTTCAGCCTTCATCAGTCTTTTACTCTTCCCGAAGTATCTGACAGTGTAAAGCATCCTCAATCTCTGTCTTCTTTTCATCTCCAGGATCTCCACCTGGCTCATATCTCACTCTAATTCTCTTGATCAGATCTCTTAATCCCTTAAGTTCATCAGCATTATCAGTATCAAAATCGTAACCTGGCTCTATACTCCTCAGGATAAGGAACCTGGCTAACCTGCACACATCTCTACCTCACAATAAATTTCACAAATTTATATATCACTTGCACGAATTAATCAATTAACAAATGATATTACAATGTTAATCTCTGATGAACCACTTGTAGGAAAAAATATTTATTTCAAAAACCATTTCTTATATCAAACAGACTCCCCCTTACTTGATATACATCATGTTTACCACTCAGAATTTCGAAAATCAGCTCTCCAACATCAGTTGTCGAAAATCTTTTTGAATTTTTCAAAAAATTATACTAAAACTCTTTTTGGATTTTTAAAATAAACGAAATACAGTAAAGAAATATTTACAAACAATATTTTTGTGAGTTTGTGTAAGAGGATCATATCAGTTTTTGAGACAAATCACTAACACCGTTAAGCTATATACATTTTAAGTTCTAAACGATTCACTTAGATTATCAGTATACTGATCCACTTAAATTTTCACACAAAGTTCAACTGTTTCTCGAGATACGAGATTAATGTTTTAAGAGACTTAAACTTATTCGCGTGTCCCACCTCATAATATACTCCCGTATCCAAATCCCAATATTCAGTCTTACAGGTGAGTATACCTAGATGATATCTGTAAAGGGTTAAATGCGAGGGCCATGAGAGCTTAGGCTATTGCTTCCGCAAAATCAGAGAGATGATGGCTTTGACTTTGACTTTTGGTGTGTTCCCTTTAGAGAACTTTTCTTCAACAGCACATGATTAGCATTTTGCAATGTTTCATCATTTTTTGTACTGAGGGTGGTGCTATATTTCAAGCAAGCGAAAAGTATTATACGGGGACTAGGCCATTGCTTCCGCAAAATCAGAAGTCCCGGGATAATACCCTAGATATCACTGAGTATAAAGACCTAGTATCTCAGAAAAAAAGGACCTTTCAAACAAGATTTCGGGGGTTACCCATATATCCAAGAGATGTTCCCCACGATATAAGCAAGTTTGAAATTTAGGTTTATATCTCTTCACAATCTACTAAATGTGCAAAAACCTACTGGCATATCATCAGTGAGACCGTTTATTATATTTGACTTTCCAATTCTTTAGCATGCTGTGAATGTCCACTGATGTACTATCATTTCCTCTTTTTTTTCAACAAAACTCGTTTTTGATTTTATCATGTTTTTGAATTTTTTTCAAATTTTCAAATGTTTTTGGATTTTCTGAAATTTCTTACTCCCCCTAAAATGCAAAATCATTTAAAAGAAATTTGAAAACAAACTGTACAAATAAAGTGACAACTGATATCGAATCACTTCAAATCGCCATCCTCTTGGCTTAAACAATCAGAACTCCCCCTGACAACAAACTATTTTCCCATTATGATTTCAAAACACTTAAGTTTGTTTTAATCAAATGGTTTTTTTCCGGAAAATAAGTTTTGCTGATTTCATAAAACCACTTGTAGATTAGGGGATCAATTCATCACCTTGTTCTTTCAACCACTTGACAAATTTAACAGTTTTAAATTCAATCACCAAATATCACTTGTAGAAAATCAAGTACAACTTAATGTCCCTGATTTACCACTTGTAGAAACAAATCAATAACCACTTGTAAGTCGAAATCACTTTCGTGAATCTCTCAAGAAAAATGCCGATACCTGCTTCACACTTACCAACCTGGAAGCTCCGGCAAGTCATACTTTTCATATATGAAAAACAGACATCCAAGCCTGACCAAACTTGGATGTGACCTCTTCAGTTTCACTCGGGGTGTAAGTTGCCTTCTTTGTTTCATAAAAATCTTTTACCCCTGTGACTTTCCCATCAACCATCTTCCCAAAAATCTTTTTCACATTTCCATTAAAAACTTTTTCGACATCAAAATCTTTCTTCTCAGAATAGAATTGATTCGAAATCTCCACATTTCCAACTTTTCGTTTAAAATTTTCAGCCCTCAATGTTGGAAAATTTACATCATCCATTGGCGGAACTGATGTTTCTAATTTTTGAATAATTTGTGGCTCCTCTGATTTTGTGGAATCAGATTCATCGCCAGATTTCACATCTGATTTCTTAACAACCCACTTCTGGTTGTCAATATTTACTCTTCTTTTGTAAAATCTTTTCGAACACTCACCAACTTCATATGTTGAGTTTTTAAACACTTTGAATTTTTCAGTTGGTGGTTCAGTTTTATCAACAATTTTCTCTTTGAGTTTAGAAATAACTTCCTGTTTTATGTTGATAGCCATTGGACAATTCCAGGCTATGTGACCAACTTCTTGACATCGGTAACAGGTTCTTGTCTCTTTTCTTTGATAAACTCCATTCTTCTCAAACTTTTGTTTCTCTGCAAATAACTCTTTGTTTGTTTGCTTCCAGAATGAGCTCTTTTGTTCTTCTTCCGAACTTTTCACTGAAACAAATACAGTTTTTGATTTATAAGTTTTCTCATTTTTATGATTTTTTGGTGGAATAAAGCCAAGACCATTCTTTTTGTAATTACCGTTATGGTTTGGTTTCTTTTGAAAACCAGAACTAGAACTGTAACCCTTTTTCTTGTTTAAACGTTGTTGAACTCTTGAGGTGTAAAGTTTAGCTTTTTCATTAAGATTTACATCTTTTATTTCAGAAATATTAATTTCTGTTAATTTGAAAACCTTTTTAATCATTTCATTTTTAACACCTCTTATTGGAAATTCCTCATCAGAATATAATTTGTCTGAATCATTCAAAGTATATGCCACTTTGATTGGTTCGTCATTCAAATTAGATTTTGATAACAAGAATTCTTTATTGTAAACCCTTTTAACCGACGATTTTTTACTGTCAACTGATGAACTCAAACTCTTAGATTCGGATTTTGACTCTGACTCCTCATCTTTATCCAACACCTGATCGACCACTTTCTTTATTAACTCAGTCTCATGATCAGTGTCAGACGATGTGAACGTAACATCAATGTTTTCTGGTAATTCATCAGTTGTTTCGGACTCTAACTTTATATTGACTGCCTTTTTGACTTGCTCCTCATTTGGTTTTCTGGGAGAATAACCTTCCCAAATCGGAGGCGGACACTTGTTATAATTTGCACTTTGTTTCTTACCAGTATCCTTTTCTTCAGTCTTTTTGTCTTGAAAGGCTTCCATACCTGCAACAGTTGGATAAATTCTATCAATCAAATAATCAGAACTATAATAACTTTGCAGTAATCGTCTGATTCTTTCATTTTCTATCTTTTCTGTTTCCAACTCCTGCTTCAAATTAGCACATTCCTCAATGTAATGATTAATAGCCTTCTGTTTCGTCATCATCACAGCATTCATCATTGTTAACGCATCTTCTCTTTCAGAATTTGTCTTTTATAGACCAGTTACTGTTCTATTCAACACATCATACGATTCTTTCACATAATTGAGATTGAACAATAATTTTTCTTTCATCTTATCTTGATCATTCAACTTCTCCTCTTTCTCTTCACACTGCTTACACGACTCCAAACACTTTAAGCAAGGTTTTGTGACTTCAACAATCTTTTCCATTTCGATAATCTTTTCAACTTCAATTATCTTTTCAACTTCAACTATCTTTTCAACTTCAACTATTTTTTCAGCAACTTCAACTTCCTTTACAGCAAATTCAACTTCTTTACTTTGTTCAGACTTCTCTTCCTGTGCAATAATCTCACTTTTTACCTGTTTCTGATTCTTTGCTGCACGCTTCTCCTTTAACTTTTCCACACGATCTGCAAAATAAAATTGAAAACTTTCATGAGATAAATGAGTTTTTGCAATATTAATATGCTTTTCTTCCTCATCATCACTTTCATCAGTTGATGATTGATCAAACACTTGTGTCTGTTCTGAACTATCATCTGAAGAACTAGATTCATCATCTTGATTCTTCTAATCACTTGCGAATACTTTCATCCATTCAGTCATCAAATCTGGCTCTTGAACAACTTGTGCAATGAGAGCAACTACTTTTGAATCAGGCAGAATGTATTTATCCCAATTGAAACCTTCTGCCACTTTTTCATCATTTTGATCAATTATGCCATAATAAGCTTTCTTATTTGCTTCTTCGATCATTTTAGCATGTGCAGTTTGTGGTTCTTTTTGTTGATAAGGTTGATGAGCAACTTGTTGATATATGGCTTTTTGATAATAATCATTACCACCAAACGGATTCTTTGCTCCACTTGCTTCTTGATTGGTACATTCCCTCTTGAAATGTCCTTTCTCCCTGCATCGAAAACAAGTAACTTTAGATTTATCAAAACCCAAAGTAGAAACATTTGCATCCAAAAAATCATCTCTTCCTGTAATCATTTTGATTTTTTCAGCTCTTCTCAAAACACTCGCTAAACACCACTTAATATCCATTAGCTCCATTTCCTCAGCATCAATCTGATCGTAATCCTCTTTTGTCAACATAGGATTTCCGATTCTTCCTGCAACCAACCCTTCATATGATTCCAACACTGTAGCAAGTAATGACATATGACTTTTAGCAACCTCTTCAGAAAAATTTTGACCGTTCTGAAGATGCAACGCGATGTTGCAATGTAAAATTTGACCATTACTGCTATTTGAACTTTGAAATTGATGACTTGAAGTTGATTCCTTCGGATTAACACTTGGATATGAGGAAAAACCACTGCTGCTGTAGGACCGGTTTTGACTCCGAAACGATTGCGAAACGAACGTATGACGTGCGGAATCCGTACACGAACGCGACCTAACACACACGATGTAATATAAACGTGATTCTATTAAAAATCTAACAAGAACAAGCACCTTGAATCACTTTCTCTCTCTAGATCTAGAGTTCTCCTAAACACTAATGAGCCAAAAGTTTCTAATCTAAACATAAAGCTCCTATTTATAGGCCTTGGCTTTTAATGAGATTTCTCATTAATTACAATATTGCCACCTTGCCTTTTCTCTACTAATTACAACATAAAGCTTGTTATCATCAGTTTCTCGCTACGGCTCGGATTGACGAAGACGATAGACATAAATGTACTAACAGACTCCCCCTTGGATATTGCCGCAGTCAATCTCGATCATTGAGTCAAACTCGTAGCGTCTTCTTTTTCTCTCTCTCTTTGAATCTTCTCGAACAGAATCCCGGTGGATCTGTCTTCAGCTTCAGCTTCTTCTCCTTTCTGTAGACTCTTTTCTTCATCAGACTCCCCCTTTCGTCAAGCTTCCGTGCTTTAGGGATCGACACCTTACTTTCATGTTACAAGCTCCCCCTTGCTTTGAGCTCGTCTTCAGACTCCCCCTTAGACTCAGCTTCCGGGATCGTAGTCTGGAATCTCATATGTAATCACTCAAACATTTATAAGTAATAGCATTTCAAATTTCAACTATCCAGGAGATGTAACCTGGCTCACTCAAACATTCTAAACAAACAATTTTCATGAATTTGGCAGTTTCATCGAATCGAATCGGAAACTAGCTCTCTAACAGTATAAGCATCCAAATCCCTCACAGTTAATCAACCAAGTCCAAACTAATGACCTTGGAGATATCACAAACTGTTTTTGATTTTTGATTTTTAATTCAAGTTTCAAATTAATGAACTTGTTTTATTTTCAGAAACACAATCAGCTTAATTAGATTTTGAAACTCAGCACTCAGACATCGGTTGTCGAAAATAAAGCAGAATCAAAATTCTTTTTGTATTTTTCTGAAAATATAAAGCAATAAAGAAATATGTATAAACATATTTACAGACAATATTTTTGTTTGAGTATGCGTCAGAGGATCATATCAGTTTTTGACAAGTCACAAGTACCGTTGAGCTTAGTTACACAATAAGAATTAAACAATTCACTTAGATTGTCGATATACTGGTCCACTTAAATTTTCATACAAACTTCAACTGATTCAGGATACGAATTAGGTGTTTTAAGAACTTAAACTCATTCATGTGTCCCACCTCTTGAATATACTCCCGTATCCAGATCCCAATATTCAGTCTTACAGGTGAGTATACCTAGATGATATCTGTAAGGGGAATAAATTATAGTACGAAACCGTGAGAGCAGGTCAGAACTTCCGTTCAGCAGAGAGATGACGGCTCGACTTTTGGTGTGTCCCCCTTTAGAGGATCTTTTGTATTACAACAGTAATGACTATCAATTTTATTGTTTCATTAAATTTGCTGATGGCGACGCTATATTTCAAGCAAGCAGAAAGTATTATACAGGGACTAGGCCATTGCTTCTGCAAAATCAGAAGTCCCGGGATAATACCCCAGATATCACTAAGCATAAAGACCTAGTATCTCAGAAAGAGGGACCTTTCAAACGAGATTTCAGGGGTTACCTATATATCCAAGTAGTGTTCCCCACGAAATAAGCAAGTTTGAATTTAGATTTATATCCCGAAAAAGTTTACTAAATGTATAAAAACCTATCGGCATATCATCAGTGAGACTGTTTAACGCTATTTAATCATTACATTTCTTTAGCATACTGTAACTGTCTACTGATGTACTATCATCTCCTCTTTTTACGCAAAAACTCAATTTTTTTAATTTTATCATGTTTTTGGCTTTTTCAAATTTTCAAATGTTTTTGTATTTTCTAACAACAATACTCCCCCTAAAATGCAAAACCATTTAAAGAAAATTTGACAACACGATGCTGATAGCTTTGTCTCGCCATCCATTTTCTGCTAACTATGCTCTGTTTTGTAGAAAAACTAATATAAAATACCCCCATGATTTACAACCCATTGATTTTCGACAGTTTGAAAAACTGTTTTTCAATCTTGTGAAAGTAATCATGTTTGTTCAGCCGTGAGGGTTTCGGCGTATTCAATCAACACATATTTTTGTATTTTTGAATATTTGACAAAAATTAAAAACAAACATATTTTTGATTTTTAATTTTTTTTTTCAAATTTTTAGGGTTTTGAAAATATTGTTTATTTATGTACAGAAAAACAAATAAACTCCCTGTTCAACCAAACCAGGGTCCAGCAGCAGCCTCCTCCTCTTGTTGTGCCAGGCTGCTCTGAATTCCAAACTCACAATCTTCAAATTCCATGAGCACCTGCACAAACAAACTACTCAATTACTTGAACAATTTAGCCCAGGTCTGTTTGACCTTAGGCATTTCAACACAATAATTTTCATTCAATGCTGGAAACTCTTTGTCATCTTTCACAAAAATCTTTTCAACTTTTACTTGAACTTTTTCATCTTTTTCAAAAATCACCTGTTTCTTTGCACTCCATGTTTGACCTTTAGGAGTACCACGTTTGTAAAAATGAGACTCTTTTTGAACATTTTGTTTTTGAACAACTTTTGGTTTCCAAAACTCTTGTGGTTTTGTCATATCAACAGATGTTTTCCAGCTTTGTGTTGTTTTAAATCTGGGTGTATGAGAATTCCAGGTCTGTCTAGTATCAAATCTATACGGGTTTGACTTCCAATTTTGATTTGAAGCAAACTTGTTTGTATTGTACCTCCAAGTTTGTTTCGAATCAAATCTGGTTGTCCTTTGTTTCACATCTTCAGATTTTTGTTTCTCAGCATCAATCTTCTTTTTGTCAACATCCACATGTTTTAGATTTGGACACTTGTGTGCAAGATGTCCTTTTTGATCACATTTGAAACATGTTCTCATGGACACATCTTTGACCTGTGGTTGTTGCTTTTTCTTTTGAGCTAGGAACTCTTCAATAGACTGTTGTCCAATTTTAAGTTCCTTTTCTTTTTCTAAATTGTCTCCTTGAACAAAACTCATTTTTGCCTGAAAATTTTGCGTTTCATTTTTGTTTCGAATCTGTTTCTTCTTATAACCCAACCCAGCCTTCATGTTTTTCTTCTTGTAACCAGGTTTGTTATACGAACCTCTATGACTCTTAATAGCAAACTTTGAAATCTCAGACTTCTCAATCTCAACCATTTTGAAAACTTTATCAACTTTTTCTGAAATCACATTCTGAATCGGGAATACAACATCTAAGAACAATTTGTCCGATCCAATCATGGTATAAACCAATCCTTTTGAATCATCATTCAAACATTTCTCGAATTTTGTGTTTTTCAGATAACGATCATGAAGATTTCCTTCATCTTCATCCTGTGATTCAGATTTACCTGTATCAATCGACTCTTCTTTCAACACACTTTCAACGACTTTACCTACCACCTCTGAATCATGAGAATCATCAGATTTGGAATAGGTTATGTCAATGTTGTCTGGCAATTGATCTACCATGTTGAAAGCTTTTTCGACCTTTTTATCATCATAAAATGCAAATTTTCCCGGTGGTGGAACTTGATGAAACTCTGAGCCAATACCTTTCTTGTTTTGCTCAGACTCACCATCTCCCGGTTTTATATTGAAAATTCGTTCAAGCACATATGACGACACATGATAACTCTTTAACTTGTTGTTATCCTGTTCTAAATCAGCAATCTGTCGCTTTAGCTTAGCAACATCCTCAATATAGGAATTAACAACATCTTGTTTTATTGAATACATTCTTTTAAGTTCTTTAGTTGTTTCAGAAAGATAATTCATTCTTGATTGAGCATATTTCATTTCATCTTTCACTTTTTCATATGACTCTTTCGTAATATGATATGATAATTTCATCGAGTCATATTCTTTCTTCATTTCTTGACAAACAATTTCTTTTTGTGAACATTCTTCTGTCATTTTAGAAACATTTTCTTTCAAAACTTCATTTTCTGTTTCTAACTTTTTACACTTTTCTGAAAGTTTTTCATCATTTTCTTTTAAAACTTTTTCTTTTTCTAGCATTTCTTTGCATTTTTCTGTAAAAATACTTTCAATTTTAGTGAATTCAATATCTCTTGTTCTGAATTGCTCATCTTTTTCAGTACAAGCTCTGCACGGTTCCATGCATTTCTTGCACTGATCAATCGGTTTTAAGATTTCAGAATCAGAATGTACCTCAGTGATTGGCACTTCGGTGTTTGATGTAGTTGCCTCAGTTTGCTTCTGATCAGCATCATCTTGTTTTTCTTCAACACCGACTTCATCACCAACATTATCAGATTCCAAATTCTCATTCTTTACTTCTTCTTCTTCTTTCCTCACCTCTTCTTCAATTTGTTGTTCTTTAATAACAGCTTTCTTAACCTCTTCATTCACAACAACTTCTTCACTTTTGATTTCTTTCACAACCTCAACTTCAACAGCTTCTGCTTTAACCTCTTCAGCAACTTTCTTCAGATTGTTCACCATCTCTTCAACATTCTTTTTCATTCTCTCTTCAACCCCTTTTCTCAAACACTATGTCATGGCATATCTGATCTCCTTTTCATGCCTTTTAGCATATGTGTCATCTTTCATCACATTTCTATAGTATTCGGCTCTCAAAGGAATTATGAGAAGAACATCATCAAAAATTATGTCTTTCTTTGGAACAACTGGTTCACCTTCTCTGTTGAAGTAACATTCTCTCTTTTTATCCCATCTTCTATTGCTCACAGCATTCTCATACTCTTCCTGCATGTCATCCATTCTGTTGAAAACAACGTTTCTTTCTCGATAAGTTTTCTCACTCAAAATCTCTTCTCTGGTTTTCTCTTTGATTTCAGCCATGATGTTATCTCCTTGAATTACCTTGAATCAAATAAATAAACAAACACAATCAGTTCAAACACTTATCAAACAACTGAATCAAAATAATACTCGAACTGGTGAATATTCTGTGCGGATTGAAGGTTGACAAACTGTGCGGACTGCTATGACCCGGATCAAATTCAAACGACCTGATGAACCTTTGAACACTTTGAACTCCAAACCGTACAAACTGGAACTTGTTTTCACACGACCTTGAATGAGTTTGAATTCAAACGGACTAAAACACCTCTTGTGAACACAAACTAACTGACTTGTGTAGACAAAGTTAATTCTCAAACAATCTCGTGAAAGTCGAACAATCTAGTGATTTTCAATCAAAGCTCATGAAAACTAATCATTGTCACATGCAAATTATGCAAATTGATGTTACTTTCTTTCAATTGGGCCTCAAAATAGTCAAACAATTTATTTCTCAATTAATTTTGCTGACATACTCACATGCAATCTGACAAATTATACTAACAACTTTTAAATGCTACACATGCAAAGCTACAACATTACGAGCTAATGGTCAGACAATTCACATGCATTAGGCCATAACTACTGTTGTTCTCGTTAATATAAAAGGCCGACAAGATCTGTTTATTTACTTCTCCTATTGGACCTCTACAAATTAGTGGGCAGGTGCTTTTATTGTTTCACAAGAGCCGATGTATATTGTGTATCACTATGGTTCTTTATTTAAAATGGCTGACAAACTATTCTCGATTTAATATGTTTATTCAAATGTCCGACAATTCTTATGATTCAATTTTGACCAAGTGAATAAAGTGACTTTGAATTCTCAATTATTAATATCACATGGGTCGACAAAATTTAATTGTGCATGAAATGTGATTGGGCCGTATGTCTGTAACACTTAATGGGTCGCTGATAAGTGATCAGATCAAAACATCTTTCAAATGGAAATCGTGTTTCAAACGGTATTCTCAAACAGAATTACTCCTTCAAACGAGATGGCTGCTTTCATACTAAATCCTCAAACGGAATACAATCCTCAAACGGATCAACCCAATGTTTCAAACGGAATGAGCACACTTCAAACGGAATGTGTCATTTTCAAACAGAAATAGAATTTTTCAAACGGAATGAGGCTGTTTTCAAACGGAAGCACTTGTTTTCAAACGGAAGCCCTTGTTTTCAAACGGAAGCCCTTGTTTCAAACGAAATCGGACACAAAAACTCATATTTCTCTCAAATGGCTAGGAATTAGGATCTGAAACTTGGTAGGGTTGTAGATCAGGTGTTTTCGCACAACATATTAAAAAATCAGCCGATTTGGACCGTAAAAACCCGTTCAATTTGATGATTTTCAGTGAAAAACGTGAAAAATATGAAAAAGATGAAGAAGTAGATGAAATCTGGATCTGAAATCGATGAAATCACGAGCGAAATTGTGTGTTGGATCAGTGCAATCGAGCTCCTGCTCTGATACCACTTGTAGGACCGGTTTTGACTCCGAAACGATTGCAAAACGAACGTATGACGTGCGGAATCCGTACACGAACGCGACCTAACACACACGATGTAATATAAACGTGATTCTATTAAAAATCTAACAAGAACAAGCACCTTGAATCACTTTCTCTCTCTAGATTCTCTCTCTAGATCTAGAGTTCTCCTAAACACTAATGAGCCAAAAGTCTCTAATCTAAACATAAAGCTCCTATTTATAGGCCTTGGCTTTTAATGAGATTTCTCATTAATTACAATATTGCCACCTTGCCTTTTCTCTACTAATTACAACATAAAGCTTGTTATCATCAGTTTCTCACTACGGCTCGGATTGACGAAGACGATAGACATAAATGTACTAACAGCTGCTGTTTGGACTTTGATTGACTGATCCAGATGAATTTTCTGCACTGAAAGCAGTTTGAATTTTCGGACTTGCTTCGACATTCTGAACACTTCCTTTGAAATACATCTTAACATCTTGTTGTGCACTTGGATTGTTCATTCTAGCAATCTTTTGTTACTCAAGATCTTGTCCTTCAATCTTTTCGATGAACTGAGAAATTGTCAAGCCATCATATTCTCCAGTATTCTTTAATATCATCAAAAATGTACCCCATTCTTTCTGAGGTAAAGCATCAGCTAATTTGTCAACCCATTCTTCACGATCTTTGTTAATACCTAACAATGACATTGACCGTACTAAGTGACAATATCTTTCAATCAATTTCTTTGTATCTTCTCCCTGCAAACTTGTAAATAAATCAAATTTTTCTTTAACAATGATTTTTTACTCTTGATCATCTTCTCACTTCCCTCAAACTTAATTCGAAGTGCTTCCCAAATTGAACGTGAAGTTTTATCATGTTGAAGCAATATGAATATGTCTTCTTTAATGGCTTGCTGAAGTAAACTAATCATCATCTTTTCTGCTTTGTACATGTCTCGTTCTTTATCCGTAAATTCAAAAAATTCTTTTCAACTCCCAAGTCTGTACGTGGTAGTACATACTTTTTCTCAACACACTCCCAAGACCTCAAATGATTAGCTTGAACCCAATTTTCAAATCGATCTTTCCAACCATAATACTCCTCAATGCCCATTAGCTTCGGGGGTTTTTGCAAAGTTCCAGTTTCATTTTCCATGTTCATGTTCTGAGTTATAGTAGCTGGAGTAGTCGGGGCAGTAGCAAATGCGTTATAAAACTCTTCTTCCATGTTTCGGAGAAATTTTTCACAAATCAGTCACTTTCAAACGAAATTAGATTTCAAACGAAATTAGATTTCAAACGAAATAACCTCTACACACGGAATACCCTGTTCAAACGAAATACCCTGTTCAAACGAAAACAGTTCAAACGAAATACCCTTTCACACGAAATGACAAATTTCACGCGAAATAACCAAACAAAATACCAGTTTCAAGCGAAATCAACTAATTTCGTGCGAAATAACACCCTTTCAAACGAAATAGGTGATTTCGTGTGAAATACTCAAACGAAATACCAATCTGTTGTGAAATAAGGTTTATTTCGTGCGAAATACTGTTGATGTCATCATCTCGAGCTGTTTTTGCCAAAATTGATTAGGTTTTAAGCCGTTTTAAGAACTGAAACTTTCTAGGATTTGTTAAAACACTATTGCGCGTATAATATGTGAAATTTAAGACATTTTTACCGTGAAATCAAGTTTAATTTTGAAAAGAATGTGTAGAAATCAGAATTTGCAGCTGAATTAGTATGAACTCTTCCTCCTGAGCTCTGATCCACTTGTAGGATCGTTTTCTGACCCGAACGAGTCAATCATAAGAGTTTTTGCTCAATACGAGAGGTGGAAACAAACATATCAAGTCCAATTCAGCTAGATATACACTTTAAACTGTCTATTGATTGATTTGACAAAGATTTACAGCGAGTAGACACTTCGGCAGCACTTCGGCTCTCAAACCGGAAAGTAATTTCGTACCAAGTGACGAAAACAAGGCAACCATTTATAGGCAAAGTGATTTCGCACAGAACGGTTCAAGCGAAATCAAGTTCACATGAAATCACTATTTCGTGCGAAATAGCCTTGTGATTTCGTGCGAAATAGCCTTGTCTATTTCATGCGAAATCAACCTTTAACCATGTTTTCTCGTTTTTCGTGCCCTGATCTATACAATTTAATACAAGACTCGATACAAGACGAAGTCGACAGACGTATGCACTAACATCATTAACACAACAAACAATTTAAGAACACCTGACTTTGTGAAAACTATCATTTGACTCGTTTTATATTTTTTATAAAGCATTTAGCAAAATGATTATGAAAATAATGTTTTGTACATTCAAAACTTAATAGAGGTGATACTTTAAGAGTAGAACCATATAAGTTCAATAACAATTAGGAAACCCAATTAAAATAGTTAAAAGACAAGGTGAAGTTTCAACACATACAACTTTGAAGAAAATCTCCTAGAAAACCATTCTCTAGTAGCACATCTTCAATGTATTTATTGGCTAGATCTTGAAGCCTTGATCAGCAGGCAAAAGCTATAAATAAGCAACTAGATCTTGAAGCCTTGATCAGTAGGCAAAAGCTATAAATAAGCAACTGACAGATTCTTTTAAATTGCTCTAGATACGATACAGACAACTTGCCTATCAAAATGACTCGAATAAAAGAGCTACGACATTTTAATGCCAATCAAACAGGTATATGTTTGCATAGAACAACCTTTACCTTAGTCCATGATTTCTGCTCCTTGATCCCGGCTACAGTAGCCTTCCCTTGTGACTAAAAGCAAACAAAGAATAAAAAAAATATAGACCCATATTAGTTTAAAGCAAACAGTATGATAGAAAGAAATATAGATTATACGCTCAAAGCACAAATCATCGAATGAATAAGACAATAAAAGTGTACCAAGAAATTGATAGCATGACCAAAAAACATATAAAAGAAATGTCTTCATAATTGAGATCAAACTTTTGCCCGACAATCATGAGTGAGTGCGTCTACAAATGGTAAGCATCTCGTCAGTAACATAAGCAACTCATATTCTTTCAGCATTAGTCTCGTATGATTAGTTCAATTATATACACATTTTAGCAACAGAATGAATAGATTTTTTTACTACTTACCAAGCTCAAATCTATTGGCATTGAGATCAACCCCAATGATCCTTGAAGCACCAGCAATTCTTGCACCTTTAGCAGCCTATTCATAAATAATTCATTAGCATTTTAATTACATTCATACAAATTACATGTTCTAAGAGTCACAATTTGAGAAAACTTACAGCAAGTCCCACTGGAATTGACACAATTAAATAACAATGTATCCAAAACATATGAGCATTGTTCTTCAGACTTTGCCCTTGTATGGCTGGTATCAAATTGTTTAGGGCCATCAGTCGTGGATGTAATGAATGGCAAGCTAAGCATGAAAAAAAATATGATAAATCAACACAACTTCATAGAAATGTTAAGCGCAAATGTGATATAGCAATCATGAATTCCCAACTGAAGATCATACCTGATATTAGCCTATTTCAAAGTTGAAAGCTCCATCTTAGCCTTCTAGTAGATAAATCCCCTCGGTGTTTATTGAAGTTTGTAGCAAGTCAATAAACAATTCTCTGCATTAATAGCAATCAAGAAACATAAATTCATTGATCACCAGTTATTTGATAAATACATCAAAAGGATACAACAAACCAGCAAACCCTAGTCGCTATCAATCAAACCCAGCCACCACCACCTTCTCCCTGTTCGATCACAGTTCTCACAGATTAACAACAAACTGAAATCATGATTATACACCACACAATTAATTACATATCTAACAAAAAAGGAGATATGACGTCACATACATGAAAACGAAGAACGCGCTTGTTGGGTGTTTCGGTTTTAGGATCCTTCGCCTTCTTCGCTCACACCAGAGATTCTCTTTTCTTCTATAGAGCTTCGTTTCAAAAACCCTAATTCCTTTTGTGAATAGTGAGTTTCTACTCTTAAGATTTCCATTTCATATGTAATTTTGTGATTAGGGTTTTGGTGATGAAATTTTATGAAATCTTAAGATCTGTAGAAGGAATTTGAGAGAGAGAACAGAGGGAGAGAAAAATGAGGGGAGAGAAAGTTGTGTTTGACTTATGAAACGGGATTAGGGTTTCAAAGTTGTGTGTTTCAAATTTAAAAAACCTTGGTACTCACCACACTTATCGCCCACTTTCAAACCATTTTGAGGTTTATCCTTTAGTATGTTTCAAATTTCAAAAACCTTAGTACTCACCGCACTTTCCGCCCATCTTCAAACCATTTTGAGATTTATGCTTTAGTAGTTGTAACTTGTACTTTAAGGCATTACGTACTTGTACATTGTAATCCATACATCGATATTAACTAAAACAAACATCAAACCGTCGACAAATATTAGAAGATCGGTAGGTACCTTCGGATGTATTTAAAACTTTATAGTTTAAAAGATAAGATAGAAATACTTAAAATAATTATAATTTTGTAGGAGAGGAGGGAAAGGTGTAATTAATGCATGGTCTACTTGTACATTTTAATCCCTTGTACACTAAAGCATCATCTACTTGTACCTTTTAATCCGTGCGTCGATACTGAACAAGACAGCTATCGAAACGTCGACAAAAATGTGTAGGTCGTCATGCTATCTTTGGAATTTTTTAAACATATATAGTTTATAAGATATGACGAGAATACGTAAAAGAATTATAAGTTTGTTGTGGATGAGGGGAAAGTGTAACTAATTATCTATAATTTTGTTAAAACTCAAGGATTTAAGTGTAATAAGTTTAGGGGCTAAAAAATAAATAGTGTTTAAAAGACCAAATTACCCTCATTTTAGGGTCTATCTATAAATAAAGGGGGGGGGGGGGGGGGGGGAAAGTTCTTATTTTTTGGGTATCTTAAAATGCCACTCCCTCATGTATTATAATATAGTATAGATATATGGGGAGGGTTCAAGTGAAAACTCCATTTATCGCGAAAACTCAAAAACTAACTAAAAAGGCCTAAACAACATACCAATTTTTTAATTAAAAATCGTTATTTTTTATATATATAAAAAACTTTTTTTCAAAAATAAAAATTGTTGTGCACAAGTGCAATAATTAACATGTGTAGTACACATATAATGCACATGTTCAGTACAAGTTTTTTTTTTTTGAATTTTTTTTATATATAAAAAGTAGCGAAAATTGGTAAAAAAAATTGGTATGTTTTTTAGGCTTTTTTAGTTAATTTTCGGGTTTTCACTCTAACTAGTGGTTTTTAATTGAACCTTCCCCATATATATATACTAGCAGGATGTCCGCGCGATACGGCGGAAGCGACACATCGCATTAAGATACTCGTATTTGTTGTTTTCTTATTCATATGATATTTATTGTAGCATCATTGTGATAGTTATACATAAAAACGAAGTAATCGGGTAATTCATTTCATTGTGTTGTACATGGTTCTGTCGGTTCAGTTATTATCCTCAACAGAAGCCAAACCCAAAGTCATCGGTTAGTCTATTTTAATAACCAATCGGTTTCGTTTAATCACTTTGATTTATTCAGTTAGATTGACGGTTTTTGGTTTGGTTCATTTAATAGCAAAAACCAAAATTCGACTAAAAATTTTGCTTAGAAATATATGAAATTGAGGTATAAATAAATGAAATGAAAGTATAAATATATGAAATGAAAGTATAAGTATATGAAATGGAGATATAAATATGAAATATAAAAAATGGAGCTATAAAAGCTAGAAATATATGAAAATATGAACTGAAGGGGTATGGTCCCAAAAACCTTGCGCAGGCGCATAGGACCATACCACAACCTTATCCCAAAACATCTTGAAATAAGGACCCTACGCGGCCGCGCAGCGCTCCTAAACAGGATTTGGGAAGGAACAGTTCAAATAACGAAGTATGGTCCCCAAAACCTTGCGCAGGAGACCATATCACAACCTCATTTCCAGAACATCTTTAATGAGATCATGCGCGGCTGCGCTGTGGTTCCAAAAAAGGTATGGAAAGAAACAGTCTTCGATAAACATGCACCGGAAGAAGGGAGAAATAAAAAGTCAGTTAACACCCTTGTGCGGGCTCGCGCAAGGGAACAGTTAGACTTGAAGATAAAATCCTAAACTTCTCCGCGCGTCTGAAATCAAGACTTAAACAAAAGTATATTTTCTGTTACAACAAGATGAACACGTGGCAATGGCATAACGGTTTTACAGCTGTAAATCTTCTAGAAGCTTTGAATGCTCATCGTGCACAACCATTCGGTTACAACTGAAAGATGACGTGGCACAATCCTAAGCACTCATCTAAATCACGATGATGGCACTAACTTGGAGAAGGATTTACCCCAAAACCACTTTACTAGTGGCAATTTCCCAACCGTTGATCAGGATCCACAATCCGTGTGCAAAGGTTAACGGAAGGAAAGATAACCACCAACGGAAAAGCACTTTCCATTATCTCTCTGTCGCACCAATTTCCCGCCAAAAACCGGCTATAAATAAGACGTTGCAGGTATGATCTCAAAAGCTACTTTCACTTCACTTTTACTGCTTCTTCTTCTTCATCAACATCACTATACTTATTCTCACGCTGGAGGGTGGTCACGGAGAGAACCCCCATTCTCCCTGTGGCGAGTTAAACGGCTTTCGGTTTTGCAGTGATCACCGGAGAAGGAGCTCAGTCGTACCCCCGAATTGTAGGACCGTTATTGACAGTCGTGTGAGTCAATCAGAGCTAGCAACTACCGAAAATGCAGTGGAAATACAAAAACGGCATGAATCAAAGCAGAAATGGAGTAGAAACAGAAACAAATCACTTTAAACAGGTTTTCTCATTAATTCTTCAAGAAATAGTCGAGCAGCAGTTCGGCTACCCAGTAAACATGCGCGTATAAATGAGAAAACAACTTGAGTATTTATAGGGGACAAGGTTTCGCTTATGTGACCATGTCCATAAGAGCGAAACTATCAAGTTGGGGTTTCGCTTTTATGGCACATGTCCATATAAGCGAAATATCAACATGAAAATCAAACAATTACACTTCAACCCCCTATACAATACATATTTAACACATCTAGTCCCTATATATTGATCAACTAAGACTAAGACGCTGGCTTTAGACATTCGTGCATCAACAAACTCCCCCTTGGATACAGCCGGAGTCTTCAGTCTTGGTCTTCAAACTTTACAGGGATTTGAATTTTCCTTCTCTAGACTTAGGCTTCTTTAGCAGCTTCCTAAGCTTCTCTTTCTCTTTCGCAGGCTCCCCCTTTCATCAATCTTCTGTGCATTTGAAATTGACACCTGGATTACCAGCAACAAGCTTCCTTTTGCATCAAGCTCGTCTTCAGACTCCTCCTAAGACTCTGCTATCGGGATCTTAATCTGGAACTTTCACCTGCAAACCTCAAACATTTATAAGAATAAACATTTTAAATGTCCAGAATTGATGATCTTGTTCTTTCACAATCCTATAAAGATTTGACTATATAAAGAATCCAATCAACTAAATCTAACACTTTACAATCAAATTTTAAACCTTTTAATTTTCAAAATTATTGTTTAGTAACACATGAGCAAAATCAGGGTGTTGTTTTCAAAAATTTGATTTTTTAACACTTTTCTGATTAAACACCGTCACACCCAGTTAACCAAGTCCAAATCAATGACCTTGGTCAACTGCTTGGCCTACCAAGTCCAAGTTAATGACCTTGGATGACCGAATTATGAAGTACACATTTATTTCATTCTGAAAATAGTTCAAACGAATGAACTTTTGAACATTTTGAACTTCCAAACACTTTTCAACTGTCCAACACTGTACCAATCATTGTTCTGCATCACCAGCTTACCCAGCCCTCATCATACACTGACATGATCTGCACTAAGCTTTGATCATCCGATTCCCAATGTCAGTTGTCGAAAATAAAATGAGAAACTAAAATCTTTTTGAATTTTTAACCGGATAAACTGAAAACTGTACACACAAACTTTTTGTGATTGTGTTAGGGGATCATATCGGCTGCCGACTAGACACAAGCACCGTTAAGCTATAATTTCATATCAAGCATTAAACAATTCACGTAGATTGCCGATATACTGATCCTCTTAAATTCTCACAAAACTTTCAATCTGCTCGGGATACAGAATTAGTGTTTTAGGACTTAAACATCTAAATGTGTACCACCTCAGTATATACTCCCGTATCCAGATCCCAGTATTCAGTCTTACAGGTGAGTATACCTAGATGATATCTGTACGGGGTTAATTGCGAGGGCCGTGAGAGCTCAGGTCGATCTTTCGATACGCAGAGAGATGACGGCTTCGACTTTTGGTGGGTCCCCTTTGGGGATCTTCTTTTCAACAGCACATGATTAACCATTTTGCAATGTGTTATCATTTTTTATACTGAGGGGAGGCTTATATTTCAAAGCAGCGTAAAGTATTCTCCGGGGACTAGGCCATTGCTTCCGCAAAATCAGAAGTCCCGGGATAATACCCCAGATATCACTAAGCATAAAGACCTAGTATCTCAGAATACGGGACCCTTCAAACAGGATTTCAGGGGTTACCTATATATCCTGGAGGTGTTCCCCACATAGACGCAAGTAAATTTTATGTTTATATCCCAAACTGATCTACTGATTTTGTGAAAACCTATCGGCACATCTTTAGCGAGACTGCTTAATTGCATTTTATACATTACAATTCTTTAGCGTACTGTGTCCATCTAGCTGATGTATTATCATATCCCCTATTCTACACAACTCTTTTTGGATTTTATCATGTTTTTGTATTTTTCTGCGAACTTTCTCCCCCTAAAAAGAAAAACATATTTTTGTGTTTTTGTTTTTATCGAAATGCAGAAATAAAACTGTACAAACAAAATTGACAGCACGACAAAGGTCCACGTCAGATCGCCGCCCAACTCGGCTTCACATTCAATAACCCTCCCAGATTACAGATTTTTCATCCCGTTTAATTTCAAAAGATAATAAAATCTCTTTTTGTCAAATGGTTTAGTATAGAAATCCGCTTTCTGATCATCGGTGTGCAAGTGTTCAATTCGAATTAACTTTTTCTCGTAACAATCACGGATAAAGTGGTGACGAATTTCAATATGTTTAGTTTTAGAATGGTGAACCGGATTTTTAGTGATGTTAATAGCTGCTTCATTGTCCACATAGATCGAAGTATCTAAGAACTGCAAACCGAAGTCTCGCATCTGCTGTTGGATCCAAAGGATCTGCGAACAACAGCTGGAGGCTGAAACGTATTCAGCCTCACATGTAGAGAGCGCTACTGCGGTTTGTTTCTTGCACTGCCAGGTGACTAGTCGAGTTCCGAAGAACTGACACCCAGCAGTGGTGGACTTTGCGTTTTGCTTACAGCTTCCAAAGTCAGAATCAGCAAAACCAGATAAAGTAAAATCACCCGATCGAGGATACCACAAGCCGATGCTTGGGCAGCCTTTCAAATACCGTAAGATACGTTTCACTATGGTCAGGTGTGACTGCTTTGGATTTGACTGATATCTGGCACAAAGGCACGTCGGGTACATGATGTCTGGACGGGAAGCCGTGAGATACATTAGAGAGCCAATGATAGATCAGTATAATGTCTCGTCCATCTTCACACCATTCTCGTCTGGACAAATTCCATGATTCTGTGCAAGGGGGTGGATGCAGGACTGCAATTTGTCATGTCAAACTTGTCAAGCACGTCCTTTACATATTTCGTTTGGTGAATGAAGATTCCATTGGGCATTTGCTCTATCTGCAGCCCGAGGAAGAACTTCATCTCCCCCATTGAGCTCATCTCAAACTTTTTCTTCATCACCTTTTCAAATTCTTTGCACAGGTCGTCGTTGGTGGATCCAAAAATGATATCGTCAACATATATCTGCACAATCAACAAGTGGCTTGCTTCTTCCTTTGTGAACAAAGTGCTGTCTACTGTGCCTCTTGTGAACCCGTTGTCCAACAAGTATTGAGAAAGCGTCTCGTACCAGGCTCTCGGGGCCTGGTGAAGTCCGTACAACACTTTGTCCAGTAGATACACCTTGTTTTTGTGCAATGGGTCTGTAAACCCCGGCAGTTGCCCCACATACACTTCTTCTCTGATAGTTCCATAAAGGAAGGCAGATTTGACGTCAAGTTGATATACTTTAAAATCTTTCCATGACGCGAAGGCTAGAAAAATCCGAATTGCCTCAAGTCTGGCAACCGGTGCGTAAAGTTCATCATAATCTATTCCTTCCTGTTGACTGAAGCCTTGAACCACAAGTCGCGCTTTGTTTCTCACCACAACACCTCTGTCATCACGCTTACATTTAAAAACCCATTTCGTCTTGATTAGCTTTTGATTCTTAGGCAGATCGACAAGTCTCCAGACGCCCAATTTTTCAAGCTGTTGCAGCTCCTCCTGCATTGCATTCACCCAGCTATCCTCAGTCAATGCCTCTTTGTAGGTTCTGGGCTCTATCTGCGAAATAAAACATTTTAATGAGACTTCTTTCTGCATATCAGCAATAGATGAATAGAAACATGTAAGAGCTCGATCTATTTGATGTCGGGTTTTAACACCACTTTGCAGGTCACCAATAATCTGTTCTGAGGGATGATAAGACAACGTCCGTGGCATAGCATTGTCAGGCACATTTACTTCCGATTCCAAGCTCGATATGTCAAGATCAACAGTTTGATCCTCAGCTTCCGTTGGATCCTCGTCAAAAGTCGGAGCGGGTTCCGCTTCTGAGTCGTCAGATTCGTTAAACGATGGAGCTGGTTCCTCTGGTGGTTCGTGAGCTGTTCCACTCGGTCCTGCTTCATCATCGTGAGTACCCACGGTGGGTTGAGAAACTTCTAGCGGTCTAGTCATTTGCTCCTGTGACATATTTTGCTGATACAGGTACATAAGAGCTAGTTCCTCATCACTCGGCTCGACCGGCAGATGAAACGACTCCCAGAGCTTATCGTAGTCGAACAAGAATCTTTGTCCGGGAAGTTGTGGTGATGGAGTGTGCTTCTGACAATCCACGTGTTGGACTTGAATCACCTTACCCAGGCATGGTACGAACACCCTCTTGAGTGGGCTAGCGTAACCTACAAAGAAACCCTCATTAGATTTAGCACCAAATTTACCGTTTTCATCAATAAAAGTGTAAGGAGATCCGAATGGCTCCAAACACTCAAGATTCGGCTTATAACGGTGCAACAGCTCAAAGCAAGTCTTTTTATACTTCTTGACAGTGAGAACTCTATTCAATGTGTAACAGGCTGCTGATACTGCTTCACTCCAGAAAAAGATTGGTAGCTTGGAATCGGCTAACATTGTACGGGCTATTTCTATTAGGGTCTGATTCTTTCGTTCAACTACGCCGTTTTGCTGTGGTGTGTACGGCGCACTGAATTCATGAAGAATTCCCTTCTCGTTGCAGAACTCGTACATCTTGTTGTTCTTGAATTCCGTTCCGTTGTCGCTCCGAATCCTCCGGATTGGCAGTTTATACACCGTTTCCATTTTCTTGAAAAGCACCATCAAAGACTCAAAAGTTTGATCTTTTCGTTCCAAGCACACTACCCAAGAAAATCTCGTAAAGTTATCAGTTACCACCAAGCAATACAAGTCTCCGCTGATGCTCTTTACATTGACAGGCCCGAAGAGATCCATGTGCAATCTCTCAAGAGGTAACCTGATCGTGTTCATGATCTTCAAAGGGTGTGACTTCCGAGGCTGCTTTCCTTTCTTACACGCTACACAATCATCATTTAAGTGAAAGTTCTTCAAATTTACACCATCAACTAAATCATTATGTACCAAAAAGTTCATTTTGCGAACATGAATGTGGCCCATCTTACGATGCCACATTATCGAATCTTTTTCCGTCGCTTTAGTCTTTGACACAAAACACTGTTTCTGATGAGTTGTTGGTGTTGCGACGCTCATATCAAGATAATACAAGTTGTGTTCTCGTGGAGCACGCAACAACACCATCTCATCAGGGATTTTAAACCCTGGTTTCAAAACAACACATTCAGTTTTAGAAAAATGTACACTAAACGCTTTATCACAGATTTGTGATATACTTAGTAAATTGTTTGTTAACTCCACTATGTAGTTCACTTTGTTGAATGAAATCACGCCATTTGACAGCGTTCCTTGACCAACGATCCTTCCACCTTGATTCCCGGCAAATCAACATAGCTTCCGTTTATGGATTTGACATCATATAGCAAAGCAAGCGTCCCAGTCATATGCCTTGAAGCTCCACTATCCATAATCCACTTTGACAGTATCGACTTGGGCAGCCCCTGCAAACATCACATCAAATTATTCAAACAATGAAGTCCATGACTTCTTAACTGCTGAAACACTCCCAAACACTACATCACACTTCTCATCAGTCTTAGGAAAGTTAAACGTGACATTCGGAACATCAGTTTTTTACTTTTGATTTTACTTCATTTGTGATTGGAGGAAATTCTGCAAGAAACTTATCAAGCTCAAATTCAAATTCATGATTATCATTAGCAACCACTTTTGATTCATAAAATTCCTTTACCCCTTTGACTTTTCTGTCAACCATTTTTCCAAAAATATTTAGAACATTGGGATTAAAGACTTTTGAATCAAACTTTAACTCATTCTCCATTTTCTTCACCTCAACTGATTGTTTTGGTTTAACTACCCATGATTGAGTTTCAAAAATTTTTGTTTTCGGATAAATCTTTGAAGTCTTTTGTGACATTGAAGATTCGCCAATTTTGAATGTCGATTTCGGATTATCTTCCGACTTCAATGATTCACCTCTTTTCAAGATGCGGATTGGTGAAACCATTTGTTTTTTACCCTTTTTGTCAACTGGTGACTTAGGTCGAGGTTTTTGAACAACAGGTTTAATGACAGGTTTTTCGAAAACTTTCTTGCATTCTTTTGCCATGTGTCCGATTTCATTGCAGCGATAACAAACTCTTTTGTCATACTCGACAAAAGTTGACTTGAACGACTCTTCTTTCAGTTTCTTAGTCGCATTGAAATCGTCAATGGCTTTTTGACTAAAAATGTATTCCTTTTCATCATCCACACTTGGTCCAACAACAAAAACATCATTCATTTTATCTTTTGGCTTGACAACCTTCTTAGCCATCTTTTTCTCAAAACCAATTCCTTTGTTTTTAAAGTTGTTACCATTTTTCTTGTTACCATTACCTTCCCATTCCTTTTTCCCCGAGTTATTGACACGTGTTGTAACAAATGACTTTTTAGGTTTCGAAAAAAATTCTTTGTTGTTTACCACATTAATGTCCATTTCAACCAATTTGAAAACTTTCTCGACATTTTCAATCTTAACATTCTGAAGAGGATACTCGAAATCAGAATAAAGCTTGTCCGTTCCAATCATAGTGTAAACCACCATAATCGGATCATCATTCGTACTCTTGTCTGATTTCGATATGAAACAATCTAAAAAGTTACCCTCATCTTCAGAATCAGTAACAGACTTCTCAGAATGAGATTCCATAACTTCAACATCAGAGTTATCACTCTCTTCATCTAACACCTGATCGACAACAGTCTTGATGACCTGTGACTCGCTGTCGGTGTCAGACGCAGAGAATGTAACATCTATGCTCTCTGGTAACTCATCCTCAATTGTACTCAGTTTGAGATTCAATGCAGCTTCCACCCCATCTGGATACTTTTGAGTATAATGATTCCACATTGGGGGTGGAATGCTTTTAAAAACTGGTGTTGCATTGATCTGCTGTGGAATAATTTGTTCAAGACATAGGACGATGCAACATAGCTCATCAATTTCTTATCAATTCGCTCATTTTCAATTTTAGTCAATTCCAATTCTTTCTTTAATGATGCGATTGTGTCAATATGAAAATTAACTTCCACTTGTTTATCAAAAAGTGTTGCTTTTGCTAGTTTTGTGGCTTTATCATTTTCGACACTTTCTTCTTTAATCATTTTAACTGATCTGGCTAGTGTATCATATGCTTCTTTGACTTGTCCTAGATCAAATTTTAACATGTCAGCATGTTCTTTCAATTCCTGAAACTTAGTGTCTTTTTCAAGACACTCCATGCACGGTTGTAAACACTTTTGGCATGGTGTTTCAGATATTGAATCCTCTTTCTTAACAATTTCTGCTTCATGAGCAGTTTTTACTTCCTGTTTACCAACATCTTTGGACTCTAACTCAGACACTTTCTTAGTTTTGGTCTCCTCAATTCCCGACTCCTTATCTGATTCCTTTTGAACTGACTCGGTACCGACAGACTCGGGTTTCACAAGTTCTGTGTCTACCTCTCTCAGTTTCGCCATGAGAGCCTTATCAGCTATGTCCTTCAATGCTTCTCCAGTCATTTCTTTCGACACATCTATCAACTCTTCAATGACTTCTTTCTTCCCTTCAAACCTTGGGCATGATCCGGTCCTTGGTTCTTCAAAGTAACCTGCAAAAGATTCAGAAATGTTAGGAGGCAATACAGATTTCATTAAACTTCCCAAAACCTCCTGCTCAGACTGATAATAATACACTTCAGCAGCTATTTCTTCAAAATTGTCCGCATTTTCAGCAGAAACCTCTTCAACAACTACAGAAACATCTTCAGTAACTGTTTTCGGTTCAGACATCATCTCAGAAATTTCAACAACTTCAGCCATCATTGCCTGTCCATCGCTACCGGGGATATATTTATCCCAGCTGAAACCTGCAGCTACCTTCTCATCGTCTTGATTCACGATCAGCGCTTTTTCCGGTTTATTCTCAATTTGTGGCCTTTGAACAGTTGGCTGTTGATTTGGTCGGTGATAAATCGCTTGCCTGTAGTAGACGTTGGTGAACGGGTTTTGATGATTGTTTACTTCACGGTTTGGACACTCTCTTTTGAAATGGCCTCTTTCTTTGCACTTGAAACAGGTTACTTTGGACTTGTCAAATCCTAACTTCTGATCAGGTCCAGAAAGACTGTTTCTGCCTGTAATTTCCATAAAGCGCTGTGCTCTCCTCACCAAACTAGCCATGCCCCATTTAATATCTATCAGCTCAAGTTCCTCTGGATCGATCTGATCGTAATCCTCTTTAGTCATGTCCGGATTTCCGATCTTACCCGCTACCTAGCCCTCATAAGCCTCAAGAACGGAAGCAAGCATTGCTATGTGCTGTTTTGCGGCTGTTTCCGTGATCTCGTTTCCGTTCTTTATGTTTACCGCAATATTGCACTGAACCCCAGAAACGTACGCCTGATGATTTGATCCTGTTGAGCTTTGAGGTGAAGGCTGTTCCTGAGCTTTGACATTTGGTTCAAAGTTCGCGAATGGTGAAAAATTGCCGGATTGAGGAGTGTTTGAAGAAACACTTGAGGTGTTATCAGCAATGAACCCTGTCTGTATTTTTGGACTTTGATTGGTTGAAACTGAAGGGTTGCCTTTGTAATACAGAGACACATCTTGCTGCACACTCGCTGAGTTCATTTTATTGATTTTCAGCAATTCCAGCTCGTGAGCTTCAATTTTTTCTATGAAACCACTAAGATTCAGAATACCAAAGCCTGGAGTGTTTTTCAACATCATCAGGTAAGTACCCCACTCATCATATGGCAATGCATCTGCCAATTTGTCGATTAATTCTTCATTTGTCTTGGTAATTTCCAATCTCTTCAACTCCAATACTAAATGGCAATACCTATCAATCAAACTTTTTGTGGTTTCACCTTTCATGTAAGTGAAAATGTCGAATTCTTTCTTTAACAACGCCTTTTTGTTCTTGAGCATGGATTCACTTCCTTTAAATTTTAATTTCAATGCCTCCCAAATAGAATAAGCATTATCATCGTGTTGCAGCAACACCAAAATATCCTCCTTGATTGCTTGCTCAAGAATGCTAATCATCTTTTTCTCTGCTTTGAAATCATTCTGCTCTGTTTGCGTCAAACTTCCAATCGATTTCGGTTGATTTCGAGCATCTACCGGTGGAGCATATGGTGCCTCAACCTTCATCCAGCTTTCAAAGTGATTAGCCTGAACCCAGTTTCTATATCTTCCAGACCAACCTGAGAATTCATCTAAGTTCATCAGTTTGGGTGGTTTCTGCATTGTTCTCAATTCATTTTCCATATTAACATTCTGAATAATGCTTGCTGAACTCTGCGTAGCCGTCAAACCGCTTCCCGCAAACAAGTTATAAAAATCTTGATGTTCCATTTTTAGTGACAAATTTCCAAAAACATTTAACTTTTTGATTAACAGGTTGTTTTTATCAAAAAACTTTAACACAAACTGAGTTTCCAACACTCGATCACGTACAAAACGGACTAAACGCTCAAACCATAACTTTTACACTAAAACAGGTCGTATAAGCGAAATCAGATTTTATGTGTTGTTATGAGCGAAACCACTTAATTGTTCACAAAAGCGAAATAGGTAATGACCAAATGAGCGAAAACAACTAAATGGACTTAAGAGCGAAACCACTAAGTGACGAAAAAGCGAAACCTCAAAATATGTCACTATGAGCGAACCCTATGAGCGAAACCAGATGTTCGTATGAGCGGAACCCATGTTATGACCTATGAGCGAAATATGATAGTTCGTATGAGCGGAACCCCTGGTTTTGCTTATGCCGTATGAGCAAAACCACTCAAATACCGTATGAGCGAAACCTGTTCAAGAGCCATTTTAGGTCACTTTTAAGCTGTTTTTAGGTCTGAAAAACTCAAGGGTTTGTTATTAGACAATTTTACACAATATACTCAAATTTCAGTCCATTTTGTCCGTCGGAAAGTCCAGAAACTCAAAATGTGCTTGAAAAAGGCTTTGATTCAGGTCAACTAGCTCACAACTGGCTCTGATACCAATTGTAGGACTGTTATTGACAGTCGTGTGAGTCAATCAGAGCTAGCAACTACCGAAAATGCAGCGGAAATACAAAAACGGCATGAATCAAAGCAGAAATGGAGTAGAAACAGAAACAGATCACTTTAAACAGGTTTTCTCATTAATTCTTCAAGAAATAGTCGAGCAGCAGTTCGGCTACCCAGTAAACATGCGCGTACAAAATGAGAAAACAACTTGAGTATTTATAGGGGACAAGGTTTCGCTTATGTGACCATGTCCATAAGAGCGAAACTATCAAGTTGGGGCTTCGCTTTTATGGCACATGTCCATATAAGCGAAATATCAACATGAAAATCAAACAATTACACTTCAACCCCCTATACAATACATATTTAACACATCTAGTCCCTATATATTGATCAACTAAGACTAAGACGCAGGCTTTAGACATTCGTGCATCAACAAACCCGAATCAGCGAGAGGATTAACCTTTTTATGCAGAGACTAGACCCCTGATCTGATTGATTCCGATCATTCTGATCACTGTTTCTTCATGAACGATTCGGTTCAGTTCAGCTAGTTTTGGTTAAACGAGAGTACAAAAAAAATGATAATCGGTTTTGGTTAATTCGGTTTTCAGTTAATTCAGTTTTTTGTTGATTTTGGTTTGTTTCGTTTGTTTTCGGTTTTGTTTAGGTTAACAATTTAGTTATTTCTCACCAATAACCAGTTTTGGTTAATAACCGATAGGTGTGCACGCGATGCGACGAGAAACACAGACATTGCCACAGTGTGCATTGTTCAGTTGGTTAGATTATTATCCTTAACCAAAATTGAGGTCATCAATTAGTCTATTTTATTAACCAATCCGTTTTCAGTTAATCGGTTTGGTTTATTCAGTTAGGTTGATGGTTTTTGGTTTGATTCATTTAATTTCGGTTAATAGCTAAAACCAAACTTAGGCTAAAACTTTTGATTAGAAATACATGAAATTTAGGTATAAATACACGAAATGGATGTATTTGTACATGAATGGAGATATAAATGCATAAAATGAAGGTATAAATATGAAATACATGAACTAAAGGTATAAAAGCTAGAAATATATGAAATATGAATGGTTCGATTCAGTTAATTTTGGTTAAATGAGGGCACACAAAAATCGATAACCGTTTTAGGTTAATTCGGGTTTCGGATAATCAGTTTTTGGTTGATTTCGGTTCGGTTTCGGTTAACGATTCAGGTACTACTCACCCTTAGACACTGTTAATCACGCAACATATCAATTTTTTAATTAAAAAACTATAGCAATACTATACTCAAAGTAAATATAATAAAATAATCATTTATATTGTGTAATTTAAAAAAAAAAATATAACGTACCAAAAAGTAAGGGGAGTTAGTTTTTAGAGTTAAATGCCTGGTTGGTCCCTGTGGTTTGCAAATATTGCAGACTTGGTCCTAGTGGTTCAATAATTAAAAAGTTGGTCTCCGGTAGTTGTAATTTTTGCACTCGGGTGCTCCTTATCACTAACCCATGTTAGATTTTTCAGTTAAATATGTGTAAAATGACATAAATGCCCCTGAACAATTCAGAAAACTAAAAATATATAAATTATAATTATTAATAAATTAAAATGTAATCTAGATGAGAGGATTAAATTGACAGTATTAAATCACTTGACATTCTGTAGCTATTAAACATTTTGGGATAATGACTAAGTACGTTGGACTTTAATCACTTGTACACTAAGGCATCATACTTGTACCTTTTAATCCACATGTCAATACTGACCAAGACAACTATCGAAACGTCGACAAAAATAAGTGGGTCGTCACGGTACTTTTGGATTTTTTTTAAAATCATATAGTTTATAAGATATGTCAAGAATACGTAAAAGAATTATAAGTTTGTTGTGGAGGGGGAAAAGTTTAACTAATTGCCTATAATTATGTTAAAACTCATGTATTTAAGTGTAATAAGATAGGGGCTGATATTATAATTATTGTTTAAAGACTAATTTACCCTCATTTTAGGGGTGTATTTATAAATTAAAATGGGAAAAGTTCTTATTTTTTGGGTATCTTAAAATGTCCATTCCTCATGCATTATATATATAGGGTGAGGATAATTTCAGAACACTAAATATTTACAGAACTCGCAGAACTCCTAATAAACAATCTTTTTATTTATATATTCTTATATTTAGGATAACTTTATCATTTATTATATGTATTTTCATCATTACATACATCTTAAGAGTAATTTTATCATATTTTATATGAATTTTCATGATTACATATATGTAAACTAGTATTTTTTACATATATGTAGTAAGTTGTTACACATATATATAATTTGACTATTACACATATCTAAAGCAATCTTAACATGTATGTAATCATAGAAATACATATAATAAATGATAAAAGTTCCCAAAATATAAAAGTATATTTATAAAATGATTGTTTATTAGGAGTTCTGAAAGTTCTGTTGAGTTCTGAAATGTACCCAACCATAAATATATATATATTCAAATGAGAAGAAATTTTTTGTAAGAAGAAAAAAGAAGAAATTTCAACCAATAAGAATACTTTATTTTACTGCATTTAATATAAGTAATTAATGTTACTACAAGGGTACATTGGTAAATCTACATAGGTCATTAATTTGTAGTCTTTCTATTTAATAGCTAACTACATTAAATAATTTGTAACTTATCTTCAAAATATATATTTTTCAAAAAAATAAAATAAAATAATTTAAAGTGTAGGATAAATTACGAGTTGTGTAGGATAAATTTCAACGTGTAGTGTAGGATGAATTTTGAAATATGTAGGATAACTTTTGATGTGTGTGGGCAAAAAAAGTTAGTGTGGAGGATAATAGTCTTTATGACTAATTAATTAGTCAAAAATGATAATAAATGAGATAAGTGAAAAAACTATTTAATGTTTTACAAAATTACCCTTTGTTCTTTTTATTCTCAATTAAATTTTCTTCTCAAATGAACCTTCTCCTATATATATATATATATAGGGTCAGGATTTAGAGAAAACAGTGAAAAATGTGAGAACGGTGAGAACGCTTATGGATCGTTAGATCAAAACAATCTATGGACTAGATTGATTGGTGCGGTGGCGTTTTCGTAAATAACATCAATTTTATTACTTGAACGTGCTTCATTAAGGGTAAAAAGGTGTTAGGCCCTAAAGTGTGAGACTGACGCATCAAATTAACACAACATGCTATGGTTACGAACCGGGCCTTACCGGGTTAGTTAATATTAGGTTTGGACCTTTATAGGTCACTTGGGCCAACCTTTAGGCCATGTGGGCCAACCAGGCCCAAGGGGAGCCCATGTAGGGAAGTGGGCTTTAGTAGGTATATAAACAAGTTTTCAACTTGTTTTAGGGTTTGAGCCTCATTGTTACAGAATTTCCTACAGAGTGTGAGAGGCGATTGAGTTGGGAAGAACACTTGTTCTAGACGGTTTTGCTTTGATAGTAACAAAATCGTGTGCAGGTGTTGAAAGGTGTTTTTGGTGTTCTTTGTATTTCTTATTTTTCAGTTTTTCTTGAATCTCACCAAGTTTGGATTCCGCACAAACTTGGTGATTGTTTGATATCATAGTTTGATCCAATTTTTGGGACTTACAAAAGGGTAAACATCGTTTCTTACATAAAACGCCATTAAATATAAAACGCCAACTAAATACAAAGCGCCATAAAATATTTTTCCTGCGTAGTTTTTTCTGTGTTTTAGTTAGTGTATTTTATAATCTTGGCCTACAAAAACGTCATAAAATATAAAACGCCATAAATTATAAAATGCCAAACTTGAAAGATGGAACGTGTTACAGACTTAATAGATAAAGCTGAGCAAAACCAGATACTTTATTAATTGCGTTTATTATTATAATAATATCCCGCCTAAACTATGCGCCAAAAACATCATATAAAGAGAAACGTCTCAGCACCTTCTATTGATCACACCAAAAAAAAAAAACAAACACCACGGTTCCTAAATACCACTCACTGTAAAACGCTAAAAAGTTAAAAAAAATCAAAGATGGCAAACATCGTTTCTTGGATATTCAGTATTGTTCTGCGTGAAGTTTCACTAAATGGATTGTTAGGTGAAGGGAGTAAGATTTTGCTGCATGAGATGGACAAATATTCGAGAAAAAGAGACTGATGACAGTCATATGTCATTTTGTCTTCTTTGTTCTTGAAGATGACTTGGATGAGGAGAAGAGACCAATCCCAGTGTAAATACTATTTTGGACTCCATGATGATAATGAGGATGACGGACAAATAGCATCTACCCACACGGCGTCGATCTATGTCTCTAACATCCACAAAAGCCACTTCAACAACGAACAACAATAAAATCACGCCAAAACAAAAACACCATGTATTTGTGACAGTTCTTGTAGTTTCAAAAGAAGAAAGAGACCGATGACAGTGATTTGGAAGATAAATTGGATTCGGATTTTTAATTTATTTTTTTCACTTCTATTTTTTTAATTTTTTTCTTGTAGTTTGTTATATAATTTTCAGCTAAGAAAAATACATTATTTCTCTAAAAAAATGCTTGTAAAACGCCATGATGTCACAACCGCTTAACTCCCAAACTATAATACAATTACTTTGGACAAGTATTATTAAAAAATCAAAAGAAATGTATAAAACAATGTGCAAGAGAATAGAACAAAGTGCCATCTTTATCTAAACGCCATTAAAAATACAAAACGCCAAAATCTAAAAAGATGGGACGTGTTACAGCCATAAACAGATGAAGCTGAACAAACAGTAACTACAAACAGACGAAATGATGAAGACAGAGAGACTAGATCTTCTTGAACAACTCTGTGATTTAGCACCTTCGAATGATGCAAGATCTAGGGTGGTCATGATATTTAAGTATAGGCTGCAGCAAAGGCGAGACGAGATGATGGCGTTATACGCCAATGCACAATATGATGATGATAAATCTGAAGAAAGTGACGAACAAAGCGATGGTTACATATCTGATGTAATCCCATACACAGAAGACTATTAGTTGTTTTGATTTCGTCTTATTGTAATCTTTTGAAATATTATTGAATTATAATGAATTATTAAGAACGCCATGAACACCACAAAATTTGTCACACCCCGACCACGTAAAACAACAAAGCGTGGCGGAAACGTCGGGGAGTGTTATAAGAGAATCATTGTTTCATAACACATGGAAATTGAAATATTGTTTTATTGATTAAAAGAGTTACAATGTCTTGACAATCAAAGAAACATAACATAAATAACTAGTCTTGCATCTTTTATTGTCACTAAGGCCCAAGTCCGCCTAAGTGTATCTTGATAAATCCTATGCATCATGTCCTGAAACACATGTGAAAATAGGTACGTCAGCATAAAAATGCCTGTGAGATACATAGGTTTTGTGAAAATAGGATTCATGACTTGTAAGTTTAGAAAAAAAAAGTTGTTTAGCAAAAGTCAGTCATGAACCTTGTAAATTGATTTGTTTTGTAAATCGTTTGAAAAACAATAAGTTCGGATGATATGTATAAATAAGAGAATAATGTATGGTTAAATGAATAACCAAGTAAAATGAGTTTGTATAAGATAAGTTGTTTGTAAAACAATGTCTTGTGAAAAGTATGTTATTTGTATAAAATGTTATATGTCTCAAATTGAAATGATTCAAATAACGCTACGATATGTAATACCATACAAACACTTATATATAGGAAGTACCAGCGGCGCATCCACCATGCTTGTATCATATTACACACGCCTCGTTACTTAAATCACTTACTCAAACCAAACCACCAAAGTAAAATGTTTATGTATAATCAATGTCAAAATGTTTATGTGAAAACCATGTCTAATGTCTATGTCTAATGATTATGTCTAATGTCTATGTCTAATGTTTATGTCTAATGTAAATCATGAATTGTGTATGTAAATGTCAAAATGTTTATGTATGGTAAGTGAAATATATCAACTAAACCATATGTAAAATGCACAAAAACAAGGTATTGAAGTAAAACATGGTTTAAATCAAAGTTATGTTTTGTGTAATAAATGCATGCTATCCTGATATAAACATCTATGCGGTATTGTGAAAATTCATACATCCAAGCCTTGCGACAGTCGGATAACCCTTTTAGTAAAGGTTATCAAATAATGTATTCGGATTCGGTCATTCCTTCCAATCCAAACAAACCCGAGATTTCGGGAATGGGATTTGTCAAGTCCTATGGTACCACTACCTACTACCGAGCGGCGTAGCAAATATTAATGAATGTACATTGTCCCATTTAAACAAACCAAATGTCATACCAAAATGTAAGCATGTGATGAATAATAAATGTACTAAGTATGCACACAATGGGCATACATAGCATAGAATGTAATGTAAAATAATGTACTAAGTACGCACACAATGGGCATACATAGCATAAAATGTAATGTAAAATAATGTACTAAGTATGCACACAATGGGCATACATAGCATAAAATGTAATGTAAAATAATGTACTAAGTACGCACACAATGGGCATACATAGCATAAAATGTAATGTAAACTAATGTACTAAGTACGCACACAATGGGCATACATAGCATAAAATGTAATGTAAGATAATGTACTAAGTACGCACACAATGGGCATACATAGCATAAAATGTAATGAAATCATGTACTATAAATGTACTAATGAACATAGCAAGTATATGATGTGAAAGCAGGAAAGCATGAAAGTAACAAGTAGGCACATGTGTTCCACCCCAAAATGTTTGGAAAACAGTAAAAGAGGGGTCTATGTACTCACTTGAGATTGCTTAGTAGTCCTTGAGTAACAACCAAACAATGCTAGAGATCACGGATATCAAACGGCACCTAATATAGGTAACTACATTAATAAACCGGACCTATAACGGAAGATCGGATAGAATGAGGCTCGTAAACCAAATGAGTAGGGGAACTCATGTAATATGGTTTAACAAGGCCTTCATACTACAATGAAACCTAGCCTAAGTGCTTACGACCCATTACGACCCGTTTAGGTAGCTTATGCTACTTTAACGCGTCGTTCACGTGAAACGAGTTCGGAATGCCTAACTAGTCCTATGATAAGTAAAATATGCCTTAACATGTCTAATATTGTTACTAAATTAGTTTAGATACCAAAAGTTATGTTACATATGCTTAAAATGAATTTTGGCGTAAAAAGGGCATTTTGGTAATTTACCTAAGGCATATAAACTACCTATCATACAACTAACTAAATGTCGTGACCATAAGGTATAACCTCGGAAGGTTATTCCCTATACAACTATGGTCACCTAATGTGTTTGGTCGGATCCTAATGATCGACCAAACGGGTCGGGTTCGAAAGTATAAGCGATTGTTTAGATCGCTTACCTTACGACCCTATATAAGCACTAAACTAAAAGTGACGAGCTAAGCATGTTAAAACATGCTTAACTAAGTTTAGAAAACAGGTTTGGTATCAAAACAAAAAGTTTTGATACCTAAAAGTAGTTTGGTTACAAAATACGCAATAACACGCATTTTGGCCGAAACTACGACTCGTCACTGAGCCTAGATAACGTGGTAATCAGTAGGTATAGTCTCTAGGGACTATAACCATCGTGATCACGCTCACGTTATGAAGTTCAAACGAACTTCGCATTTACCATAAACTGGTCAATGCAGAAAGTCAAACGCAGTTTGACTTTCAAGCTAAAAAACGCATAAAAGCATGAAAGAGGACTTACAAGAGGTCCAAGAATGGAAGTTTGATCTGAAATTCCCAGGTATGAAGTGTTGCAACTCCAACTTAGGGAAATGATCAGATCAAGGGTGAGTTTGAAGCAAATGGGGGTGGGGTATTTATAGGAAAACCAAGACCATTAGGATCGTTTCTTGAAAAACGTGCTTCGATCTAGGCCGTCCAAGTGTTGAAATGTTATGGTGCATCCTTTTTGCCCCCACCACAAGAGTTTGACATGTGGCATTGGCCTTTAGGGGGTTTAAAAGCCATTAATCAGCAGCCAAAATAATTTTCTGCATCTGACCCCTGCTTGCGCACCGTAAGACTTAGAACCTTGCGGTGCGCAAGGACCTTGCACACCAGAAAGTTTGAAAAATGGCAGAACAGGCCCCTGAAGCTCCAAACTTGCTATTTGATGCACTTTTGACACGTTTAAGCCCCGTTAACCCCATTTCAAAGCTCTAAAATGAAGTTAAAGTATAGAGAACTTAAAATGTGCTAAAAAATATCTCAGGTGTCGGTTCGTTTGGCCGTACGATCGCGATGTTCGCTTAATTACGACGGAATGCGCATAAGCGCGAAAAACGATCCAAATGACGCGACGAATGGATTTTTCTTATGCCAAACACTAAAATAAAATGTTTTAGTGCTTACATAAATTTTTGGATGTCCGGATGTAGTCAGAACGTAAGTTATGCGCGAAGATGCAAACTTATGCACTTTTTGACGCTTTTAGTCCCTGAATGACCAGAAAGTTTATTTTAGCACACCGAATACCTCAAAGCCTATTTCTAAGATATGAAAAGGATATTTAGGGTATGTTAAAATTATGTTCAAGTTCCGGAATGTCCGTTACAGTACAAATTGACATACTTTCGCAGTTTGTCAATTTTAGTCCTTGTAGGCGAATTAACTCGATTTTGCCATACCAAAGCCTTCAAAACTTATTTCTAAGTTATGTAAAGGTTATTTAAGGTATGTTAAGCCTATTTCACTATTCTGGTGTGTTCGTTGCATTAAACGGGTTATATTTACGCGTTAGTGCGCTTATAACCTTCTAGAAAGCGATTTAAAGCTTGAAATCGAACAAGAATTGATATGTGCAAAGGATACACATATTTATACAAATCCCAAGTATGAAATACACTATTTCATTGATACAGTACTTGTTTGATGGCCGTGGAGGCACAGGTGTCACAGTCTCCCCTACTTTAGGAAATTTCGTCCCGAAATTTTTATTTAGAGGAAACTTGTGAGAGTTTAAAACATGAAGTTGAAAAGATCGAACAACATTGGTTAGGGTTCTGAACTTCTAGTAACTTTAATAACATCATGCTTGCAATGTAAGAGGGATACTTATATACAAGTATATGAAGCGTCATTGGTGCGTCCACCATAACTCCTGTACATTGTTCACATTTCGTTATTGTTGCCACTATCGGTTATTACACATAATAAATCTTACTGTGGTCTCCGTGCACTGAATTTCATAATTATGTACGCGTCCATAATTAGATAATTCCTTGCATAGTTCACACAGTCTATTTTATAATGTGTAGGGGAGAACCAAATGAACAAACCTGTGATGAGTGTGACTAGACCACCATAGGGTCCCTTTTATTAAATCAATAAATGATTTTAATAGACAACCAAGGAGTCTTTTCAGCTTATATCATCACATGTCATTCTTAACCAGATTTTTGAATCAATCTTTTTGACTAGACCACTAAAAGGGTCTCTTATGAATCATGGAATAGTACTATATAATCCAAGGGTCTTAACTATTACATAGAAGCCCATTTAGGATTTAAGGTAGTACCTTTTTTTGAATATCCTACTACGAATCCCTCATATGAAGATATGAAAGATTCTACGAGGATTTGGATAACGAATACCCAGAGTATAAAAACACAGAATGCATAAAAGAAAACACAAGATGCATAACACATAGTCATATAACCACAAAGATTGTTTATTTGTTAACTTGTTTTGTTGATTGTGTACATGTATTTAAAGCACACTAGGAATCCATTCCGTGGATTTCATTTGGTACTTTAAACATTATCAAGAATCTAACTATAAAGATAGAAAGATTTTTAAAAGAAAAATTCGATTTCGATTATAAGGAACCGAAATGTTCGAATTTAGATACATAAGGAATCCAATTAAGGACTCTGATTTGAATGATAATCATCCACAAGGGTCTAAATGTGAATATAAAAAGATCCCATATGGATTTTAGAAGTTGAAGATGTTTTGAAACCTGTTTTGAAACCTTGCACTGGATGTGCTTAAGTCAAAACATGAAGTAAAAATGCTTATGAAGTTGAGATGCTAGATATGTCAAGGCGACATATGAAGCAGAATCTGAAAGTTAAGTCAATGTATGAGGAAAATATTTTTGGAAACTATGCATGGGGTTCTAAAAAAAATGTGTTCATTGTTTTTGAAACCTTATATATAATACTTTTGAAATCATAAAGTAGGTGTATTAGGTAGGTATATATTTATAAAAAAAAAATTTAGAATCATGCGAGATGAATTTTGAAATTGTGCATAAGGTTTTTGAAAACACGAATGATGCTTTTCGAAATCATGCACTTGATAAGAAAATGTACTGTGTTAATATTGTTTTCAGACTATATGAAACATTTTGAAATTATGAAGGTTGGTTTTGAAAGCATAGCCAATGTTTTTTTGAAATAGCATAGACAATGCATTTAAAAATTGTTTTCAAACTATATGAAATGTTTTGAGATCATGAAGATTGTTTTTGAAACACTTGTACTGTGTATGTTGAAAAATCAAAACGTAATGGGTATGAGATTTGAAAATACCCTTAGTTATCTAACCAAGGATTCAAAGGCACAGATGTGCAGAAGCATGATTACTCATAATGTCACTTTATTTTCTGTACTTCGTATCTTAGAATGAAACGAGTACTTAAAATTTTCGAGGGAATCATGAGCGATCATTTGAAAGAGAGAATCACAAGAGTAGTTTGTAAGGAACATAGTTCCTTGATGTAGGTATCATAGGAAAAGTCATACACACATGTAACTACACTCGCATATCAGAATTGTGAACAATAATTTATTTATAAACAAAACAGATTGTTTCACATTACCAGAAAACAGAAGAATAAAAGCATAAGACAGCAACATTTTCTAGTCAGCCAACTGCTCATCCGTGGGTTGGATTTGCATTAGCAAGCTTTGGGCAATCCCTTAGGAAATGGCCCATCTCGCCACAGTTGTAGCAAGACCCTGGTGAGAAACGAGCTTGAGCAGAGTCGCCAGCTTGCTTTGGAGCAACTGCAGCTCGGCAAACTCTTGCTGTATGACCTTTAAGTCCACAAATTTGGCATTTGCGGCACTTCACACTAGGGTGATGATGAAGGCTACATTGGTTGCACAAAGGGTGCAGTTCCGTTGTACGGCTTCCTAGCAGGGGGTTGAGCTGGTTGGTTGGGGATGGCTTGGCCATTGTGAGCGACCACGGTGAAGTTCTGAGAAGCCTTTCGCTTCTTTGACTTCCTAGGGGATCGTTCATCCATGGTCTTTGATTCCTCGATTGGTTTCTTGGCTGATGGGGCTGTCACTTGGCTAGGTCTTGCCTGTTTTGGTGCAACCGCCGCGAGATTCTTTGAAGCTTTACGTTTCTTTGGTTTTGGTGAAGGCTTGGCTTCCGTCTCCTTTGGTGATTCTTGAGTGGCTTCATTGTTGAGATGAGAGGCTTCATTGTTGAGACGAGACATGGCAATGCCTAAATCCACAGTCTTCAGAATCACTTCGCCTATTTGCTGGGCAAATTTGGCTGTTTGCTCGGACATTTGACCGTTGCTGAGAGGAATAGACATTCTAGAAGGAAATGAAAGATATAGGAGGAAACAAATGAAATGTTATCGGCAAATAAAACAAAATGACAACGCATAGAAATTGCGATCATTTGTTTGTTACCTAAGGCAAACAAATGAGATGGTGACTAATCAAAGTAAACGGATCATATTAATGTATCATTGAAGACATGCTCGCCTATAAGTGAACACTCACCCCAAGAGTTCCCAGGTAAGAGTGACTGGTCCGATACTGCGGATTTGTACGAACACTCTAGCCTTCGACAGAAAACTCAAGGTACAGGCATTCACTCTTCCAGTTTGCACGTGTTCACATCATAAGACCCAAACTTTGACGAGATTTGAAAAACTTAGAGGGTTCAAAACCTTATAACAGAGGGTTCAAAACCTTACAATAGAGGGTTCAAAACCTAGTAATCAATCATCCTAGAACAGATGATTAGTTTTCAAACCGGTTTTGAAATTTGTGTTCTTGTTGTGGTTGTCGCCTAAGGATAGGTGACAGTATTGTTTTATGACTAAACGCAAGTAAACTCGAGTTAGGGTCCTAGGAAGGTTATAGACTAGGTCAAAGTATTACTAATAACCTAATTCCCTATAACCATGGCTCTTATACCAACTTTTCTGTCACACCCCGACCACGTAAAACAACAAAGCGTGGCGGAAACGTCGGGGAGTGTTGTAACAGAATCATTGTTTCATAACACATGGAAATTGAAATATTGTTTTATTGATTAAAAGAGTTACAATATCTTTACAATCAAAGAAACATAACATAAATAACTAGTCTTGCATCTTTTATTGTCACTAAGGCCCAAGTCCGCCTAAGTGTATCTTGATAAATCCTATGCATCATGTCCTGAAACACATGTGAAAATAGGTACGTCAGCATAAAAATGCCTGTGAGATAAATATGTTTTGTGAAAATAGGATTCATGACTTGTAAGTTTAGAAAACAAAAGTTGTTTAGCAAAAGTCAGTCATGAACCTTGTAAATTGATTTGTTTTGTAAATCGTTTGAAAAACAATAAGTTCAGATGATATGTATAAATAAGAGAATAATGTATGGTTAAATGAATAACCAAGTAAAATGAGTTTGTATAAGATAAGTTGTTTGTAAAACAATGTCTTGTGAAAAGTATGTTATTTGTATAAAATGTTATATGTCTCAAATTGAAATGATTCAAATAACGCTACGATATGTAATACCATACAAACACTTATATATATGAAGTACCAGCGGCGTATCCACCATGCTTGTATCATATTACACACGCCTCGTTACTTAAATCACTTACTCAAACGAAACCACCAAAATAAAATGTTTATGTATAATCAAATGTCAAAATGTTTATGTGAAAACCATGTCTAATGTCTATGTCTAATGTTTATATCTAATGTAAATCATGAATTGTGTATGTAAATGTCAAAATGTTTATGTATGGTAAGTGAAATATATCAACTAAACCATATGTAAAATGCACAAAAACAAGGTATTGAAGTAAAACATGGTTTAAATCAAAGTTATGTTTTGTGTAATAAATGCATGCTATCCTGATATAAACATCTATGCGGTATTGTGAAAATTCATACATCCAAGCCTTGCGACAGTCGGATAACCCTTTTAGTAAAGGTTATCAAATAATGTATTCGGATTCGGTCATTCCTTCCAATCCAAACAAACCCGAGATTTCAGGAATGGGATTTGTCAAGTCCTATGGTACCACTACCTACTACCGAGCGGCGTAGCAAATGTTAATGAATGTACATTGTCCCATTTAAACAAACCAAATGTCATACCAAAATGTAAGCATGTGATGAATAATAAATGTACTAAGTATGCACACAATGGGCATACATAGCATAGAATGTAATGTAAAATAATGTACTAAGTACGCACACAATGGGCATACATAGCATAAAATGTAATGTAAAATAATGTACTAAGTACGCACACAATGGGCATACATAGCATAAAATGTAATGTAATGTAAAATAATGTACTAAGTACGCACACAATGGGCATACATAGCATAAAATGTAATGTAATGTAAGATAATGTACTAAGTACGCACACAATGGGCATACATAGCATAAAATGTAATGAAATCATGTACTATAAATGTACTAATGAACATAGCAAGTATATGATGTGAAAGCAGGAAAGCATGAAAGTAACAAGTAGGCACATGTATTCCACCCCAAAATGTTTGGAAAACAGTAAAAGAGGGGTCTATGTACTCACTTGAGATTGCTTAGTAGTCCTTGAGTAACAACCAAACAATGCTAGAGATCACGGATATCAAACGGCACCTAATATAGGTAACTACATTAATAAACCGGACCTATAACGGAAGATCGGATAGAATGAGGCTCGTAAACCAAATGAGTAGGGGAACTCATGTAATATGGTTTAACAAGGCCTTCATAATACAATGAAACCTAGCCTAAGTGCTTACGACCCATTACGACCCGTTTAGGTAGCTTATGCTACTTTAACGCGTCGTTCACGTGAAACGCGTTCGGAATGCCTAACTAGTCCTATGATAAGTAAAATATGCCTTAACATGTCTAATATTGTTACTAAATTAGTTTAGATACCAAAAGTTATGTTACATATGCTTAAAATGAATTTTGGCGTAAAAAGGGCATTTTGGTAATTTACCTAAGGCATATAAACTACCTATCATACAACTAACTAAATGTCGTGACCATAAGGTATAACCTCGGAAGGTTATTCCCTATACAACTATGGTCACCTAATGTGTTTGGTCGGATCCTAATGATCGACCAAACGGGTCGGGTTCGAAAGTATAAGCGATTGTTTAGATCGCTTACCTTACGACCCTATATAAGCACTAAACTAAAAGTGACGAGCTAAGCATGTTAAAACATGCTTAACTAAGTTTAGAAAACAGGTTTGGTATCAAAACAAACGGTTTTGATACCTAAAAGTAGTTTGGTTACAAAATACGCAATAACACGCATTTTGGCCGAAACTACGACTCGTCACTGAGCCTAGATAACGTGGTAATCAGTAGGTATAGTCTCTAGGGACTATAACCATCGTGATCACGCTCACGTTATGAAGTTCAAACGAACTTCGTATTGACCATAAACTGGTCAATGCAGAAAGTCAAACGCAGTTTGACTTTCAAGCTAAAAAACGCATAAAAGCATGAAAGAGGACTTACAAGAGGTCCAAGAATGGAAGTTTGATCTGAAATTCCCAGGTATGAAGTGTTGCAACTCCAACTTAGGGAAATGATCAGATCAAGGGTGAGTTTGAAGCAAATGGGGGTGGGGTATTTATAGGAAAACCAAGACCGTTAGGATCGTTTCTTGAAAAACGTGCTTCGATCTAGGCCGTCCAAGTGTTGAAATGTTATGGTGCATCATTTTGCCCCCACCACAAGAGTTTGACATGTGGCATTGGCCTTTGGGGGGTTTAAAAGCCATTAATCAGCAGCCAAAACAATTTTCTACATCTGACCCCTGCTTGCGCACCGTAAGACTTAGAACCTTGCGGTGCGCAAGGACCTTGCAGACCAGAAAGTTTGAAAAATGGCAGAACAGGCCCCTGAAGCTCCAAACTTGCTATTTGATGCACTTTTGACACGTTTAAGCCCCGTTAACCCCATTTCAAAGCTCTAAAATGAAGTTAAAGTATAGGGAACTTAAAATGTGCTCAAAAATATCTCGGGTGTCGGTTCGTTTGGCCGTACGATCGCGATGTTCGCTTAATTACGACGGAATGCGCATAAGCGCGAAAAACGATCCAAATGACGCGACGAATGGATTTTTCTTATGCCAAACACTAAAATAAAATGTTTTAGTGCTTACATAAATTTTTGGATGTCCGGATGTAGTCCGAACGTAAGTTATGCGCGAAGATGCAAACTTATGCACTTTTTGACGCTTTTAGTCCCTGAATGACCAGAAAGCTTATTTTAGCACACCGAATACCTCAAAGCCTATTTCTAAGCTATGAAAAGGATATTTAGGGTATGTTAAACTTATGGTCAAGTTCCGGAATGTCCGTTACAGTACAAATTGACATACTTTCGTAGTTTGTCAATTTTAGTCCCTGTAGGCGAATTAACTCGATTTTGCCATACCAAAGCCTTCAAAACTTATTTCTAAGTTATGTAAAGGTTATTTAAGGTATGTTAAGACTATTTCACTATTCTGGTGTGTTCGTTGCATTAAACGGGTTATATTTACGCGTTAGTGCGCGTATAACCTTCTAGAAAGCGATTTAAAGCTTGAAATCGAACAAGAATTGATATGTGCAAAGGATACACATATTTATACAAATCCCAAGTATGAAATACACTATTTCATTGATACAGCACTTGTTTGATGGCCGTGGAGGCACAGGTGTCACAAAATTTACCTTTATAACATATCTGAGATTAATTTAACCAGAGCGCCATAAACGCCAAAAAAATTATCTATGTGACACAAAACGATTAATTCAACGAGACAGATCTAAAAAAGACCAGTAAAACTCCAGGTAGTGATTGAGTCTAACTAAACGCCCAAAAAAATCTTAGACACCAAAAATGAAGAAGTATTGTGACACACGCATTGGGAAAAGGAAGATTAAAAAGTCAAAAAAGCCACTCCCACCCTGATTATATCCCGCGCCACGTGTTCGACCAGGATGCGTTCTCACACTTTTAGGCGTTTTTATCCTGATCTCGTTTCTATATATATATATATATACTAGGTTAGTTCCCCGTGTGTTACACGGGTTAAACAATTTAAACTATATAGTATAGATATTTCCTGTAAATGCAAAACAAAGCATAGACATTTACATACCATATTGACATAAATGAGTTAATATAAATGTAACCCATCAACTAGTACATATTAATTAATATCTTAGAGTTCGATAAGACGGCTCTAATGTCGGTTGAATGAGGTCAATCAGAGTCTATTTGATACCCTTTGTACGACTTCTTATTTTTTTGAATATTTGTATTTGATTCTAAACCTATTATTAATATTATTGATAATAATTTTAGTTATATATATCAATAATATATTTAGTCTAACATGTTAATATTATTATGAATTTCGAAACTTGTTTAGCTATGATTTAAGATTCTATTGAAGTTTTAGTTTAACAATAGGTTATTGAATTAATAATAAGAATTTGTATTAGATTCGATTAAATATTATTATTATTTGTATTAGATTAGATTAAATATTATTAGTATTATTAATAATTTTAATCAATTAAATGAGAGAATGACAAGTGTCCCAAAACAGGTTTCTTTTATTATATAGTATAGATTAAAAACCACCACGAGTTGTGAGAACCATGACAACTCATACTTCCCGTGCGAGTTGGACTACCATTCTTTGCAAAAACATAGCTGAAAATGTTATAAACACATCTGCTAAAACAAAAAACAAAAAAAATTATCGAGTCGGTTGTTACGCCTGTTGTAAAATTTGTTTACGGTGATGTAAATTTTTTTACATCACCAATAAAAACTTTTTACACTCGATGTAAATTTTCGCATGCAATGTTTTTTATTTTTTATTTTTCGTTGGAACAAGTGATTTTTTAAAGTTTTTTAAGAAACTTTTTTTTTTAAACCTTTTGGAAAGCCTAGTTCTCATGGTTCTCACAACTCAATGTGGTTCTCGTTTTACAATTTTTCTCTATATATATATATATGTGTGATAAAATGATTGAATAATGTATATAATTGTATATATAAAGATAATTATATACGTATAGAAATTAAATAACTAAAAAAAATCCCGCCTCCTAGCTCAACCGGTTATCCCCATGTGGTTAAGGTTGGGCCGGCTTCCTCCTTGGAGGTCGCCGGTTCGACTCCCGGCTGCGGTATAAGGGGGGTGGGACGTCCCAATGATGGATCGTATCCTACCGAGGCATGGTGCGGTCTTGAGGGCAACCTGGTTTTACCCAGCTGTTACCCCAGCGAGTCTCTCGTGTGGGGGCAGTATGGTTTCCGGGCGGAAGTCAGCTTGCGCACCGGCCGGGGCCCGATCGAACATCGCGTCCGGAAGAGCGGGGCTGATGGGGGATTGTCTTCGACATGAACCCGGTGACCGAAGGTCCTGTACATTGAAAGTCACCTTCCAAAAAAAAGTATTTTAAAAAATAATAAATGGATATGTATAGCTAAGCACAACTTTGACTTTTAACTCACAAGTTACATTCGAGTTCGAAAATGTTACTCACGAGTCAAGCTTTAGAAATACAACATGAAATAAGCCATGCTAAAGCTTGACTCGGCTCGTTGTTTAGACCGCTAGAGATAAAAATGGATGCTATTATTAAATTAAATTATACGGATAATCTGCAAGATTTTACTTATGATTTTTTAATATGATTCCTAATTGTTTTAAAATTTGAGTCATCTTATTCTCATATCATTGTCATTCTATCTCTATCTATGTATGTATCGATATACATAGAGAGAGATAAAGGAGAGAGGTGTGTGAATATTTAAACCCTTTAATTTTAGAATTACCATTTATCCTTGATGTTGAAAATCGTAAAGATAGTAGGAAACATCCCCATCACTTGTCGTGTTCAAAGCTTTTTCTTGAATCAGATTCTACCATCTAGCTTTTCATTTTCGACTTTTTCTTGAATCAGATTCTACCATCTATCCTTTCATTTTCGAGGCATTTGGGTTGATTTAGAATTACGTGAATGTTTTCAACTTATATCAAAATTTAATTTTATGGTTTTTTATTGCGTGAAAGTGTAAAATACAATATTCCTTAATGTGTAATGCGTACAATAGAACATTATAGTGTGCGTAATGATTTTTATAACATGCGTAACGATCTAAAAGGCGCATGAGTAACGGTAATTTAGACGGAAGATTCGGATTTGGATTTGGAATTTAAAGTACAAAAGTATGTATTCATAAAAGTATTATCTAGTCTAAGTACTCGTAATGACACTAAGTTGTATGTGATTTCATGGGTCCTAGTTTGCCCATTAGAATCAACAACGAGTGACTTGGAATCGTAGATAAGTTAGCCCTAGTTCATGATGAATAACCATAAACCGATTATTATCACAAACTTGGCTAAGTTCATATATATATATATAGGACAAAGATCCGTTAGCAACCACCCTTTATTGCGAGAACCGCGAGAACCAGTGTAAACATAAACAGTAATTCCTAAAAAAATCTAAAAAACACCCAAAAATTTTTTTTTTATTTTTTTACTATTTTTTTTGAAAAAATCGCTATATTTTGTTAACAAAAAAAAATTTTCAAAAAAAAAAAATCGAGTAACAGTTATCCATGCACATGTGCATATGTATCGTTTCTTTGTCAAATTCCGTAATTCATTACAAATAATAGTCAATTGCACTTTCATTTACACTACCACGTGTAATACACTACTTTTTACGTTAACATGTTAGAAATGCACATGTGCATCTATATGTATCAACAGGAAATAAGGTGTTTTGGTATACTACTTTCTCTTTCATCTATCATTCCATCCATAACACACAAGCATGCACATGTGCATTTTTTGTCATTTCTTTGACAAATTCGTAATTCATTACACATATTAGATAATTGCACTTTCATTTACACTACCATATGTAATACACTACTTTTTACATTACCAATATTAGAAATGCACATGTGCATTTATATGTATCAACATGAAATAAGGTGTTTTGGTACACCACTTTGAATACACTTTCCCTTTCATCTATCATACCATCCATAATACACTACCATTACCTCCTACCATCCATAATACAATACCATTAACAATATTTTCACTTTATTACATGTATGTAAACACCATTTATACCATCAAATCAACATATTACATAAAAAATTGACAACTATAACCAAACCATCAACCACTAGATATAACTAACCAAAAAACATGTATATGGGTCTACTTCTCTATTCAAAATCACAAACTTTTTTGTAACAAAACACGTTATATCATGGTTATACCTAATGATGCACATGTGCATTTTGAATATTGGTAATGTAAAAAGTAGTGTATTACTAATGGTATTGTAAATTAAAGTGCAATTGTCTATTCCTGATAATGTATTACCGAATTTGTTGAAGTAATGATACATATGCACATGTGCATGGATAACTGTTACTCGAGAAAAAAAAATTTGGTAACGAAATATAGCGATTTTTTTAAAAAAAATATTAGAAAAAAAATAAAAAAAAATTTGAGTGCTTTTTTGATTTTTTTTATATTTTATTTTGTGTTCACATTGGTTCTCGCGGTTCTCGCAATAAGGGTGGTTCTCGCATGAACCTTACCCTATATATATATATGTATATCTATATAGTTATATTAATAATCTAAGCTAAGCCCATCATAGATTGTCATATATTATCATGTAAGTCAAGCATGGAGGATTAACCTCTTTGTATGATTCACACACAAATCTTCACAAGGATGATTCGGAGGGTCATGAATGAAGAGGAAATAAACAACTAACTACTATGTACATCAAGTAGCCAAGTAAGTCTCAAACCCGAGTAAGCCAACACAACATGGAAAGAGTTAACTAAGTGTTGGAGGCTAGACGGGGTTATGTTACTTTAGAGCTGGTAAGCTACAAGATTAAATAATCAAGTGAGGTGTGGAACCAAGTTAGGATTGTCAAAGCATCTAATGTTCACACTTGTATCAAACATAAGTCTCACCATATGAACTATGGTAAACTTATGTGGCTTCAACACTTATGGGTTGTATTGAACCCTAATAAAACAGAAAGTTTAGAGGTTGTTTGCACCTCTAAACTTGTAAGAATCAACTCTAACAAGTTCCACAACCATTGATGGGTTTAGGTGGTTGCTAGGTACAAGATTCAAGTATAAAAAGTTAAGTTTTGTAAAAGTTAACCAAGTTTCTTCCAAAACAGAAAGTTTGGACCTCAAAATGGTGACGTTCCACCTTAAATTACCATGTTAATCTTGTGGAAACACTCCTAGAGGTGTTCCAAGCTTTGTAGAAGAAGAAATGGTGGAGAAAGTAGAAGAAAAGGTGAGTTTGAACTCACTTTTGGAACTTAGATAATTCTGCCAATTCTTGTGTTTGCAACTGATTTGGGAGTGTTTTCGGAGTGTAGAAGAGTTGGAAAAGTGAAAACGAGGTGATGGAAGCTTGGTTATATAGTGGTGAAATAGGGTTTGAGTTTTAATGGAGTTTGAAGGTGATTGGGTGAGTTTGGAGGTGGAAAGGATTGACTAACCCGTGCATGAAAAACAACTCGCTGTGGATTCAGGGCCTTGGTGCTATGCCAAGGCTAGAGGCCTTAGGCTTCGCGTAGCGCCAAGCCTCTATTTGGCAGAAGTTTCATTTTTTATAATTTAGCCCCTGAAGTTTCATATATTTGATGTTTTGAGGTGTAACTTGTATAAATGACATATAATTGAGCATGATTCAAGTATTGAAGCATAATTCAAGTATGATGAGAGTATTATCATGTGTATTGCACGTATAATGAGTATTAAACACGTATTTACGACTGATTGTATGTAAAACAAGTATGTGTTTGCGCAAATGATGAATATGTATCAAGTATGTATATGAATTGAATGTATAAACAAGTATGAATATCCAATGTATAATTCTTATAAAATGATCAAGTTTTATTACGGTCAAAGCCTCGGATTATAATAATTCGAAACGAAATACGATTACAAGAGATACAAGTTTTCAGAAATAGAAATACAAGGCACACTTTCTAAATACGAAAAGTCACAAAAAGCGAGGCGTTACAGGCAGTGGTGATGCACAGCTAGTGGTGGGGGTGGTGTTTGATGGCAGTGGTGATTAATGGCGCTGGCAGTAGTGATGTACACCTAGTTATGGGTTGGTGTTTGATGGTGGTGGTGGTTGCCGGAGATGAGCTGGGTAGAGGAGCTGCTATGGTTTGAGATGGGGTGTGTATTGAGACTTGGGAGCACATTGTATATATCTATAAGTAAAAAAACAATAATAGTAATAATAATAATAATATTATTATTATTATTATTATTATTATTATTATTATTATTAGTATTATTATATTGCAGGGTGTGAGTTGGCTACAAAGTCCATTTTTCCATAAAGTGTACAAAGTCATAAAGCACCACAATTTCAGTCATAAAACACACTCAAAACCCACAAATAACAAAGTGAAGATTACCAAAACGCCATATTTGTAGGTTTTGTGTTGTGTTTTGGATGATAAGGCTTTGATTTTCGAATGACTAACATTAGTGTGTTTTATGTTGATTATCATGTTTTGTTTTATATTTATAGTTCTACGATGGCGTGTTTGAAGTTTTTATGGTCTGTTAGGGTTTGGATATTGTGTTTTAGTGATCTTCACTATGTTATTTGTGGGTTTTTGAGTGTGTTTTATGGCTGACATTGTACTGTTTTATGACTTTGTACACTTTGTAGGAAAAATGGACTTTGTAGCCGAACCCCACCCTTATATTGCATATATATATATGTGTGTGTGTGTGTGTGTGTTTGTGTGTGTAAATGATGAAAAGAAAAAATATATATTTAAAAAGGGGTGGATGTGGATGAAAATGGCAATTTAGAAACTTTTTTTTTGTTAATGTCAAAAATAACCCTAGTTATAACCAGGTTTTTATATTAGGTTTTTAGATTGAGTTAGGTAATGTGATCAAAATGGTAAAAAAATGAAAAACTCAGAGACCCAAAAAAGAAAAAAAAACTTTTTTTTGACTAAAGTAACAATTTAGGACAAACCTCATAGACTAATATGACAACTTGCTCAACATTTTTTTTATAAAACAAGTGAGCAAATATGCTTCAAACTCGAGGCAACATTCATCTATCCTAATTGCTTAGTTGAAATAATTAGGTTGTATTAAAGGAAAATCTGTGTTACATCCTAAATAGTAAAAACTTAATCTAAGGTAGTGTTTGATATGTAAAAATGAGAAGCGGAATGGAATATTACTAGGGAATGAAAAGACATATGTTTGGTTGGTCAAGGTAATGAAATCACCCATTACATAAGTCATTGAGTTCCCTCAAATGCATTCCATCCACAACCCTTTTTTTTCTATTCCATTCTCTTCACCCTTCATCGTCAACACTGCCAACCACCATCACCACCCGCCACTACTGCCGCCCACCGCCGCTACCAACACCCCACGTCGCCGCCACTGGCCACTGCGAGACCACTGCCACCACCGGCCACAACCGATTACCGCCGCTAGCACCTGCCATTGTCCTCAACACCCGTCGCGGACCACCACCGACAACTGCCACCACGCGTCGCTGCCGCCATCACCTTCCGTCACTAACCACGAGCACCATCACCGCCTACCACCATCATCGACTACCGCAACCCACCGCTGACAACAACTACCACCCACCACCACTACCCGCCACCGTCAACACCGGCACCCACCACCACCACCACCCATTGCTGAATTTATTCCTTCGTCTTTTCCTGCCTGCATAACAAAACACAATAATGATTCATTATATTCCTACAGAATACCGAACAAGGACATGGAATGATAATAATTCATTTCATTACCTTACCTTGTTCATTACATTCCCTCATAGATTTTATTACCACATACCAAACCAAACACACCCTAAAAGACTAGTATGCCAAGTGAAAAAACTCATTTTATATATAAAAACCACATTACATACCACCAATATGAGACAAATGTCAGGCGTTGCAAATAAGAAATGACGGGCTATTTAAAAGAAAGAAAATTATAGTGGATATGTTGGCAAGGCCAGGAGTGTTTTTAGTAGAAACACATGTCTATTGTGGGCCTGTGGCATTGATAAAGAAAAGCGGATTATTTATGGCATTGATGCCTCGTAGCGAAATCAATGTAGCGGCAAAATTGTGTTTCGAGAAGGATTTTAAAGAGGTTATGGATAATTTTTATGACCACGGGAAGTTTAATTTGGGGTTTATTACGCTAATTCCCAAAGTCAAAGACCCGGTGGACTTAAATAATTATCGGCCTATCAACTTAATTGGGATATTTAGAAATGTGGTATCAAAAGTGCTTGCTAACCGGCTCAAGAAGGTTATAGGTTCGATTATTTCGGATTCACAGTCGGCATTTTTGAAGGGGAATTATATTTTAGATGGGCCTCTTATTATCAATGAGATCTCAAGGTGGGGAAAAAAGTTCAAGAAAAAATGTTTCTTCTTAAAAATCAATCTTGCGAAAGCATACGATAACATGAACTGGAACTTCCTTCTGTCAATTATGGAACAAATGGGATTCCCGGAGCGTTGGTGTTTATGGATAAAAGGCATTTTGGAATCAGCGAGATCTTCAGTGTTGGTGAATGGATCTCCTACTTATGAATTTCATGTTCTAAAGGGTTGCGACAAGGCGATCCAATTTCCCCGTTTCCTTCATTATGGTGATGGAAGTATTCTCCTGCATGTTGGATAAGGCAAAAAATATCGGAGCAATTGCTGGGGTTAAAACTCCAAATGACGGCTCAGAGATTTCTCATCTTTTATACGCGGATGATGCGATCTTTCTTGGTGAGTGGTTGAAAGGGAATATCTCGAACGTGGTGCGAATTCTTCGGATATTCCATATGTGCTCGTGAATCCCATATTCCATATGGGATTCCTGGAGCGTTGGTGTTTATGGATAAAAGGCATTTTGGAATCGGCGAGATCTTCAGTGTTGGTGAATGGATCTCCTACTTATGAATTTCATGTTCTAAAGGGTTGTGACAAGGCGATCCATCCCCGTTTCTCTTCATTATGGTGATGGAAGTATTCTCATGCATGTTGGATAAGGCAAAAAATATCGGAGCAATTGCTGGCGTTAAAACTCCAAATGACGGCTCAGAGATTTCTCATCTTTTATACGCGGATGATGCGATCTTTCTTGGTGAGTGGTCGAAAGGGAATATCTCGAACGTGGTGGGAATTCTTCGGATATTCCATATGTGCTCGGGCCTCAAAATTAATCTCTCCAAATCTAATATGTTTTCTATTGGTGTGGGAGCATCGGATCTGAGTGATATGGCGTCTCTCATCGGATGTTAAACAGGGGAATTTTTGTTTAATTATCTCGGGTTAAAGGTGGGGGTGAACATGAATCGGATATCTAATTGGAGCCCGGTTTATGACATTTTCGATGCTAGATTATCTAAGTGGAAAGCTACGAAATTGTCGATAGGAGGAAGGGTCATGCTCATAAAGTCGGTTCTTGAAAGCTTTCGAATTATTACTTTTCTTTAGACCGTGGGGTATGGTTGGGTGTGGCTGGGGTGGCGTGGCTAGTGCTCTTGGCCAATGAGGTTTCACCATGTCATGTGGGTAGCCCTGCCCAACGCCCGGGCTGAATCCCACGCCAATGGGGCCACGCCGCCACGCCCAAACCCAAGGCCACCCGGGGTGGTGACTTGGGCGTTTCTCTCGAACCCACGCCCCAACCCCCGCCCCATACCCCATAGTCTTATACAAGGCCCCAAACAAGGTGATTAAAGATTTGGAATCTAAAATAAAGAGTTTCTTGTGGGGAGGTGGTGATACGCACAAAAAGCTCCATTGGGTGGCTTGGGATAGGGTGGTGTTACCAAATGATTGTGGAGGGCTTGGGCTTAGTAAATTGAAACGTATCAATATTTCCCTTCTCCCGAAATGGGGATGGAGATTTAAAACGGATAAAAGTAAATTATGGGCGAAAGTGATTGAAGCTTTACATAATACGAGACTGTGTTGGGATTTTATTCCTGCAACAAAAACTATGGGAGGAATGTGGTGCAACATTGCAAACGTGTTATCTAGAACTACAATTGATGGGATACCGCTTAGGATTTTTTTAAAGGAAAAGCCGGTAACGGGGAGGAAACTACATTCTGGCTGGACGCGTAGCTTTGCAATGAACCACTAAAGATAAATTTCTGGAACTATTTAATCTGGAAACGGAGAAGAGATGTAAGGTGAGTGACCGGGTGAGTTCCCAGAACAGTGGGCCGCATATGTTTGGGCCTGGACCAGAATTCTTATGGCTGGAGAGGAGATAAGGGAGCTGCTAGAATTATGCAGCTTGTTGTATTCATTTAGACCGGGAAACGGACGTGATACTTGGGTTTGGATAGGGGCCGAGAATGAAGAATTCAGTGTGGGGGAAGTCAAACGGTTGATGGATAAAGATAGGTGCCGACGCTTTTTTTCGTTCCAGAAAGATGTAAATGGATTCCGCCAAGATGTAGTATTTTCATATGGAGGGCGGAAATGAACAAGATTGCAACTGTGGACGTCTTGAAAAAAAAAGAATATTGATATCGAAGATTCTACATGTTCGTTGTGTAGAGATGGTGAAGATTCGGTCGAACATATATTCTCGTCATGCATTGTTGCATTTGTGATTTGGGATCATATAAGTAAGTGGTGTAGCGTTCCTAATCTGTATTTCTTCACATTCAAGGATATTTTTTGTAACACCCCAAAAAACGGGTTTGGTAATTTAGAACCCGGTTAAGATAAAGGAATGGGTAAAGTACCGTTAGTAGTAAAAGTGAACCCATAAACAAAATGACTAGGAATGAATTTGCCTAGTGGTATCATGTATATAAGTAAGAAGATGAGGAGTTTAGTCCCGTATGTAATCAAAATGAAACATGAGGGACCAAAACCGTTAAGATGGAAACATGGGTTTTATTTATGAAAGGTTAAAACACATAAACACACACTTTCGTGTGTTCTAGAAACGAGCAGGAGCTTCATGAGAGCTCACAACCCTAACTTTTATCCATTTCATCAAATTGAAAGGCAAGATGAAGCTTAAATTCATAACCGAGCATGGATTAATGATCACCTTCACAAGGGGATCATAAGGTATGTTTTAAAATCTAGATTGGTGATTATGCACGAAGTGGGTTATGTTGGAAATCGCGAAATTGTATGAAATTGAGTATGAGTATGTGTTAAAAACACCATATAGGTCTTGGGTTATGAACGATTTGGAGTAATTTGATGTTTGGAGGTGAAACCCACTTCTAGTGGTGAAGATGGCGACATGGGTGTGTCACCCATGTCCAATCCTTGTTCAAATCTTGTTGTGCTATGTTGCATGCAATGTTTTCTTGTTAGGTAAATTGAATGTGATATGAATTTGTTGATGTTTTTGTGTTAATTGATGAATGAAAGCATGAAGTAGGAAGTAAAGCATGAAACACTTGTACATTATGCATAAATTGTGATATGCACACCAAGTGTTTGATGAAATGCCTAGGTGAGATTAATAGATGAAATGGTATGCAAGTAATGGATGAAATCGTATAATATGGGGATATGATGTATTTGATGATAAATAAACATGAGAAATTTATTTTTAGATGGAATTCATGTAGGATTTGGTTGGCCATGTTATTTGGTAAAAGTATGCATTAGAATCTTGTATTCTATGTTGGAGTGGTATGATGTTTACTACATGTTTGAATAATTGCTTAATCAAAATTGATAAGTAAAAATACTCTAAATGTGAAGCATATGAGATCATTAGAACAAGATGAAGTTAGAATGATGTTGGGTTGTTAAGCATAGGTCATGGTGTTAGTTGTAGAATTATGTTACTAGAATGAACGGAATTAAATATGTTTGGTGTGTGCATATAACTAGATGATCATGTGGTTGTATGCTTATTGCATCATGAGTATGAGATGTATATAGTGTCATTAGTATAGTCTACTATAATGACATGGATGTATGAGGTTAAGTCGAAAGTTCATATGATAAATCATTGACTTTCTGAAAGTCAACTGTGCATAAGTAGCAATGTTAGACTTTTTATCACAATTGTAATGTTATAGAAAGTCATATGATGTGTGTTATATCCATTTGTGTTATATGTGACGACATGATGAATTATATGAGTTTGAAAAGATTGACTTGTGGCAATATGCCTTATGCTTGTTAGAATTGACTAATGAAAGCCAAATGTGAAACATGAATTTGATATGATCGTTAATATGTACAATCATGTATGCTAACAAGAATGTGAATGCGATGAATGAAATTATATGGATCATGTCAAGATGGATGGAAGCATGGAAGGCTAACGGGTCAAAAGGAGGCGAGGAAACGGATGCGAATACGGACACTTAAGGTAAGTGATCTCCGGAATCACTTCTTATTTATAAATGAAGTTTGGTATGTTGTATATAGAGAACCATGTAAGAAGTTACGGGTAAGGGTAAGTACCAAGGTAAGTTCATGTGAACTTTGTCTATCCTTAATGTAAATTAGGTTGATAGTCTCATCATGTTACTGGAATGTTCATCATGTTGATGGAATGTTCATCATGTTACTGAAGTGTTCATCATGTTAATGGAATGTTCATCATGTTACTGATATGTTCATCATGTTAATGGAATGTTCATTCATGTTACTGGAATGTTCATCATGTTAATAGAATGTTCATCATGTTAATTAAATGTTCATCATTTTACTGATATGTTCATCATGTTACTGGAATGTTCATCATGTTGATGGACTGTTCATCATGTTACTAAAATGTTCATCATTTTACTGAAGAGTTCATCATGTTAATGGAATGTTCATTATGTTATTGAAATGTTCATCATGTTAATAAAATGTTCATCATGTTAATGGAATGTTCATCATGTTACTGAAATGTTCATCATGTTAATGTAATGTTCATCATGTTACTGGAATGTTCATCATGTTAATGGAATGCTCATCATGTTACTGAAATGTTCATCATGTTAATGGAATGTTCATCATGTTTGTTGGAAGTTAGTCGGTTATGTTTAATTGCTATTGCATTGATTTGTGTTGATATGTTTGTTAGGTAAGGCTCCATTTACAAATAAGTGAATGTGACTTGTATGTATGTATGTATCTAGATATGGAACTGTAGCGTGTGTAAGTAGTGTGAACTTGTATGTACGCACGTATGAATGGGATACGTATGAATGTACTTAGATATATGAAAGTGTATACACGTGTTGTAATCTAATGATTGTAGATCACTAGTATACATATATTTGAAGATGTGGGGTTTCAATATGTTTGAGATTACGTATCCATAACCATGTTACTATTGAGAATGAAATGGAGTGCAGGTATGGGAACGCCGGACTCTCGAGGAATTGATGTCGGACTCGAGTAAATAAAATTGAGAGGATGTTTCAATGGAATACCTTACGTAGTTAGAATGTGATATAGCCTTTTAAGTATATGTATTAAATTATATATGATGTCACCATGTACTAACGAGTTAGTTATATATGGTGATCGCAGGTTAGTCAGATATTCATGATCGACAAGTGAACGAGGGTCGAGTTGAAGATCATGGATTGTACGGGAAAGTGGTCACGTTGTTTGTAATTATTTGTTAACATAGTTACATTAAATAAATGATGAATGATGTATTTATGTTAAAAGGGTTGACCTAAACGGTATCCAAGTATGATAGAGTAGTTAAAAGAAAGAAATTTTACGGTTCATTTTCCGCTGCGTCGTTTTGGGTCAAATCATGATTAGGGTCTTACATTTTTGAGGCGCATGAGTGCGTGGGTCTAAAAGGCGCTGAAAAGGAGGTGTTTAAAGGGATTCTTATTGGAGTTTGTGGAGGGCTAGGAATGAGGAGAAATTCAACAACAAAGATGTGAAGATCGAAGAGATTATTTGCGAAATAAAGACGGTGGGTTTTTATGGCTTAAAAATAGGTCGAAATTTAAAGAGATTTCTTGGCATAATTGGTGTAAATTTGTTTTTTTATGTAGTGTTGTGTTGTTGGGCGCCTCGGTTCGAGGTTGGCCTTTTTTAATGATATTTACCTTTCAAAAAAAATCCCGGTTAAAATCCATTTTGAATCAATTAAAGAGGTTACACGGATTACATTAGGCGACTGCAGATTATTAAACTATGAAAAAAAGCAACTGACGCTATATTCTTTTTAAGAGTTGATATTTAGAACTGTAGAAATGAAAAGGTTTCATACTACTTGTTTAAGGGTAATTGGAATAAAAGAGGCATCTTTCTAGTAGATTACAAATAAATCAAAATGGTAGCAAATTTTATGAACAAAATGGAGAAAAATGTAAAGAGTGTAAATTTTATATAATTGGACTTAGTTTAGTGTTCTTGTTTTTGTCTCTGCTGTATCTTTTGTTCATTTGTTGAGTTTGCCTTTCTTAACTGCTTGGGCTGCATGTTGAAATAAAATTTCTCACTTGCCTTTCAAAAAATATATTAAATCATCAAATTCAAAAATAAATAAACAACAAATTATTATTATTATTATTATTATTATTATTATTATTATTATTATTATTATTATTATTATTATTATTATTATTATTTGACAACTTCATAGCTATAGTGACTTAGGTTTATTTTATTTTTATTTTTGAGTTTTTGTGTAGCTCATGTCTCACTTACACCACCTTAGCTCTTTGAATAAAATTTCTCACTTGCCTTTCCAAAAATATATTAAATCATCAAATTCAAAAATAAATAAACAACAAATTATTATATATATATATATATAGGGGAAGGTTCATTTGAGAATAAAATTTTATTGAGAAGAAAAAGAATAAAAGGGTATAATTGTAAAACATTAAATAGTTTTTTTCTGATCTCATTTATTATTATGTTTGACTAATTAATTAGTCATTAAGACTATAATCCTCCACACTAAATATTTTTGCCTACACACATCAAAAGTTATCATACACATTTCGAAATTTATCCTACACATATTGAAATTTATCCTACACAACTCGTAATTTATCCTACACGCCTCGTATTTATCCTACACTTTAAATGAATTTTTATTTTTATTTTTTGTGAAAAATATATATCTTAAAAATAAGTTACAAATTTAATATAGTTAGTTATTAAAGATGAAACTACCAATTAATGATTTATGTAAGTTTACTAATATACCCTTATAGTTACATTAAATACAAATATTAAATGAAGTCTAATGAAGCATTCATATTGGTTGAAATTTCTTCTTTTTTCTTCTTACAAAGAATTTCTTCTCATTTGAACCCTCCACTATATATGTATATATATATATATAATAATTTGACAACTTTTTAGCTATGGTGACTTAGGTTTAGAGTTAAATACCATTTTAGTTCCTGTAGTTTGGACCATTTTGGCAGTTTAGTCCAAATGTTTTATTTTTTGCCTGTGGTTCCAAAAAGGTTTCACCGTTGCCATTTTAGTACACTAGATTAACTTCATCCATTTTTTCTATTAACGAGAAGGGAAATTCAGTCATTTTATATGGCCGAATTGCCCTTCTAGTTAACAGAATTACATATAAAATGACAAAATTGCCTTTCTCGTTAACAGAAAAAATAGATGAATTTAACCCAGTGGACTAAATGGGCAATTGTGAAACCTTTTTGGATCCACAGTAGAAAAATGAAACCTTTGGATTAAACTGCAAAATGTCCCAAACCACAGGGACTAAAATGACATTTAACTCCTTAGGTTTATTTTATTATTATTTGAGTAAACTGCCATTTTGGTCCCTAAGGTGGTCACTTTTGCCACTTTAGTCCAAAACTTAAATCTTTTGCATCTGGATCCTTGTGGTTTCAGTTTTATTGCCATTTTGGTCCAAAAATGAAACCAGGTCATATTTGTCTTATAAAATCCTGTTATTTTGCCCTTTTCCTCAGGGGCAAAATGACCATTTCTTTTTATATTTATTAAACACACACCTACAATACCACAGCCTCACCACAACCATCACCACTACTGCCTCACCACAACCTCACCACAACCATCACCAGTGGCGAAGCTTGAAGTTTTCGTTGGGGGGGTCGAAAACGTATATACCCAAAAATTTCTATACGAAAACTACATGTACAACACTACCGAGCGAAAAGTTCGGGGGGTCGGGCGCCCCTCCCCGCCCCTTAAATGAAACGCCCCTGACCATCACCACCACCCGCTTAACCATCACCATCACCTGCACCCGACCACCACCACCCCCTCTCTAGCGCTACTACCAGCCACCGTCGCACCACTATCAGCCACCACCGCCAACAAACTGAAATGAACCCTAATCCGACGCCACCGCACCACTATCAACCACCATTATCAATTTCGAACGGAGATCCGTTGAGGTATGTCGAAAACTCAATTTTGTTTCAGTTATTGACGGATCTAAACCTGATTTTTCGACTGTTATACCTAATTTAGCACTAAAAAAGACGATTCGTTACTGGTGCGAGTCCACCGGAGCGGATTTGCCTTATGACGCACCAGATTGTAACTCTGTTAACGATTCTTTTACGAAATTGATGTTGAAATCGAGTGGTTTCAGAATGAGATTTGGTTGCTAAAATGGCGACGGTGGCCATATACAGAGGATAGAACATCGAGATCGAGGTGGTTGATGGTGGTTACGGTTTAGAAAGTGAGAGGCAGAGGTGTTACATGTGGTGTGGTGGGAGATGGTTGTGGTGGTGGGTGGTGGTGGGCTGGCAGACTTAGAGAAAGAGATGGATGGTTGAGAAGTCTGGTATTTATTATAAAAAAGAAATGACCATCTTGCCCCTGGGGAAAAGGACAAAATAGCAGGATTTTATAAGACAAATATAACCTGATTTCATTTTTGGACCAAAATAACAATAAAACTGAAACCACAGGAACCCAGATGCAAAATATTTGAGTTTTGAACTAAAGTGGCAAAAGTGACAAAACCTCATGGACCAAAATGGAAGTTTACTCTTATTATTTTTATTTTTGTGTTTTTTTTAGCTCATGTCTCACGTACACCACCTTAACTCTTTGAAAGCTATGTAAAGTCATTTTGATATAAATTCAAGTTTTTTACATTTTGAAGTAATTTTTTTTTGAAAATGAGTCCGATCAAATATAATATATTTCCATGCTTAGTTTTTTATTTAGGTTTTCAGTTGGTCTAATAATATTTTATTTAGGCTTTCAGTTGGTCTCCGTTTAGACGTAAATTTTGTTTGGATGCGAGTCAGGTAAAAATTCTTACATGCTTATTTTTATATAGTGTCGGTATAAATTCAAGTTTTTTACGTTTCAACATAAATTTCTTTTTCAAAAATGAGTAGGTCATATATAATACGTTTTCTTGGTTATTTTTATGTACGTTTTTACTTAATCTAAGTAGTCATGACCGGTCCCAAAAATGCTTGGTACGGTACCGATATCAGGATGGTACCGATATCTGGGGGTAAAATTCAATCAAATATTTATTGTGCCGAACCTGTACCAGTATCAAAAACACCAAAATTTGGGTACCAATTCGGTACCGAAAAACAATCAGTACGAGAAATTCGGTACCGATATCCAAGGTCAGACCTATCGTACAAGTGATCAAGTTTGGGGCTAGGGCCTCCGCTTAAACTAAAATTAATATGAACCATTAGTATTAGTGCAAACTTATCGTTTTAGATTTGTTTTTTATAGCCGTGGTAGATTCTTACTTGGTTCCAATCATGGATAAAGAAATGCCGTTTATAACAATCAAATAAGGAAAAAAACCACCAAGATTTTATTTCATGCCACCAAAAAGGTTGGAACGGCACTACAAGGACCAAGTACCAAATGCTAATCCTTACTCAAATTAATTTTAAAAAAACCGACCGGCAACACGGGATTCAATTCTAGTTGTTTGAAAAAAGAATTGAGTTATTTTTCCCCTCAGAACATAATACTCATCAATCTATAGTGATCAGTTCACTACTTTTAACGTTTTAATTTGATTTGAGCTCATCATCGGGGACAAAATATCAAATACCATTTACATCAAAGAATTCAATAAAAAGAAAATAAGAATGAAATAACACAGTGATTGAATAATCGAACGAATATATCGTAGAAAGGAAGCATAATAAACATAAGTTTAATTTACTTATTAGATGAATAAACTTGATACTTGAACAAGATGACAGTTCCGACTCCAACAACCAGAAACCCTAGATTTTATGTTCAGAGACATATGTGATAAAGTATTTATAACTAGTGAATGTCGGATGATCCACTATCAGCATTTTGTGCCCTAAGTAGTGTGATTGGGCTTGGGCCCCTTTTTTTGGGCTGGGGACAGTGTTGGTGAAACAAAAAATAGGCTTGTAAATTTAGAAGGGAAACCGGTTTTTAACTTGTACCTAATCCGATTACGTAACTGGTTTGGTAAAACCGGTCCCGGATGAACTGAACCGTTGGTTTCATATGGGTTTGAGAATTCCTTCTTAGAACAACTGTTTAAAAATATCGAACTAAACTGATTAAAAACGGTTCTTAAACCAAAACATGTTTCGAACAAAGCCAGTTTTTAACTAGTATTGAACCCAATTATGAAACTGGTTTTGTGAAACCGATTCTGATTAACCTGAACCATCGGTTTGATATGGGTTTGTGAACGCCTCCTCAGTGGCGGACCCATTTTTTTTATGGGGATGCGAAAATTTGTTAAGGATTGTAGGCCCCTAACTATATAGTATTTTTTTCGGTTAGTAGCAGGTCATATCGGGTCGGGTTAAAGGGATCAACCCGAACCCAACTTGTTTTTAAAACAGATCGTGTTAGCTGACCAAAACTTGTTTTTCATGTCGTGTCAAGAATTGCCAACCATAGTAAATACATTCATTCTCAAGTAGGTAAAGATTTCTAGTCCAATTGTAAACAATGATGTAGATAAAATTATAAATAGACAAAATTGCATAAATCAACCTTTATGTTATACCTAAACTACACTTCATACCTTTCATTATGAAATCGGCAAAATCTAACCTTTATGTTCATGTTTTGTTACATTCTATAACCTTTACAACTAACGTTATCCAAAAACTCAGTTAAGTCACCTCACATGATTTGCATGTGAGGGTACTATGGTCGTTTATAACATAAAGGTTGATTTATGCAACATGTTATTATATATATAGTAATTTTTTTTTTGCAAAAACAATATTATTTGTTAACAATTATATATATATATATATATATATATATGGCCAGGATCATTTCAGAACCATAAATATTTACAGAACTCGCAGAACTCCTAATAAACAATGTTTTTATTTATATATTTTTATGTTTAGGATAATTTTATCATTTATTATGTGTATTTTTACGATTACATACAAGTTAAGAGTAATTTTATCATTTTTTATATGTAATTTTATAATTACACGTATGTAAACTAGTTTTTTTTACATATATGTAATTAGTTATGACACATATATATAATTTTGGCAATTAAACATATGTAAACTATTTTAACATGTATGTAATCAAAGAAATACATATAATAGATGATAAAAAGATCCTAAATACAAAAACTTATATGTAAAATGATTGTTTATTAGAAGTTCTGAAAGTTCTGTAGTTATTTAGAGTTCTGAAATGAACTCAACCCTATATATATATATGATAGGGATCATGAGTGAACAACATCCTTGTTTGTGAACTGTGTGAACTGATCTAGACCCTTGATTTATATGATCTTGAGATTTAAATGAGTGGCATGATGGTAATTATTTGGTTAATTTTTTTTCATTTAATTAAATACAAAAGGGTATATGTGTAATTACACAATCAAAAGAATTCAATCAGGAAACCTAAATTGTTTCCATTTTATTAAAATCTCATCAAATTCAAATCCATTTTTTTTGTTTATCCCCTTCATCCCTGCACCAGAACTCGAACAAAAATGGCATGGCGAGGTTCAATCTCCAGAACTTTAATGTCCACCGTAAGATCTTCATCTTTCCGATCCACCGCCCAGCTCCCCCGCCTCCGTCCCCTGACGCTCTCCGCTCCCCGTCTCCACTCTCGCCGCCTCGATAACCCTAGGTACGTTTAAACCCTGATTTCTCTATTTTAGGTTTCATTTGTTATCAATTTATCAGCAATCATTTCAAATATTGTTGTTTTAATGTTAATATTCTTGTTCTGTGTAACACCTCGTAAAATCACGACCAATATAATAAAGACACGTGTCATGGACTTTAAACGTGTAAGGAATTATTTCTAAGGGACTGAAGTTGTCAAACAATGTAAATATGTTAATAAAAGGATCCAAAGTGTCAGCATGCCATTCTTGTGCCTCTGATTGACCTCACACGACGTTCGTATTCTTTAAAGAATAATTTATCGAACTTGAAAAGTCGTTTGTGCTCGAAATAAGGATCTTGTGAAACATAGGGGTTAAAAGTGTCAACATGTTGAAAGTAACCTCTGAGTGACCTTTTAACAATCCCAAAAACATTGTGATAACTTATTTTGATCCCAAGAATAACGAATATTAAATTCGTGTAGTTTCGACGCATATAAATAAGCAAAGCGGTAATTACAAGTATTAAGGGCCAAAGGCGTTAATATTGCATTTCAAGACCGTTCGGGTGACCTCGTAACTAACCGAAGGCCTATTGTTAAATGTTTGAAGATTCAAGACCCTTAAAAATCAAGTTTGGGGGTTAAAAGTGCAATAAACGCAAGTTAAATAAAGATTATATGGACCAGGGACTAAAATTGCAATATTTGAAACTTGGTGACCGGATCTGACCCTCACGCGGGCCGCGTAGGCCATAAGGCAAGTCTTACGCGGGCCGCGTAAGACTGCCAGGTGCAGAAAAATTGGACAGATGCCTGTACAGCCAGTTCCACCGCCTTTGCATGGTGGTTTTCGAATTCAGGGACTGAACCAATGGTTTTACATGCATAGGGGACACCTAGGATGATCAGGAATCACTTGTAGACTTTGTTGGATTAATCTTGTGAGTTTAAATTTCCAATATAAGAGTTCTTGTTTTATAGTTCAAGTGCACACTTTCAAAAATCATTCACAACTCACTCTCTGGAGCTCTTTGGACTTAAAGCAAGTTTCCTTCAGCTCCTAATTCATGCTAAGAGCCTTTGTAAGCATTCTTAGCCTTCCTAGTTCAAGTTTTTATTAGCTTAATGACCAAAAGTCAAAGTCGTCGTAATTAAGCTTTGACTTAGTGATTAATCACTAATGGTCCAGCCATTATTCGAATTGAAAGTGGCTATGAGTTGGTAATTATGTGGGTAATAAGTCCTTAAAAAGGGTGCCCCCCTGATTATCACTCTAACTTGGTCAATTGTCGGGTCAAACTTAATATTAAAAAGTCAACAGAAAGCTATTTTGCAAATAAATTCATATCTAGCAATGTAGAAGTTATGGAACCTGTTTAAACACTAAAATAACTTGGTAAATAATGTAAGAACATGTCTAAGCATGTTCAACCCGACAATTCCGAGTTTAGGCTCGGTTCGGAACCGAAAGTTGCAAAAGAAGACTTTTGCTTTGACTTTCAGTTCTGACCCGATTTAGCTTGTTTTAGATATGCCTTAAGGTTTCCTTAGGACCATATTATAAGTTAGTAAAACCCTCTGAGGTTATACTACATGGTTCCTTAATTATCCGATTCATTTGCATGTTTCCGTTAATTGCTTAAATATTTACCATTATGCCCTTTTGACCTTAAAACGAGATTTTTAAAAATGTGAGAGGAAAAAAACCTTTATTACTGATTTATAAACATGTCCTAAAAATTTGACATCAGTTTGATGTCTAAATTAGGAGATATGCTCGATATCGTAATTTGAAAGCTTTTTATTAATTAAACGGCATATTTAGCATAAAGCCTATTTAAACCCGGATTTTGACACCAAACCTTTTACTCACTGATGTAATATAATATTTTGGGATTTTTAAAGATTTTTATTTATTTTTAAACTGATCATGGCATAGGGTTCTTGCTTTGATTCGGTAATTGACGGTTATACCCTTTTTGCTAATAAAATGAGTTTTACATAACATTTTGATACCAAACCTTTTGCTACTGATTTTATATGTTAAATAAAATATTTTAAGCCTTCTGGACTGATAAAAATCTCAGCTTTCCTTATATAACCTGAAAATCGCTTAAAACCGACTTTTTACGCGTTCTAAACGCATAATATGGATTAAAACTATTTTTGACATATAAGACTTAATAACTACTGATGTTTTAAGTAAAATTTTATACTTTAACAGTAAGCAAAAGTCTTGAACTCAGATTTCCAAATTTGACCTTTAAAGCTTATGTGAAATGACCAAAATGCCCCTATGGTACATAGTTTGGTTATAAATGATAAATTTCACATATATTCAGTATCCTACTGATATCACAACATATTTAAGGCATATTAACTTGTGAAACCTGTACATGACTCTTTTGGTTACCCGTTATGCATTTTTCGCGTTTGGTACGGTTTATGTGACTAGTTTGCATAATTGACCGAAACGGGTTAAACCTTATCATTTTTACCTCAAAATCCAGAATGTGTTTAATTTACCCATATTATACAAGTCTTCAAACTTGTCAGGTCTAAATCATATTCTAATCCGGTCTTCGCTTAATCTTGCGTTTTGAACCATATATCTTTCTTTAAAACTAACCGGTCTAAGTTTAAACTTAAGTAAGACCCGTTAGGAATCTAATAGGTTATTAAAACCTTTGTTCCAGATTTAAGAGCCCAGTAAAAGATATTTGCACTTGCCGATTGTATACGGCTGGGATAAATTGTATAAACTGCTCAGGTAAATACTTTTAACTTATTTTCCCTTATACGGGCTTGGGGTACGGTATATAAAATACCTCTTGGTCGGGTATTGAATTTTTAATCATATTAAGATTAAATCATTGAGATAACCCGTTTAATCTGTTTTGTTTGTTCTAAGCCTTTGGGGGTTAATGACCATGTCCTGTATATCCTCGGCTCATTCATTGAAATGGCCACGACTTAAGCACGGGGTGTAGACATACACCTGCCGGTGCGTATGTAAAATAATATGCCTGCTTGTTCGAGAATAACTCGCCGTGGGTTTATTTATGTGGTGTGTCTATTAATCTTTAACCCGGTGTTCAACCCGGGCTACTGAGCGTATAACAAACATATAATTCTTTTACAAGTTTATTTTTAAATAATTATCCCAAGTTATAAAATAATATTTGTGCCTTGTGCATTTAAATCATTTTTTTACAAACACTTTTCAAAAGAGTCGGTTAATTGTATTTACCAGTGTAAACTGACGTATTTTCCAAAAGGCTAAGTGCAGGTACTAGGCGGAATAGGCTGGCTACTCCTGAGTGAATAAATAAAAGCCTTGCAAGCTTTGTCACTTAAAAATCTGTTGAACAATTATCTTCTTTTGTTTTGATCCGCCTGTGGATCTTTTTTCTTTCTGTTTGTAATACTCATGATACTTTCATTCGGTTTGTAATATTTTACTTTAGACTTCCGCTGTGCATTTAAACTGTGATTATTGACTATGATGATATCAACTACGTCACGATACTCCCCACCGGGCCCACCGGTATTACGTGGAAATATCGGGGTGTGACATTCTGGATCTGTATGTGTTGTTTTAATATCTTAATCTATCTTCTTCCAGTTAAATCTCGTATGAATCGTCGGAGAATAAGTGGCCGTTGAGGAAGAATGTTATCGGATGTGCTACTGTTTGCCGGAGTTGGATAGAGATCATGAAGGAGATGTTAAACGGCATGAGATTTCTGGAATGTTGACTTTTCCGATTTCGGCAATCCTCTGTTCATCGTTTCCAAGTTTTTCAGGCGGTGTAAACAGGGTGCCGCCGACGGTGTAAATAGGGTTCCGATCTACTGGTGTATGACGAATTTTCAGGCGGTGTAAACAGGGTGCCGCCGACGAATCTTCCGGTGATTCGCCTGAACATTACTCCATACATTCATTCAACATCCTTTTTTTTTGTTTTTTTTTTCTGATCTACTGGTGTATGACGTTCCGATTAAGTTGTTTAGTGTTTAATTTTTGCAAGAATTTTGTTTTGATCCTGTTGATGTTGAGTGTGTATGTGCCTGTTGTTTATGTAAATTGGGTGCTCACCTGTGTATACGGTGTTTTTACATATGTTGTACACATGTGTATGCAAATTGACTGTAGGTATAAACTGTGTATACACCTGTATAAATTGGGTGTACACCTGTGTATAAGTATGCACATAGGTGTATTAAATTTAAATACACATGTGTACTTCGGGATTCATGCATGTGTGTAGAAATCTGAGTTTTTTTATCGACGAATAAAAGATACTTGATGATGAAGAACTGCTCGACGGAAAAAAAATCTGGATTGTTTTTAATGGTGATTATGATATAGATCTTATTTAGATTTAAAAGATATTTTTAGTAATCACAAAAAAATAGGAAAGTGTAACCTCCAGAGATTAATTAAAATAAATAACTAATAATAACTTAATGTACAATTACAATCCTATCCTTTTCAACAAAAGAGATAATCAAGGGCTATGATCAGTTCACACAGTTCACTCTTGAAAGGTTGTTCACTCTAGAACCCTACCATATATATAGGACAAAGATCCGTTAGGAACCACCCTTTATTGCGAGAACCGCGAGAACCAGTGTGAACACAAACAGTAATTCCTAAAAAAATCTAAAAAACACCCAAATTTTTTTTTTATTTTTTTACTATTTTTTTGAAAAAATCGCTATATTTTGTTAATAAAAAAATTTCAAAAAAACAAAAAAAATTTCAAAAAAATAAAAATAAAATTTCGAGTAACAGTTATCCATGCACATGTGCATATGTATCATTTCTTTGTCAAATTCCGTAATTCATTACAAATAATAGTCAATTGCACTTTCATTTACACTACCACGTGTAATACACTACTTTTTACGTTAACAATGTTAGAAATGCACATGTGCATCTATATGTATCAACATGAAATAAGGTGTTTTGGTACACTACTTTCTCTTTCATCTATCATTCCATCCATAATACACAAGCATGCACATGTGCATTTTTGTCATTTATTTGACAAATTTCGTAATTCATTACACATATTAGACAATTGCACTTTCATTTACACTACCATATGTAATACACTACTTTTTACATTACCAATATTAGAAATGCACATGTGCATTTATATGTATCAACATGAAATAAGGTGTTTTGGTACACTACTTTGAATACACTTTCCCTTTCATCTATCATACCATCCATAATACACTACCATTACCTCCTACCATCCATAATACAATACCATTACCTCCTACCATCCATAATACAATACCATTAACAATATTTTCACTTTATTACATGTATGTAAACACCATTTATACCATCCAATCAACATATTACATCAAAAATTGACAACTATAACCAAACCATCAACCACTAGATATAACTAACCAAAAAACATGTATATAGGCCTACTTCTCCATTCAAAATCACAAACTTTTTGTACCAAAACACGTTATATCATGGTTATACCTAATGATGCACATGTGCATTTTGAATATTGGTAATGTAAAAAGTAGTGTATTACTAATGGTATTGTAAATTAAAGTGCAATTGTCTATTCCTGATAACGTATTACCGAATTTGTTGAAGTAATGATACATATGCACATGTGCATGGATAACTGTTACTCGAAAAAAAAAAGTTTTTTTTTATGGTAACGAAATATAGCGATTTTTTTTAAAAAAATATAAAAAAATAAAAAAAAATTTTTGAGTGTTTTTTTTATTTTTTTAGATTTTATTTTGTGTTCACATTGGTTCTCGCAATAAGGGTGGTTCTCGCATGAACCTATATATATATATATATATATATATATATATAAACATATATAAAAAATAGTTTTAAATTTATTTTATAAAAATTATGATTTTAATATTTTTATAAAGTAAATAATAATGACAAGATAAATTACCTTTTATATAAAATATAACTAAAACACAAATTCTTTTAAAATAAAGTTATTGTAATATCCGGAATATTTTTATAATTATATATATTATAACGGACGTTTTAAAACTACTCAAACTAAAATGTATTTTTTCATGTATATGTAAGTATGTGTTTATAAAATCAAAATATTAGACAAATTTATATCGATAAAAATAAATTAATTTGACGTTTAAAAAAATCTCTAATAAACTTCAGTAAACAAATTCTAAATATATAATATGTAAATAATACTAATACAAATGCAATAGGAAATAATAGAATGTCTTAAACTGCATATATATTTTTAATATTGCATTTGTATTATTTACATATTATATATTTAGAACTTGTTTACTGGAGTTTATTAACGATTTTTATAAATGTCAGATTAATTTAGTAGTTTTTGTTATCGATATAAATTTGTCTAATATTTTGTTTTTATAAACACATACTTACATATACATACAAAATACCTTTTAGTTTGAGTAGTTTTAAAACATCCGTTATAATTATAAAAATATTTCGGATATTACAATAACTTTATCTTAAAAGAATTTGTGTTTTATTTATACTTTATATAAAAAGTAATTTATCTTGTCATTATTATTTACTTTATTAAAATATTAAAATAAAAATTTTTATAAAATAAATTTAAAACTAATGATATATATATATATATATATGCAGTTATAAACAAATAACAATGTTTTTTTGCAAATTTTTTTTTACTATATATATAATAACATATTTTGCAAAAATTAAACTTTTATGTTATAAATAATCTTTTTGCATAAATCAACCTTTATGTAATCAAAGACCATAGTACCATCACATGCAAAGCATGTGGGGTAACTTAACTGAGTTTTTGGATGACGTTAGTTGTAAAGGTTATAGAACGTTACAAAACATGAACATAAAGGTTGGGTTTTGCCGATTTCATAGCGAAAGATATGAAGTGCAGTTTAGGTATAACATAAAGGTTGATTTATGCAATTTAGTCTTATAAATATAATCAAATGTTTTGAATCTATGAAAAATAAAGATACTTAGAAAAAAATGAATATGTTGTCTTATCAATAAAATATAGGTGTGTGTGTGTCATCTTAAAAAGCACCACAACCCAAGATCATCTTCACCTTCTTTCACAATATCTTCTTCATTATATATGGCACTTGTAGAGCTTTCCCTCTGTAAATAACTTTTTTTTTACTTTTTTTTTTGTTTTTGCCTCACATATGCTCCATCATGAAGATTTCAAGGGGTGCGACTATAAATTTTCAAGGGGTGCAACTGAGATTTTATACTGAAAAGTTACACTAAATTTTTTTTCAAGGGGTTCGCCCGCCCCCTTGCTCATAACATAGGTCCGCCCCTACTCCTCCTTAGAACTGGTAATCGAGCTAAACTGATTACAAAATGGTTTTTAAACTGGAACATGTTTTGAACTGAACCGATCCTTTGCACTTGTAAACTGGTCTCACCAAGAACCAGTTTTGACCGTTGTTGACCCAAACTGAACCGATTTGGGCAAAAGAACCAAAATGTATATATATACACACACGCTAAATGGTTAATTCACACATCCACCAACCTACCCCTAGATCTACATCAATGTTCACCATAAGAGCGATGCCTTCAACCACTTGGAGATGAACATCTTTACAAAGCCGCCCCATGCGTGGGGCAAGATGGGCGACTGCTCATAGGCATCTTCTATGGGGCCCAAAAAAATTTCATATTTACATTTTAAATATAATTTTTTATATAAACAAAGCATATAAATAAATTTTAAAGTTGAAATCTAATATATTATTGTTGCTGAAGACCCCTTGCGGACCGCCTAGGGTATCAATACGGTTCTCAAGTGACCCGAGGTGGAAAAAGATAAAAAGAAGCCTTGCAGACCACAAGGCATTAGCCATACGGTCCGTAAGGGGTGCGTGATCCTGAAAAAAATAACTTTAAAAACCCTGCAGCCGTAGGGTTTACACACTTCGCGAACTAGACGATTCTAAGTAGCTTTGGGGCGATTTTGAAGATTCTTAGAGAGAGGTTGAAGGCTAGGGAACAAAGGAATCAAGTTTTTAGTGCATCGGGTTTGATTACATCTTATTTATTCGTACTTTTTTGCGTTAAAACCGTTATCTATTTTGTTTTCAGGTCTGATTTGAACTTGTTTATGAATATTATGACTAACTAAATCTTTATAAGTTGCTTAGGTTGAGAGGAACTAGACATGTGTTTTGTTGAATGATATTGGTTTTGAATAAATTATGGGATTTACATGATTTTATCTTGTTATTGATCTTGATATTGCATGTTAGTATTGGTTGTGACTGATTTTGATTGTTGGTTTTGTTAGTCCAGGTATTAGAAATAATACAAATTAATCAATTATTTAAAATTAACTAATTAAAGCGTGCAACGTGCATCCTTACCTGATAATTCGAGAGAAGCGTTAGGTTTCCTAGGTTATTAGCTAGGCGTTGTTTGGTAGATTGGGTGACCGATAGCTCGGATTCATCTGCTTATTCGCGTCTAGGGTTTCCTAAGATTCAAGTATTCAAGGTCTAGCATGCATCACAATTTGAGGATTTTGGCACCATAGTTGTCATATATCTGATAATAGTGGGACTTGGTTTCGATAGATCGAGTTGGTTTAGTTTAGCCCTTCACACATTGTCCCCCTCTCGAGCACAATTTATCATCCTTAGCAAGAGGTTTATTGGGTTAGAACCAGGTCTTCATTCATTAGCCAATGTCATGATTCAGTACATGTGTCTAAGGATTCGATATCTAAGTAGCTTATTATCCCCATATCTGATAGTTGATCGAGTACTTCGTGTTTGCTTACGTATTACGTTTAGTCTATTGTCGGGAGTTGTTTTCTTGAAATCTCATTTTTACTGTTTTCATAGATCTTAGTTTCATTAGGTTTGGTAGAAAACCTCAAAATTCATAATCAAATTAGACTAGTATTCAGCAGAGGTTTATTATCGAGAGTTTGCCCATATTGTCCACGGATTGATATCCGGTCTTGCCATCTACACTACATTACGACCGGTACACTTGTCGTTGTGTGTGGTTTGGTCTAGTGATTCCCTTTTTAAAACTTGTTTTGAAATAATAGACACACTTTTCACACATCAAGTTTTTTGGCACCGTTGCCAAGGACACTTGCACTTTTGAGAAGGACCTGAGTCGTTGATCTAGTTGTTTAACTTGCTTTTGTAGATTTTCTTTTGCCTTAGGTGCCTTTGCTTGCAATTTGTGTCTTTAGGTTTAGGTTGTTTTTGAATTTTTAGCTCGGTGATTTTTGTGAAATCTGTGCCTCTACTGTCACACCCCAACCGATGACGGAAACATCGGGGCGCGAAACTGAGCGAAACAGATTGTCGAGAGAAATTCCATAATGACTAAATTACCAAATAGTTAATATTACGTCCCATACCATAACCCATTAAGTAATCTAATTATTACAGACATAGATATTCTCCAAACAAAAGCATGTTCCGATAACTCAGATTTCAAATAAAAATAAGATAAATTGTCTTTGTCTCTAGACTCTCAACCCTACTTGATTCCATGAAAAGCAAGCAAAGCATCCTAGCAGGTAGCATCCTAAACACCTGTCGCATACGTTAAAATAGAGGTCAATACACATAGTGTAAAGGTGAGCATACAAGTTTAATAGATATAGTAGAGTTCGAAATCGTTTACGCATAACCAGCATGTAACATGTATAAAGTGAAGGCAAGTAGGTTATCGACAGAGAAATATGCACAGACGTGACTGCGAGTTGTAGAATGTGCAACACATATCCCCACTGGGACACGTGAAGTAAAGCCCTTAACAACCCCTGTCCATGACAGGTGCTGAGTCCAAACTATAGTACTATCGTTGCTAAGGTGTCAGGCAACAATTACTGTGTTAACATAACATACAAGCATTCATCGAATAACACGTAGCATGCAATAACGGTTAGCGTATAAATAGTGTTTGCGTTGTGTGTCGATTGTGATTTAGCATAAGTAACGTATGTAACACCCAAAAGTGCGTAAAGCAAAAAGGGATCGAGTATACTCACAGATCGTGCTTAACAAGTAAACACTATCTTGGATTGAAGGGAGCGCTGGAAGAGATTAGCCTGAACAGTTAACGATAGCATAAATGATAAGAGGCGCGTAAAACGGTGCAAAGTGATAAGTGTCGAATGGTAATCCGGTCGGATGGCAATCCGATCGGATGGCCAGTCGATCGGATGTCAATCCGTTCGGATGGTCATCCGATCGGATGTCCATTCGATTGGATTGACACCTCGTTTGGTGAAGATGTGTTTGTGTATGATGGTTTGCCTTTTGAAGTTTTCATTGTAGTATTTTGAAAACAGAGAAGTATCTCTACCTTTCAGGCCAGTCGATCGAACGGCGGTTCGATCGGGTGACGATCCATTCGGTGAGGTATTTCTTAGAGAACAAGTTCACAGCAGTGTTGTCACTCGATCGGATGGTCTACCGATTGGGTGGCAATCCGTTAGAAATGGTAATGCATTGTACATGTTGAAAATTGTTTAAGTGTTGAAGTTCCAAACATCACATGGTCGGACGGTCGTTCGATCAGATGGCAATCCGATCAGACGGTAATCCATTCGATGCTTAGAATCCTTGAAGGTTGAATCAAAAGTTTTAAGTGTGGGACCAAGGTGCAAGCCGATCGGACGAAAATCTGTCCTAGCGACCTGATCGTCTTGACACTTGGTAATTTTGATAGTTTGTAGCTTTGATCGAGACGGGGTGATAACGCGCTAAACAACAGAACCTCGTCATGTCCCTAGTGATCCGATCGAACAGGAATCACCCAGATCTGACCCGTTCACTGGTTCGTGACGGTTGTTCATGTTTAACCCGGAATCGGTTGTCTCTTCGGTAGAATCCAGATCTTGAACCAACACATCACTAAAAAGGAGTAGAAGATCAGAACAAGCTCCGATTCTATCGGTTTTGAGTGCATTGAGTGTAAAAGAGTTGAAAGAAAGTTTGAAAACCATCTTTCAATCCTTTTCACCATGAATATGTTTAGATCTATGCAAGATCTTTGTTTATTCATGTGGAAATCGTCCAGATCTAAGTTGTTCTTGGTGGATTGAAGCCAAAACATGAAGTTCATAAGAACCCCATGATGACATCATCCTAGAACACCTCAAATCTAGTGATTTCACGGTGAAAAGTTAAGATTCAAAAGAGAAAAAGGTGAAGGAGTGCGTGTAGATCATAGAAGTACAAGATTTAGGTTGAAAACTTACAAGAATCGCGAGAAATCGGGAGAAAGGATGGCTGGAGCGAGCTGGGTCGAGTGAGAGCTGTCACATAAAGTGATGTGACATATGAAGGGTATTTATAGGGGTTTCCCAAAAAGGAAAGTGCAAGAGGTCGAGTGGGTCACCGATCGGATGACTGTCCAATCGGATGGCAATCCGATCGGTTGACCATCCGATCGAGCAATCACTCGATCGAGTGGTTCCGACGATTTAACTTCGGTGTTTCGTTTCATGCGTTGAGTTTTGCGATGCGTTTAAGCGAGTTAGCGGTGCGATAGCATTGTCCATTAATCCCAACTACTATATCTAACATACAATCATCAAGTTACTTAGGATGATTACACTTGCGTTTAGCGTTTGCGATTCGATTGCGATTGAGTTGTGATGTGCGTGTGGTGTTATAGAATTTTTTGTATATTTTATGCCCTTTAACACTTTTTAGCCAAGTTTTAAATTTATAAAACACGATATTTACTAACACTAAACACACATATGGGCAAGTGCACCCATCGTGAGCGTAGTATAGTGTTGGTAAGATACCGAGGTCGTCCAAGGACACAAGAGCTTTTAGTACCGGTTTATCCTCAACGTCTAATCAAATCAAAAGTTTAGAAAAAGGTTTTTAAACAAGAAAAATAAAACTAACTAAAATGCTGAAAAATAAAATAAAATAAAAACAGATAGACAAGATGAGTCACTTGGATCCGACTCGTATTTAGTGTAACCTTTGATTATTTCCGCACTTTTGCACTTTTTAAGAGATTATCTTAGTTATTGTAGTAGGCCCCTCTTCTGAAGGTGACGTTACCCTCAACCCAGTAGTTTGAGTCAGCAAGGATACAATCCTAAAGGGTTGGATTATTGAAAGATAATTAATTAAGTTATTAATGCATATTATGGTAGGCCCTTCTTCTGAAGGTGACGTTACCCTCGACTAAGTAGTCTGAGTCAGCAAGGATACAGTCCTAAGTAGCCGGGTTAAAGTATTAATAGTAGTTTACATATGAGGGGATCAAGGAGTTCGGACCCCTGCCATCCAATACCAGTGGGTATTGAAGGAGGTCCTACTAAAGTTGACCCAGGTCCTTGCAGGATCTATACACTGAACAAGGCAAGACTCTTACCAAACCGTTCCCTTAACCCTCGACCAGGTAGCCAACATACCTCCATATAGACCGTGGAGATATGAATGGTGAAAATCTTTTATTTTATATAGACAGTAAAATAATGCCAAGACACCACGGACAAACGATAAGGAAGACTCACCTTCAACATAAGAAACTAGTTATTAAATTCATTAATACAAAACCAAATAAAAAGTGTGAAAAGATTAAAAATAAAAAGTATTACACTAAACACTTGTCTTCACCAAGTGATGTAAGAGAGTTAGGTAAACATGGCCTTTGATTGTCAAGAACTCTTACGATCAATCTTGGATCCCGAGACTACTCACACACTCTATGATGGATGATGGTGGTGGATGTGGGTTGTGATGGTGGTGGTGGGCGGGTGAAGTGTGACAGAGGTGGTTTGCCAATGGATGGTTTGCAAGTGAGCCAAGCACCCCTATTTATAGCCTGTACAGAAGCCCGGACACGGCCCCGTGTCCACCCATCTTCTCTTTCTTCATTAAATGCAATTTGTCTGCATTAGTTGACCACGCCCCTGTGTCCGCTGGGCACGACCCCGTGTGCAGAAGCGTATCTGTACTATCAAGATTTTCCTAGATTCTGCGAATCTTAGAGTTGACCACGGCCCCGTGTCAGCTGGACACGCCCCCGTGGTGGGTGATAGAAGCTTCTACAACTTTGTCTTTTCTGCAGACACTTGGGCACGCCCCCGTGCTCAGTGAGCACGGGTCGTGTTTAGTCTTCTGTTCTCTTGTTTTTGCTTGGGAGGTGCTGTCGAGGGGTCGGGCATGCCACTTTTATTCATTTTCTTGTATTTATGCTGGATTTGGCTGCATTTTTGCTTCTTTTGTTCAATTAAGCTCTTTTAACCCTGAAAATACAAAAGGAAGACAAAAGCACACTTCTTCCAATATTAGTACTAAAAAAGGGTTAGTTTTATGCCTCAATTGATGTAATTTATATGTTGCATTTTGCACACATCAAATACCCCCACACTTGAATCTTTGCTTGTCCTCAAGCAAAACTCTTTATTTTGTGGCTTACACACCCAAATGGAATGGGTAGAAGAGAAGGTTTTAGGCTTGTCATAGAGTGTCGGGATTTCCAAGATTCCTTATTAGGTTTTATTTTTATTTATTTACATTCCTATTCGTCATGATTTATTTAAAACTTTTCATAAGAGAAATTATTTATTAGGGCATAACATGCCTCTTTAAAATTCCATTTATATACAAGTTCACATACCTCACGGGGGATCACTCAACACTCGGCCGAAGATGTATTTTTGTGAAACACTCGAGAGCGGCATGGAACTTACTCCTACCATAAGCTTGCCAAGTAATCAATCCTCCTCCTTTTTAACTAAAAACCTTTGTAAATATCAAGATGACTTTTGGGGGAAGGGTTAGGCTTGGGTTAAAGGTAGGTGGTTGGGTTAGTGGTTAGTAGAAAAAGGGCGAAAGGCGTAAAAAACTTCGGTTTTCGTAAGACTTTTTATTTTTGTAACTTTTTATTTTGATGAAGCAATTCTTCAAACAAAGTTCATTTTGATAAACTTGTTTGTTTATTTCTTTTGGCTTCATCATCAATATATATATATATATATATATATATATATATATATATTTAAGGAAGTCATAAGAAAAACCGAGCTTTGTTACTAAAATAAAGGGTTTAAAATGAAAAAGGGTTTTGGTGGGTAAAAAGGGTGTTTGATTTGGGTTAAGAAATGAAAAGGTTTAGGCTCAAAGGGGTTAACTAGGGGGATTTTGGGTAGGTGGTAAAAAAAAGAAAAAATAATGGTATTGAAATAAAAAGGGTTAGTCCTAATGCCTCCATCATTTACTTACTTGGGTTTAAGTTGGTAAGGACCGGGAATGTATTGTCGTGGCAAGTTCTAGAGTTGTAAGAACCAAGCGGCTATTCACACAAGAAACGAAAAATGAGCATTAAGTTTAAAGATGTGTATTTGTATGCTCAATAAAGGCTTAAAACTCACTTTTTGTGGGAATGAGTTTTTATGTGATCAAGTATATATAATCAAATTTTAACTAGATTTGTCATGCTGTTTCATAATTTTCTTATGTTGGTTCTTTATATCACGATGCTATCAGTTGTAAATTTGTAAAAATATAACCTTTTTAGAACTTGAAATTCCTAAATTAAACCTAGACAAGTAAAAAATGAATTTTTTTTTTTGGAAAAAATTGGGGTGTTTAGCGGTTCCAATAGAGTTTTGTGTAAGGCTTGTAATTAGGATTTGCAAAATTCAAAGTTTTAGCATCCCCCCACACTTAAATTACACATTGTCCTCAATGTGCCCCAAAAATAAGTTTTTAGGTTGATTGAATGTGTAAAAAGATGTGAAATAGCAAAATTTTATGTTACTGGGCGTCTGGACACGGCCCCGTGGTGTCCGGGCACGGCCCCGTGTTCAGATTGCTAGTAACAGAAAATAAAACAAAGTAACAGAAGGTTGGACACGGGGGCGTGTTTAGTGAGTACGCCCCGTGTCCAGGTACCTGAACTGGGCATTTTTCTGCAGATGGTTGAGCACGGGGCGTGTTGGATGAGCACGGCCCCGTGCTGAACTTGCTGTAACTAAGAAAAATCTGCGGGTGGCCCTGTTTTTGTGCATGGGGTGCTGGTGCAAGTTTCCCTTGGTATCCTTCACCATCCCGAGTGTGTTTTACCCATTACATCATCATCAAAACACCAAATTAATTAAAACCATCATTCATTCAAATAGAGAAAGTTACATAATATTCCTAATAAATAAAAATTCTAGATAAATAGGTCAAAAGAAACACAAGGAGTCTAAACCAAGAAGTTCTAGCCTAAAGATTATTCTATTAGCAAAATTTCCGAAAAGATAATTCTCTCGGTTGGATGTGGCTCGAAGAACTTCATCCTCCGGAAATGGGTTCCTCATACGTCGGCGAGCCATTCCTCTATCTCCCTTGGGAGAAGAAAGGCGGGCTCAATTGCATCAGTTTGAGGGGGTGCAACTTCCTCCGGGACTTCTTGCAGATTGTCAAGAGGGGGTTCCGCTGGAATGTCATCCCATCCGGTGGGATTGTTGATTCCAAGTGCTAGGTTCCAATCCTCTTGAGGGAGGATTGGTTCCATGGGAGGCGTCACATGAATGTTCAACCTCTGGTGCAAGAGGTTGATTTCTTGAAAACTGTTTTCTAACCCCACCGTAAGATAATTTATACGGTCTATCAGGACCTCCTCTACTGACGTCATCTCATCAAGAGCTTCACGTAATGCCATCACGTAGCGTACGAGAGTTGCTTCGATTGAGGATCTCCGTTCTCTTCGACTGTTTCTGGAATGTGCCGACGAAGTTCCACTGTTTTGGCTTGGCATTCTATGAAAACAAACTGAAAAGAGTTCATTTTAATGAAACAGTAACCTCGGACACGTGCTCAATGAGCACGGCCCCGTGTTCACCTTTCTGCAGATTTTTGGCACAAGGAATCTTGGATTTTTAAATTATTTTACCAACTTAAGAAGCGTTTTTTGAGCAGAAATAACTTAAAACAATGTTGTAAAACTTATTTTCAACAAGATTCCTTAAACAAAAACCTAACAAACATCACAATAAAGCTTGGAATCATGGTGATCTCAAGCTCTAATGGAGGTGTTGAGGTAAAAAAAAAATGAAGAAGAAGGGAATGGATAAGAGAGGAAAGGGCAAGATGGTTGTTGAGAACCTTATTTTGAAAATACCTATGATGGTATGTGTGAAGATCCCACCAAATCTCTGTCCCTGGAATGGTCCAAATGTGCAGGATTTTTGGCTGCATTTATAGAAAACGACAGCATGCTGCACACGGCCCCGTGTTGGCTGGACACGGCCCCGTGTGCAGACAAGATCCTGACACATTTTGTCCGTATTCTGACAAAAAGTCAGAAAGGAATCTTTTGGTGGACACGGGGGCGTGCTGACCTGGACACGGCCCTGTGTCTAGAGGCTGATTATGAAGTTTCGTCTATTTTTAAGGAACTTATCCGGATCGGGCGGTTCCTTACTGGATGGAACAACCCCAAAGTGCATGAGATACCTTAGTTGCTCTAGATTAAGACGAGAACGCAAGAGGTTGTCGGTGAGGGTGATTCCTATGTTATATGTAGGTGGACTAGTCCAACCCTTTCCCGGGCTCTCGTTAAAGAAGGTGTATGCCGAATCGCTCTGGTCTATGTATGCACCAAATGAAGTCGATGGGGAGTCCTTCACGGCACAATCGACACAGGGACGACTATCGCTCAAGTCTTCGCTAGAGTTAGAGGTGATTTCGGGAACAACAAAGTTGTTTTTATTCGAATGCGATCTCAATAATTCTTCTTGGGCTCCGTCTTGAGGTGAATTAATGATATCCATCTCAAGTTCTTTCACCCAAGTAAGAATTAGATCTTCCATTTGAAATAATTCATCGAGAAGCATTTCTTCTAGAAGGGTTGATTGAGAGCATTCGAGGGAGAGATAGGGATTATTTTTACTTTCGCCCCTCTTAAGGCTACAGGAAAACAATGGGTCTATATAATGGGGCTTATAATTTAGAAAATAACATTCTAAATCTTTATGAGGGCCACCACATATTTGACACCACGTACCATAAGAGTGCCGAAAGTAAAAAATATCAGTATCACTCATGTTTGTGTCAGAAATTACCAACCGTCGGGATCTTACGGTTCTGTTTTCAGTAACTGAAACTTGGGCACGGGGCATGTTGAGTGGGAACGGCCCCGTGTTCAGCTTACTGTCTGACTTAAAACAGGATTGCCAGTACCAAAGATTGGGCACGGGGGCGTGTTCAGCAGGTACGACCCGTGCTGAGTTCTGCAGAAGCTGAAAAATTAAGAAAAATCCTAAAAAAATAGAAAAATAAGAAAAAATGATTAGGCCGTTGATTCCTAACTTTCTTAAAATCCTTGTGTCCCCGGCAACGGCGCTAAAAACTTGATGTGCGTGTGGTGTTATAGAAGTTTTTGTATATTTTAAGCCCTTTAACACTTTTTAGCCAAGTTTTAAATTTATAAAACACGATATTTACTAACACTAAACACACATATGGGCAAGTGCACCCATCGTGAGCGTAGTATAGTGTTGGTAAGATACCGAGGTCGTCCAAGGACACAAGAGCTTTTAGTACCGGTTTATCCTCAACGTCTAATCAAATCAAAAGTTTAGAAAAAAGGTTTTAAACAAAAAAAATAAAACTAACTAAAATGCTGAAAAATAAAATAAAATAAAAACAGATAGACAAGATGAATCACTTGGATCCGACTCGTATTTAGTGTAACCTTTGATTATTTCCGCACTTTTGCACTTTTTAAGAGATTATCTTAGTTATTGTAGTAGGCCCCTCTTCTGAAGGTGAGGTTACCCTCAACCCAGTAGTTTGAGTCAGCAAGGATACAATCCTTAAGGGTTGGATTATTGAAAGATAATTAATTAAGTTATTAATGCATATTATGGTAGGCCCCTCTTCTGAAGGTGACGTTACCCTCGGATAAGTAGTCTGAGTCAGCAAGGATACAGTCCTAAGTAGCCGGGTTAAAGTATTAATAGTAGTTTACATATGAGGGGATCAAGGAGTTCGGACCCCCGCCATCCAATACCAGTGGGTATTGAAGGAGGTCCTACTAAAGTTGACCCAGGTCCTTGCAGGATCTATACACTGAACAAGACAAGACTCTTACCAAACCATTCCCTTAACCCCCGACCAGGTAGCCAACATACCTCCATATAGACCGTGGAGATATGAATGGTGAAAATCTTTTATTTTATATAGACAGTAAAATAATGCCAAGACACCACGGATAAACGATAAGGAAGACTCACCTTCAGCATAAGAAACTAGTTATTAAATTCATTAATACAGAACCAAATAAAAAGTGCTTACACTAAACACTTTTCTTCACCAAGTGATGTAAGAGACTTAGGCAAACATGGCATTTGATTGTCAAGAACTCTTACGATCAATCTTGGATCCCGAGACTACTCACACACTCTATGATGGATGATGGTGGTGGATGTGGGTTGTGATGGTGGTGGTGGTGGTGGGTGGGTGAAGTGTGAGAGAGGTGGTTTGCCAAGGGATGGTTTGCAAGTGAGCCAAGCACCCCTATTTATAGCCTGTACAGAAGCCCAGACACGGCCCCGTGTCCATTGGGCACGGCCCCGTGTCCACCCATCTTCTCTTTCTTCATTAAATGCAATTTGTCTGCATTAGTTGACCACGCCCCCGTGTCCGCTGGGCACGACCCCGTGTGCAGAAGTGTATCTGTACTATCAAGATTTTCCTAGATTTTGCGAATCTTAGAGTTGACCACGGCCACGTGTCCACTGGACACGTCCCCGTGGTGGGTGATAGAAGCTTCTACAACTTTGTCTTTTCTGCAGACACTTGGGCACGCCCCTGTGCTCAGTGAGCACGGGGCGTGTTCAGTCTTCTGTTCTCTTGTTTTTGCTTGGGAGATGCTGTCGAGGGGTCGGGCATGCCACTTTTATTCCTTTTCTTGTATTTATGCTGGATTTGGCTGCATTTTTGCTTCTTTTGTTCAATTAAGCTCTTTTAACCCTGAAAATACAAATGGAAGACAAAAGCACACTTTTTCCAATATTAGTACTAAAAAAGGGTTAGTTTTATGCCTCAATTGATGTAATTTATATGTTGCACTTTGCACACATCAAGTTGCGATTGCGTTTCGATTGATCATCACAACATAAACATAAATAATCATGCACAAGTAACACATAAAAGGTACACACACGTAAAACAACATCCAGAACACATAACTCAGGTTGCGAATGCGGTTGTGATGCGATAAGCGATAAAATGATAAAACACGCGATAAACATCGATTAAACCTCGATTATTAACAAGTACTCCACATAATACAACTAATGCAAAACAATAAATAGATTATCCACAAGTCAAAGAAGTCAAAGCAGGAGTTGAGCAAGGAGTGACAGATCGCAATTAGCAATTTTTTCTTCCTTTGACTTCGATCTTGACTTTGACTTTTGAAACACGGGGTGTTACATCTACGACCATCATACAAATACAAAACTAATGAAATCTTGTGTTTCATTCTTGGGATTTGTATAAATTCATGAGACATTTGTACATGTCAATTCTTGTTCGATTTCAAGCTTTAAATCGCTTTCTAGAAAGTTATACGCAAACTGTTACGTAAACGTAATCAGTTTAACGCAACAAACACTCTGAAACAGTGACACAGGCTTAACATACCTTAAATAACCTTTACATAACTTAGAAATAAGTTTTGGAAGGTTTGGTGTGTCGAAAACAAGTTTATTCGATCGCAGGGACTATTTCCGACAAACGGCGAAACTCTGCCGATTCGTATTGTAACGAACATTCCAGAACATGATCATAAGCTAAACATACCCTAAATATCCTTTCCAGCATATTTCCACTTCTGACGAAGTATCCACTGAGGAAAAATGAATCATCCATTCATTTTCGCTTCTGAAGAAATATCCATCGGGGAAATGAATACTCTTTTCAATAATCCTTCATTTCCACTTCTGACGAAGTAACCACTGAGGAAAATGAATCATCCATTCATTTTCGCTTATGAAGAAATATCCATCGGGGAAATGAATACTCCTTATAATAATTCTTCCATTTCCACTTCTGACGAAGTAACCACTGAGGAAAATGAATCATCCATTCATTTTTGCTTCCGAAGAAATATCCATCGGCGAAAATGAATAACTTATTCAGCAATTCTTCATTTCTACTTCTGACGAAGCATCCATTGAGGAAAATAAATTATCTGTTCATTTTCGCTTCTGAAGAAATAACCATTGAGAAATGAACAGCTTATTCATTCCTGCATTTTGGTTTCTGATAAAAGTATCCATTGGATAAAATGAATTATCCATTCATTTCCGCTTTTGAAGAAATATCCATTGGAAATAAATAACCTATTCATCTTTCATTTCCACTTCTAACGAAGAATCCATTGGAGAGAATGAATCATCCATTCATTTTCGCTTCGAAGAATATCCACTGAAGAAATGAAATACAAATCCTTACAAGATCTTTCTGTCTTGTTAGTTAGATTCTTAAGGGATACTCACAGAACTTCTGGTTAGTTTGATCTTTATCACTAGTCAAATCTCTCGTTCCCACTTCCTACTTTATCTAAGGAAGCACCCACTAGGGAACGATAAAGTTATGCCTTACATGGAAATCCTTAATGGGTTACTCTATGCAAATAGATAACGCCCTAGATTCCCTGCAAGACGATTGTTTAACACAACTATACAGACAGGCTCCTTCGAATAAATTTCGGGACGAAATTTCCAAAAGTAGGGGAGACTGTGACATCTGTGCCTTTATGACCATCATACAAATACAAAACCAATGAAATCTTGTGTTTCATTCTTGGGATTTGTATAAATTCATGAGACATTTGCACATGTCAATTCTTGTTCGATTTCAAGCTTTAAATCGCTTTCTGGAAAGTTATACGCAAACTGTTACGTAAACGTAATCCGTTTAACGCAACAAACACTCCGAAACAGTGACATAGGCTTAACATACCTTAAATAACCTTTACATAACTTAGAAATAAGTTTTGGAAGGTTTGGTGTGTCGAAAACAAGTTTATTCGATCGCAGGGATTATTTCTGACAAACTGCGAAAGTCTACCGATTCGTATAGTAACGAACATTCTGGAACATGATCATAAGCTAAACATACCCTAAATATCCTTCACATAGCTTAGAAATAGGCTTTGACGGGTTCGGTATGCGAAAATATGCTTATTTGATCAATAGGGACTAAAAGCGTCAAAAAGTGCATAAGTTTGCATTTTCGCGCATATCTTACGTTCTGAACATATCCGGATATCAAAATTTTTTTTAATCATTAGAATATTTTATTTTAGTGATTGGAATGCTAAAATACCATTCGTCGCGTAATTTGGATCGTTTTTCGCGTCCGTTCACGTTTCATCGTAATTAACCGAACAACGAGGCCGTACGACCAAACGAACCAACATCCATGATATTTTCCAGCATATTTCAAGTCCCCTATGCTTTAACATCTTTGTAGAGCCTTGAAATTGGGTTAACGGGGCTTAAACGCGTCAAAAAACAAGTTTATAGCATTCAGGGGCCTGTTTTGCCAAAATTTGAAAGTCTGACATGTAGTCTCTCGCCTGGGGCGAAGACTGTTGCTTATATCTTCGCGGCCCGCAACAGATAGATCAGACAGAAACATTGAATCTGGTTAAAACAGCCTATTCTCATGGTTTTAATACCTGATTTAGCATACCATTTGCTTCTTTTTGTGCTCTCATTGTATTGTAATCTATGGGTAACATGTGTATGGTTGAGATCAAGCTTTGATCCTTGCAAAAACACATGTAATGATCTTGTGAATTCAAGCTTCCTATAAATACCCATCAAGTTTCATTCTTGTTCCTTGCTCAAATTGATCTAATCTGCTCTAAGTTGAAGCTAAGGCTTCATACCTGAGTGTTTTAGTTCAATTCTTCCTAGCTTGGACCTTTTGTAAGCTTCTTTCATGCTTGTTTATGCTTTTCAAGCATGAAAGTCAAACAGTGTTTGAATTTCAGCTTTGACCGTGAATTGGTCAAGTCAAAGTTCAATCGAACTTTGCAACGTGAGCGTAATCACGATGGTTATAATCCCTTGTGACTATACCTACTGATTACCACGTCGATTAGTCGAAGTGACGAGTCAAAGTTTCGGTTAAAATGCCGATTATGCACATTTTGCGACAAAACTATTTTTGGGTATCAAAACACTTTGTTTTGATATCAAACCTGTTTTCTAACTTAGTTAAACATGTTTTAACATGTTTAACTCGTCACTTTTAGTCTAGTGCTTGTATAGGGTTGTAAGTCAAGCGGTCTTGACAACCGCTTAGACCTTCGAATCCGACCCGTTTGGTCAATTATTAGGATCCGACCAAACATACTTTTTCCGAGGTTATACCTTATGGTCACTTAGTTTAATTAGTTGTATGATAGGTAGGTTATATGCCTTAGGAAAATGACCAAAATGCCCTTTTCATGCATAATTTGAATTTAAGCATATGTAACCTAACTTTTGTCACTTAAACTGATTATGCAACATATTTAAACATGTTAGGGCATATAATACTTGTCATAGGACTAGTTAGGCATCTCGAACGTGCATTCGCGCGAACGACGCGTTAAAGTAGCGTAGACTACCTTAACGGGTCATAACGGGTCGTAGGCACTTAGGATAGGTTCCGATTTAGGATGTAGGCTTTGTTAAACCATATCACATGAGTTCCAATACTCATTTGGTTTACGAGACCTCATTCTACCCGATCTCCCGATTTAGGTGTCGATTTATTAACATAGCGATCCGATTACTAGGTACCACTTGATTTCCTTGGTTTGCCTGAGCTTTGTTAAGTTCATTTAATCGAGGATACTTTGCATTTAATGTGAGTACATAGTTCCCCTCTTTCACCGTTTTCGAATGTTTTGGGGTGATTCATATGTGCTAAACGATTTCGATTTTTCTAAAACAAATGTTATGGTTTATATTAAAACAACGATTTAATTTATATGAACAAACTTGTTGGGGCATTGGTAGAAAGACAATTGAATGACATTCATTAACTATTTTTAAGCCGACCAGTGGTACGTTATGGTACCATAGGATATTATGATACCATAGGATCTGACAAATCCCGTTATCGGACTTTCACCATGGTTATGGGGGTAATGGGGGTAACGACAGAACTTGATGATTGTTAACTTACCTTTGATGGTTTGTTAATACGAGTTGAACGGTTAGGATGAGTCACACAGGTTTGAATGTATTCAAGGAAACGACCAAAAGTTAGTTTTCACAATTAAAACACGAACCATTGGAACTATTTGATCTATGTGAACTATTTGAACCCTTGGAATTATTTGAACTATGTGAACTATTTGAACCATTGGAACTATTTGAACTATTTGAACCATCGGAACTATTTGAACTATTGAACGATTGAGTTATGGTAAGTGATTAGGTAACGGGGCGGGTGTAAAGTGATAAAAGCATGGTGGATACGCCGCTGGTACTTCCTATATATAAGTGCTTTTACCACATTGCATGTCGTTGCGTTATGTAGATCACTTGGACGAATGTTTTCAAAACGAAGTTACACTCAAGATTTTCTTAACGATATAAACCATACAATTTTTACTTTCAACAATTATTTACTACTTGGTTTACAAAGATAAATGTTTTCAGTTAAGATTCATGGCTACAAGGGTTTTGGTTTACACATATATCAACTTGTAAAGCTGATAAAAATGTATTGCAATATCGAACTCTTTTGTTTTAAAGGTACAGACTCGTCAACTCTCGTAGTTGGACTACGTATTGCAACATGTACTAAAAGCCATGAATCTGACACACTCACAAAACCTATGTACTCGCTGGCATTTTTATGCTGACGTATTTTCACAAATGTTGGTACCGTTATTTGATGATGTTTATGATGCATGCTCATATAGGAATGGACGAGGCCTTAGTGACTCAATAACAATGAAAGACAATTTGTTCATGTTTTGCTTTTGATTTCAATACAATGTAATAAACTTAATTCAATAAAACGAAACTTCAATCCAAGTGTTGTGAAATAATGATTCTGTTACGACACTTCCCGAAGTTTCCGCCGCGGTTTGTTGTTTTAACGCGGTCGGGGTGTGACAGAAGAGTTGGTATCAGAGCTCATGGTTATAGGGAATTAGGTTATTAGTAATGCTTTGACCTAGACTATAACCTTCCTAGGACCCTAACACAAGTTATCTTGTGTTTAGTCTTAAACAATACCGTTGCCTAACTTTAGGTGACAACCACAATAAGAACACGAATTATGAATCCGACTTGAAAACTAATCATCTCTTCTTAGATGATTTATTATAAGGTTTTGAACCTTCAAAGTTTTCAAAATCTCGTCAAAGTTTGGGTCTTATTAATGTGAACACGTGCAATCTGGAAGGGTGGGTGCCTGTATCCCGAGTTTTATGTCTAAGGCTAGAGTGTTCGTACAAATCCACATAATTGGACCAGTCACTCTTACCTAGGAACTCTTGGGGTGAGTCTCCACTTATAGGCTAAAGCATGTCTTCGCGATACACTATAAGGACCTATTTACTTTGTTCAGCCATTGTGCATCGTTTGTTTGTTCGAGGTAACAAACGAATGATCGCCTTTCTTATGTTTCGTCGATATCTTCAATATCTCTTTTGTCTATTCAAATGTCAATCTCACTCGTTTCTCATGTTTTCTTCTTCTTTTTAGAAAATGCCTCCTAGACGCGATCAAACTGAAAATCCTGCCCTCGCAGCCACAATCGTTCAGCAGATGGCTGCTGTAATTCCGAACCTCATTACCCGGATAAACCAAGAAAATAACAATAACAACAATAACAATGCTCAGTGTAACTTCGAAACATTCAATTCAGCTAAGCCATTGAAATTTTCTGGGTCTCAAGGAGCAACTTCACTCCTACAATGGTTCGAGAGTCTAGAAAGCACATTCAGACATGTTCATTGTCCAAATGAGCGAAAGGTTGAATTTGCATCTAGTGTTTTTGAGAAACGAGCATTAACATGGTGGAATGGTGTGATGAGAGATAGGGGTGCCGATGTGGCACTGGCTCAAACCTGGGAAGAGCTTCGAGCTCTAATGATGAAGGAATTCTGTCCTCGTCATGAAATCAGGGCGTTGGAAAGGGAATTCGACGATCTTAAACAAGATAGTGGTGAGCATCGAGCCTACACGGACCGATATGAGGAACTAAGTCTGTTATGTCCAACCATGGTTACGCCTTTGGATAAGGCAATTGAAAAGTACATTGATGGCCTCCCTGACTCCGTTCAAAACATTATTACTGGTAGCAACCCTACTACAGTTAGACAAGCCATTGAGCTATCCGCTACCCTGACTAAATCTCAGATCAGGAAGGGTAAACTTTTCCGAAAAGGTGATAAGAAACCAACCGATGAAACAAAACCAAAGGATAAGCAGACTAAATCCTCCAAGAAGTCAAAGAAGCGTAAGGCTTCACAGAACTTCACCGTGGTTGCTCAAAACAATCAAGCTGTCCCTAACCAACCAGCTCAACCCCCTGCTAAGAAGCCATACAACGGAACTGCACCTTTGTGCAACCAATGTAACCTTCATCATCATGCTAGTGTGCAATGCCGCAAATGCCTAAATTGTGGACTTACGGGTCATACAGCTAGGGTTTGCCGAGCTACGGCTGCACAAAATCAATTTGACAACAACCCTGCTCAAGCTCGTTTTCCACCAGGTTCTTGCTACAACTGTGGCGAGATGGGCCATTTCAGAAACAATTGCCCAAAGCTCGTTAATGCAAATCCAGCCCGTGGATAAGCATTTGACTGACTGGAAGACGATGTTGTTTAGAAACGATCGAACTTTATGTATTATTTTCCTTTTGTTATCCATGACTATGAAACAGTTATTTTGGTTTATACATAAATCTTTATTTACATTACGATGTACAAATGTGGTTACATGTATGAACTATATATCCCCTATGATACCGACACCAAGGAACCGAGTTCCTTGCAGGACAAACTACTCTCGAAATTCTTCCATTTTGTGATCGCTTGCTATCTCCAACGAAAATCCTAAGTACTTGTTTCTTTTACGAAACAAAGTACAATGTACAAGTTACAACTCTGGACGAATACCCAAAGTATCACTTTAAATCTTTAATTGGATACCTAAAGGTACTTCCGTAAGTCCTTAATTGGTCTTACGCGATATACATATCACATCTTCCTAATTTCACGATTTTTTACACAGCATGTGATTTCGAAAAGATTATACATGTTTTCAAAAACCTCATACATAATTTCAAAATCATTCTTAAATCATTTTATAAACATATCTTCCAATGATACCTAGTACATGATTTCAAAAACATTACAAAAGATTTTCAAAAACATATTTTTAACGATTCCAAGCATAGCTTTCAAAAACAATCTGCTCGTATGTTGCCCTAGCATACGTGATACGCGATTTTCAAGAACACCCTGCTTTGTATGCTGACTTAGCATGCTTAGCGTAATGATTTCAAGGATCCATTTGCTTCATATGTTGTCTTAGCATATCTAGCACCTTGATTTCATAAACACTATACTTCGTATGTGGTCTTAGCATACCTAGTACAAAGTTCCTAAACTTTTTCCGCTACACGTATTCCAAATCCTTATAGGATCTTCCTATCTTCATAGTTAGACCCTTGTGGATGTTTAAAGCGCACAAAAATCAAAGTCCTTAATTGGATTCTTTGTGTGCTTTAATACGAATGTTACAATTCATTGAGAACGAAATCGAATTCTTATAAGATCATCCTGTCTTTGTAGATAGAATTCTTGAGGATATTTAAAGTGCTAGTTGAAGTCCATTGATTGGATTCCTGGTATACTTTAAATGCACGTGTACAAATCAACGACGAGTTAATAAAAATTTAATAACAAGCTAATAACGAATTGATAACCAAGTGAACAATTGTGTGACTATTATGTGCTTATGTGTTTACCTAATCAAAGAAACTCTATGGTAATCTAGTCAAAGTTATCACAAGGTTGTTCGACCGATTCTATCCCCTACACATTATAAAATAAACTGTGCGGACTGTGCAAGGAATTACGTAATTATGGATGCATACATAATTATGGAATTCAGTGCACAGAAACCACAACAAGTTTTGTCATATATCGACTTAAATAAGAAACAAAAGTTAACTATATTCATTTCCCTTTCTGATGAAGTACCCACTGGGGAAAAATGAACTAGCTATTCATTTTTTGCTTCTGAAAGAGATATCTACTGAGAAATGAATAATCTATTCGTGAACCGTGTTCATTTTCGTTTCTGATGAAGTATCCATTGAGGAAAATGAACTAACCGTTCATTTTCGCTTCTGCAGAAATATCCACTGAGGAAAATGAATAAATTCATTCCGTTCCTGGTGAAGTATCCACTGAGGAAAATGAATTGATCATTCATTTTCACTTCTAAAGAAATATCCACTGAGGGAATGAGCAACCCTGCATTAATTTTGTCATTTTCATTTCTAATGAAGTATCCACTGAGGAAAATAAACTATCCGTTCATTTTCGCTTCTAAAGAAATATCCACTGAGGAAAATGAATAAATTCATTCCACATCTGATGAAGTATCCACTGAGGAAAATGAATTATCCATTCATTTTCGCTTCTAAAGAAATATCCATTGGGGAATGAATAATCCTGTATCGATTCCTTCATTTCCACTTCTGACGAAGTATCCACTGAGGAAAAATGAATCATCCATTCATTTTCGCTTCTTAAGAAATATCCATCGGGGAAATGAATACTCCTTATAATAATTTTTCAATTTCCACTTCTGACGAAGTAACCACTGAGGAAAATGAATCATCCATTCATTTTTGCTTCCGAAGAAATATCCATCGGCGAAAATGAATAACTTATTCAGCAATTCTTCATTTCTACTTCTGACGAAGCATCCATTGAGGAAAATGAATTATCCGTTCATTTTCGCTTCTGAAGAAATAACCATTGAGAAATGAACAGCTTATTCATTCCTGCATTTTGGTTTCTGATAAAAGTATCCATTGGAGAAAATGAATTATCCATTCATTTCCGCTTTTGAAGAAATATCCATTGGAAATAAATAACCTATTCATCTTTCCTTTCCACTTCTAATAAAGAATCCATTGGAGAGAATGAATCATCCATTCATTTTCGCTTCGAAGAATATCCACTGAAGAAATGAAATACAAATCCTTACAAGATCTTTCTGTCTTGTTAGTTAGATTCTTAAGGGATACTCACAGAACTACTGGTTAGTTTGATCTTTATCACTAATCAAATCTCTCGTTCCCACTTCCTACTTTATCTAAGGAAGCACCCACTAGGGACGATAAAGTTATGCCTTACATGGGAATCCTTATTGGGTTACTCTATGCAAATAGATAACGCCCTAGATTCCCTGCAAGACGATTGTTTAACACAACTATACAGACAGACTCCTTCGAATAAATTTCGAGATGAAATTTCCTAAAGTAGGGGAGACTGTGACATCTGTGCCTCTACGACCATCATACAAATACAAAACCAATGAAATCTTGTGTTTCATTCTTGGGATTTGTATAAATTCATAAGACATTTGCACATGTCAATTCTTGTTCGATTTCAAGCTTTAAATCGCTTTCTGGAAAGTTATACGCAAACTGTTATGTAAACGTAATCAGCTTAACATAACAAACACTCCGGAATAGTGACATAGGCTTAACATACCTTAAATAACCTCTACATAACTTAGAAATAAGTTTTGGAAGGTTTGGTGTGTCGAAAATAAGTTTATTCGATCGAAGGGACTATTTCCGACAAACTTCGAAAGTCTGCCGATTCGTATAGTAACGAACATTCCGGAACATGATCATAAGCTAAACATATCCTAAATATCCTTCACATAGCTTAAAAATAGGCTTTGAGGGGTTCGGTATGCGAAAATACGCTTATTTGATCAACAGGGACTAAAAGCGTCAAAAAGTGCATAAGTTTGCATTTTCGCGCATATCTTACGTTCTGAACATATCCGGACATCCAAATTTTTTTTTAATAATTACAATATTTTATTTTAGTGATTGGAATGCTAAAATACCATTCGTCGCGTAATTTGGATCGTTTTTCGCATCCGTTCGTGTTTCGTCATAATTAACCGAACAACGAGGCCGTATGACCAAACGAACCGACATCCATGATATTTTCCAGCATACTTCAAGTCCCCTATGCTTTAACATCTTTGTAGAGCCTTGAAATTGGGTTAACGGGGCTTAAACACGTCGAAAAACAAGTTTATAGCATCCAAGGGCCTGTTTTGCCAAAATTTAAAAGTCTGACCTGTAGTCTCTCGCCTGGGGCGAAGACTGTTGCTTATATCTTCATGGCCCACGACAGATAGATCAGAAAGAAACATTGAATCTGGTTAAAATAGCCTGTTCTCCCCTGATTTAGCATACCATTTGCTTCTTTTTGTGCTCTCATTGTATTGTAATCTATGGGTAACATGTGTATGGTTGAGATCAAGCTTTGATCCTTGCAAAAACACATGTAATGATCTTGTGAATTCAAGCTTCCTATAAATACCCATCAAGTTTCATTCTTGTTCCTTGCTCAAATTGATCTAATCTGCCTAAGTTGAAGCTAAGGCTTCATACCTGAGTGTTTTAGTTCAATTCTTCCTAGCTTGGACCTTTTGTAAGCTTCTTTCATGCTTGTTTATGCTTTTCAAGCATGAAAGTCAAACAGTGTTTGAATTTCTACTTTGACCGTGAATTGGTCAAGTCAAAGTTCAATCGAACTTTGCTACGTGAGCGTAATCACGATGGTTATAGTCCCTTGTGACTATACCTACTGATTACCACGTCGATTAGTCGAAGTGACGAGTCAAAGTTTCGGTTAAAATGCCGATTATGCACATTTTGCGACGAAACTATTTTCGGGTATCAAAACACTTTGTTTTGATATCAAACCTGTTTTCTAACTTAGTTAAACATGTTTTAACATGTTTAACTCGTCACTTTTAGTCTAGTGCTTGTATAGGGTTGTAAGTCAAGTGATAATCGACATGAGTTTTGGTATTTGTTTTTAGTTTTGGCTTCGGGTTGGTCTGTTTCGACGGAGCTACGGAACAGAACCGCCGGCGGCGGCGGTGCGACCAACCGGCGGCAACAACAAAGATGATATTGATGACGATGATCGAGTTGTGTTCGGTCAGACTCAGATTCGTGTTCCGGGATTCTGAGATGGTTCGAGTTTGGTTCAGAACTGGTTCAGACTAGTGTTCGGGATACTTCAGGTCAAGTCTCGGGTTTGGTCAACTTCGGTCAACATGTGGCACTGTTTAGTCTCGGTTTGTCGTAACCCCCGATCCCTATCTCCTCGGGAACGGGCGGCCGCGAGCCAGTTTCGGTGATATCTGGTATTGTCTAATTTGGCAGCGGAATTTTCATCAGGACCGTAGTTAGGAAATATTGGATCAGAGTAATATTAAACACATGGGATAAAACCCAAGTTTGCAATACACACATTTTCATAGGAATAAATCCGATTTTTATTTAATAAAAACATCTATTTTTTTTGGTAACTTTATTGCCACTTTTCCAAGCCTTCAGTGCTGTCCAGCTGGCTTCTATTTAGCTTTCACATTTTGTTACCTGAAACGCGTTTAAAAACATTTTGTCAGTGGAAAATACTAGTGAGTGAATCCCAGTTTAATCAAGTTTAATAAAAACCATTGTACAGTATTGAGGGCGATCTCGCAATTACATTTGTTTCCAAATTATATCAATTAACATCCATGGTACTGTCAGACCCGACTTGTGGAAATGTTACCCCTTGCAAGGCAGTAACATAACTTTGTATACAAAACCCCAACATACTCATGATAATTGTATTCTTACAAATACTTAATAACTGCTTAATATATAATTAATTAAGTGAGGTTTTGTAAAAACAATTTACAAAAAGGAGATTACTCACAAAAAGGTTTACATAAAAAGAGGATTACTCACATTGTTGTCTTAGATTATCCTTTAGGGTTTCCTGGTGACAATCTATAATTTACACAAATGCACACGTGTTATTATAATAACCCATTTTAACATTAGTAATACCCTCCCCGAGACGGCATTCCAACGACTACATCGGGCAGAACCACGACAGCCGTTACGGAACCCTAGATCAATCGGGCAGAGTATCTAATACGTATCCAGGGGTTATAATACTTACAACGGAGCAGAACTTCGCTATTTAGGGGGGTATTAGACCCGAGTATAATGCCTACTATCAGAAAATTGAGATTGTGAAAAGAAATCTGAACGACACAAACTGAAGGCCCAACCTCCAGCTTTATAGGGGCTGAGTTTAGGTTTCTCACGGCCCGCGTAAAAGTAGGCAAAGGCCTACGTGGCCCGCGTCAATGCTGGTCAACAGCGTAGCTGATCCGAGTCACCAACTAGCCTCGACATGTGTTGGGCCACGTGGCGGCCCAGGGTTTCGCCAGGTTTCACCTCGTCGCGGCCCGCGTAAGGGTTGAGGTGTGGCTTACGCGGCCCGCCTCAAACCCAAAAACTCCATTTTTAATTAATTTTAATAATATTTAGGGTATTCGGGGCCCGTTTTCATGTATGGGGTGTATTTTAGGACATATAGGGGTATTTAAAATATTTTTAGGGTGTCGAAAATAATTCAAGGGTGTCGGTTTTCTTTAGGGTTGTTATATTCTCCCCACCTTGTTTTAGAGCTCGTCCTCGAGATCTACTGGAATAAGTGTGGATATTTCTTTTGCATTTCCGATTCAAGATCTCATGTATACTCTGGTCCTCTTTTGGAGTCCCACTTCACTTTGACCAGAACTAATCTCTTGTGCTTGAGGTTCTTGACTTTCCTGTCTTCAATCTGAAGAGGCCTTTCTACAAACTTGAGTTGTTCATTTACCTCTATATCTTTTAGAGGTATTACAAGTGATTCATCAGCTAGGCATTTCTTGAGATTAGATACATGAAATACATCATGTATTCCTGCCATTTCCTCTGGCAGTTGTAGCTGATAGGCTACAGGTCCTATTCTTCTAATAATCTCAAAAGGTCTAACATACCTGGGACTTAGCTTTCGTATTTTGATGAATCTTACCACTCCTTTCCAAGGAGAGACCTTTAACAATACTTTATCTCCTACTTGAAATTCCAAGGGTTTGCGTCGGTTGTCAGTATAGCTCTTTTGTCGATCACGTGCCGCTTTCAGTCGTTCCTTGACTTGAATGATCTTGTCAGTTGTTTCTTGCACTATCTCAGGTCCAGATAGTTGCTTTTCCCCAATTTCTGCCCAACAGACTGGGGTTCGGCACTTTCGTCCATAAAGTGCTTCAAATGGTGCAGCATTGATACTTGTGTGATAACTATTATTATAAGAAAATTCTATTAAAGGTAAATGATCGTCCCAATTACCTCCGAAATCAATTACACAAGCTCTAAGCATGTCTTCCATTATCTGAATTGTTCTTTCGCTTTGCCCGTCTGTTTGAGGATGATAAGCTGTACTTAGATTTAACTTGGTTCCCATGGCTTTTTGGAAACTTGCCCAAAAATGAGAAGTAAAACGGCTATCCCTATCAGAAACGATTGATAAAGGAATTCCATGTAATGAAACGATTTCATTTACATATAATTTAGCTAACTGTTCCATACTGAAAGTTTCCTTCATTGGTAGGAAATGAGCTGACTTGGTTAGCCTATCTACAATCACCCAGATTGTATCATTGCCTTTTCTTATTTTGGGTAATTTGGTAACAAAATCCATTGTTATCAATTCCCATTTCCACACTGGCATTTCTAACTGTTGTATAAAACCTGAGGGTATCTGATGTTCAGCTTTAACTTGTGAACAGGTTAAACATTTAGAAACATAGGTTGCTATGTCCTTTTTCATTCCTATCCACCAGAAATTCTTTCTTAAATACTGGTACATTTTATCATTTCCTGGGTGCATCGTATATTTAGACTTATGGGCTTCTTCTAATATACGATGATGCAGGTTTCCTAACTTAGGTATCCACATTCTCTTTTTATGGAATCTCCAAATTCCATATGTTCCTTGTTCTAATTCCTTAATCATTCCTTTTAATTTTTCAGTATCATCCTTGATTACTGATTCTTGTGCTTTTCTAATTTGATCATTTAAATCTACTTGTAGATTTAATTTAAGAGAACGTACCCTTTTTGGCTTTTCGTGATACTTTCGGCTTAAAGCATCAACCACTACATTTGCTTTTCCTTCATGATACTGGATATCACAATCATAATCACTAAGCATCTCCTTCCAGCGTCTTTGTCTCATATTCAATTCCTTTTGCCCGAAAACATATCTTAAACTCTTATGATCAGTGAATATGGTAAACTTACTACCATAAAGGTAATGTCTCCAAATCTTAAGGGCAAAAATTATAGCTCCTAATTCTAGATCATGGGTTGAATAATTCTCTTCATGATTCTTAAGTTGTCTAGAGGCGTAAGCTATAACCTTTTGACGTTGCATTAACACACATCCATAGCCTAACTTAGAAGCGTCACAATAGACTACAAAGTCTTAAGTTCCTTCTGGTAACGCTAGTATGGGTGCATGGGTTAATCTTTGCTTAAGAATTCTAAAGGCTTCTTCTTGTTTTGGTCCCCATTCAAACTTAATGGATTTACATGTTAACTTAGTTAAAGGAATGGCTATTCTAGAAAAATCTCGAATAAATTTTCTATAATAACCTGCCAATCCTAAGAAACTTCTAACCTCGGTTGGTGACTCAGGGGTTTTCCATTTTGTAATCGCCTCGATCTTTGTTGGATCTACGTGAATTCCTTCATGATTAACTAAGTGTCCAAGAAACTGTACCTGCTCTAACCAAAACTCGCACTTAGAAAATTTAGCATAAAGCTTTTCCTTTCTTAATAGACTTAATAGTGCATGCAAATGCTTTGCATGTTCCTTTTTACTTTTAGAATAGATGAGAATATCATCAATAAAAACAATTTTGAATTTATCCAAATATAGCTTGCATATTCGGTTCATCATGTCCATAAATGCGGCTGGGGCATTGGTTAAACCAAATGGCATGACAATAAATTCATAATGACCATACCTTGTTCTAAATGCGGTTTTAGGAATGTCCACTTCCTGTATCTTTAATTGATGATATCCTGACCTTAAATCGATTTTTGAGAAAAATCGAGTTCCTTGCAATTGATCAAACAGATCATCGATTCTTGGTAATGGATACCGATTCTTAATTGTGACCTTGTTCAATTCACGGTAGTCAATGCACATACACATTGATCCGTCCTTCTTTTTGACAAACAGTATCGGCGCTCCCCATGGTGATGAGCTTGGCTGTATAAATCCTTTCTCCAACAATTCGTCTAATTGTTTCTTTAGTTCCTGCATTTCTGCGGGTGCCAAACGGTAGGGTGCTTTGGCAATTGGTGCTGTTCCTGGCAGTAGATGAATTCTGAATTCGACTTCTCTGTCTGGCGGTAGTCCTGGTAATTCTTCTGGAAATATATCTGAAAACTGAGACACTACTGAAATGTCTTTTAGTTCTTTTCCTTTAGTGTTAGTGATTATGGAAATCAAATACACTATAGATCCTTTTCTTATATAGCTCACAGTTTTCATCACAGAGATGAATTTAGTGGATCTAGATGGTTTATCACCTTTAATTGTGATCTTTTCACCCTTTGGTGAATTTACTTGAATTGACTTTTGATCACATAAAATATTAGCTTTATTGGCTATTAACCAATCCATTTCTAATACGATATCAAATCCTGTCAGATTCATTGGGTACAGGTTTGCAATATACTTTTGATTTAAAATTTCTACTCTGGCTCCCTGCAAGATTTCAGAAATCCTAACCGTTTCTCCATTTGCTATCTCTACTAAACATTCTTGTGGAAGTTTAGTTAATGATTGATTAAGAAGTTTGCAAAATGAAGTATTAATAAAACTTTGGTTTGCACCAGAGTCAAATAATACTTTAGCAAATATATCATTAACTAAAAACGTACCGGCTATGACGTCCGGAATCATTTTGGCTTCATCTGCTGTTAGAACAAATGCCCTAGCATTTTTAGTGTTCTTGTTGTTTGTAGCTGGAGCCAATTTCGGACAGTTTGGCTTGATATGACCTTTTTCCCCACAGTTGAAGTACAGTCCATTACTGGATTTTCTCCTGCAATCTTCTTCCTTGTGTCCTGGCAACTTACAGAAATTGCAGTGGGTGAAACATTTTCCCGAATGCTTCTTCTTACAAGCTTTGCAGTATGGTGCAGAGGTAGAACCTATATTCCTATGATTGGAATTCCCAGAACGGAATTCTTGGGTAAGCTTTTGAGCTAGGTTTCTCCTCTGGTCTTCTTCTCTAGTACGGATTAACTCATTAGTCAAGGTATTTGCTAGTTCTACAGCTTCTTCTATAGTTTGGGGTCTAGCTGCCTTGACTACATGTCTAATCTCTCCAATTAATCCCCAGATATAACGGGAGATTAATACCGGTTCAGGTGATGCAAGGGTTGGTACCATTCTAGCATATTCAAAGAATGTAGTAGTATAACCCTTACTATCTACCCCGGTCATCCTTAGGTTCAGAAACTTATTCACTATCTGTTCCTTTGCATTGGGAGGGCAGAATTTTCTTTCTACCATATTTTTAAATTCCTCCCACTCCATGTTGTAAATCCTATCACTTCCTCTTGACTGGAGGATAGTGTTCCACCATTCTAAGGCTGAGTTCTTAAACAAATTAGAAGCAAATATTATCTTGTCTTCTTTAGCACACTTGCTTATTTTTAAAACAGCCTCAGTCTTTTCTATCCAGCGTAGAGCTACAATGGGTTCTTCATTGCCCGAGAATTCTATCGGTTTACAGGACTGGAATTCTTTGTAAGAACAACCATAAGGCATGGTTCTTCTTCTTTTGGGAATGGGTACTTGAAGTACAGGTCCATTGTTTACACTGTTTTCCAGTTCAATTGATCGCTTACTGCTATGTTTACTTTTATTTTCCGCATCCTTAACAGTTTGAAGAATATATGGCATTGCATCTATAATTCCTTGTGCCACTATGGGTTGGATAACACTATTATCCACTTGGTTTCCATTGTTATTGATGCTCGGATTCTCATTAACTAAGTTAATGTTACTCTGGTTATCGTTATTCAGATTTTCTTGATTTCCTTCGTCGGCCATCTGAATTTTAAACATTTACCATGTATTAATATCACAAAATAATATTTAATATAGCCAATCACATGACACGCATTTTGGTCAAAAGCGTCGATCATTGCGACTTTACTCTATTCATATAATATGCATCTATTACACACCAGTACTGAAATTAAAATTACAATACCGACCGAAATTTAAAGTTACACTACTAATAATAGGCATCCGTAGTTTTTTTTTCATACATATACACACATATCATATTATTTTATTATTAATATTATTATTAATACCGTTTCCACCATCACATTCATGGATATGGATTCATCCAGAAATCCATATTGCGCTCGTCATATTTCCAGACGAGTCGCTCTCCTACCTGTCGCATTCTTTCACTACTCTCTAAATCCTCACCAAATGTCCTAAGTTCTTGTACATTTTCTGCACTCATTGGGGGTGCAGGTTCTAGGACTGGGTTCGGAATCTGGGGTGCGGGTTCCTGGTATGGAGGTGTAGGTGCCTGGAATTGGTAAGGATTCTCTAAAATCTCCCTAATGTATACATCATTATTGTAATAGGGATCTAGAGGGTCCAAACCTGGGTTGGCTCCTAGGTTCGGCATGGGTATGTCTTCGTGTATCGGGTAACGTTGCACATAGTCCCTAACGTCATCCCACCATGGGTCATAATTTGGGTCTAAGGGATTTGGTGCTGGTACCCTAGGTATTTCCTCCGGGTCGAAATCATGCATTTCTACTTAATTTTCAGGGTTTTCTATCTCCATCGGTTGGTCAGGAATTGGTGGTTGTGGTTGGGGTGCTAACATTTGCTCCAGGTTAGGGACAGCTGCAGTGGTTGCTAGGATGTGGATATTGGCTATATCCCTATTAATCATATCCTGGGCATAAGCATCGGTTTCACTTTTGGCTGCGGCTAGTACTCTCTGGTCTTGTAACTTTTTCATACGCTTCCTACGCTCATGTGCCCCTCGACTGAACCATCCTCTCTTTTTCTGAGGGAATGGCTCCTCGGACTGAGCTTTAAACACGAATATTCCTTCTTCCGTATCAGCAGAGTACCCCGAGAGGGCAGGCTGAGAAGAGGAGGTGCCTTCGCTTTTAGGCGAACCAGACAATTGATGATACGTGTCAGATGGTCCTTGGTCGCTCATACTGTAAACTAACAAATAGTCAAATAACACATAACAAGAAATACAATTATGCACGTATTCCCATGATTTATTTCCTAACAATTTTGAATTTTGATGTCAGCGGAACGCTTCTGTGGCTGAATCAGTGGCTTAGCTCTGATACCACCTTCTGTCGCAACCCCCGATCCCTATCTCCTCGGGAACGGGCGGCCGCGACCCAGTTTCGGTGGTATCTGGTATTGTCTAATTTGGCAGCGGAATTTTCATCAGGACCGTAGTTAGGAAATATTGGATCAGAGTAAAATACCACATTTTCATAATATTAAACACATGGGTTAAAACCCAAGTTTGCAATACACACATTTTCATAGGAATAAATCCTATTTTTATTTAATAAAAACATCTATTTTATTTAGGTAACTTTATTGCTACTTTTCCAAGCCTTCAGTGCTGTCCAGCTGGCTTCTATTTGGCTTTCACATTTTGTTACCTGAAACGCGTTTAAAAACATTTTATCAGTGGGAAATACTGGTGAGTGAATCCCAGTTTAATCAAGTTTAATAAAAACCATTGTACATTATTGAGGGCGATCTCGCAATTACATTTGTTTCCAAGTTATATCAATTAACATCCATGGTACTATCAGACCCGACTTGTGGAAATGTTACCCATCGCAAGGCAGTAACATAACTTTGTATACAAAACCCCAACATACTCATGATAATTGTATTCTTATAAATACTTAATAACTGCTTAATATATAATTAATTAAGTGAGGTTTTGTAAAAATAATTTACAAAAAGGAGATTACTCACAAAAAGGTTTACATAAAAAGAGGATTACTCACATTGCTGTCTTAGATTATCCTTTAGGGTTTCCTGGTGACAATCTATAATTTACACAAATGCACACGTGTTATTATAATAACCCATTTTAACATTAGTAATACCCTCCCCGAGACGGCATTCCAACGACTACGTCGGGCTGAACCACGACAGCCGTTACGGAACCCTAGATCAATCGGGCAGAGTATCTAATACGTATCCAGGGGTTATAATACTTACAACGGAGCAGAACTTCGCTATTTAGGGGGGGTATTAGACCCGAGTATAATGCCTACTATCAGAAAATTGAGATTGAGAAAAGAAATCTGAACGACGTAAACTGAAGGCCCAAGCTCCAACTTTATAGGGGCTGAGTTTGGGTTTCTCGTGGCCCGCGTAAAAGTAGGCAAAGGCCTACGCGGCCCGCGTCAACGCTGGTCAACAGCGTAGCTGATCCGGGTCACCAACTAGCCTCGACATGTGTTGGGCCACGTGGCGGCCCAGGGTTTCGCAAGGTTTCACCTCGTCGCGGCCCGCGTAAGGGTTGAGGTGTGGCTTACGCGGCCCACCTCAAACCCAAAAACTCCATTTTTAATTAATTTTAATAATATTTAGGGTAATCGGGGCCGGTTTTCACGTATGGGGTGTATTTTAGGACATATAGGGGTATTTAAAATATTTTTAGGGTGTCGAAAATAATTCAAGGGTGTCGGTTTTGTTTAGGGTTATTATACGGTTCGGGTTCGGGGCGACGTCAGTAGGCTCGGGTCAACGGTTAGATTAAGTTTTTTTTGGTGCGGTTCGGGTCGACTCGGTCAAACCGAGTCAACTCGGTCAAACACGGTCAAGCCGAGTCAACTCAGTTGACTCGGTCAACTTAGCTGGTCAACTTGCAGCGAAAGCGGGGCGAAGACTCGGTAAAGAATTTAGGATACGTACAGTAATTACGTTAATTATTCCTTATTTTATTACGTGATAACGAGCTCGAACTGATTCGTATTGATTATTGTTTGCGTTTTTGGAAATATTTAGCAAATTTGATATAATTGAATCTTGTTGAAATTTTGAAAACATAACGACAACTTGTGTTGTCGGGGGCGTCCAAAAACAAAGGAAACTCTGCCCGTTTTTCGAGAAAATTCCGAAAACAAAACTTGTTTTATTGAAAAACAACAACTAACGGTATCAAACGACTTTTATGAAAACCAATAACAACTATATAATAACTTTCAACGACACTTTAAAACTTACAAAAATGACTATTCAGAAATTATTTACAATAAATGAATATAGTTATGTTTATTTCAAAACTTGAAAATTCTACAAATCCTTTATAAAAATCAATATAATTACTTATATTGTTTTAAACGACGATAACCCGAATTCGTTAATTACAAATAAATATAGAGTATATATTTATTTCGAACATCAAACAAGACAACAGTTCTTTTGTAAACTTAAATATAGTTTATATTTATTCCAAAGATCAAGTGACATCCATTCGTTTTTACAAAAATAAATATATTTCATATATTTATTTCTAGTACCAAACAATAAACAAATTAAACAAAGCTAAACGAATATAACTTAATCATTTTCATTAAGTAAACAGCAAACCGTCGAATCGTTCGGTCAACGATTCGGTAGGGCTCGGTGACACGTAGTTTAGTTACCGTTTTTGTTTAGAAACTTATAAGATATTCCATGATTAGGGATGTTATATAATGCACACTAGCGAGTCACGTCTTGGAAACGACATTACGAAGTCGTATATAGCTAGCTTTGCACAGGAATATTCAGGTGAGTTCATAACCCCACCTTTTACGGTTTTACATTTTTTTTCTAAATGTTTTCGGGGTGGAAAGACATGCACTTTTTGCAAAGCATACAAGGTTTTCAATAAACAAGAATTACATATTACTAAACCATTTTACAAGCAAGTTTTAATTGACACAAATGGTTTACGAAAAGCTTATGTTTTATACCGGTTTTTCAAATAAGCGTATTTTTCAAAATGTGCTTACACACGAATTCTAGTTTTCTAAACTACAGGAAAATACAAGTACAAAGAGGTACATTAAACTAAGGAATGACACAAAAGATCATGTCACGAATAGGGTAACATAAGCACCAATAATCAGTTATATACCAAGACCGCGTAACAAAAGGTTAGATCTAATGGGTTTCAGACAACCACACTCTTGGTCACTCTAGTACCAAGCAGTGCTTTTGTGTCTCTAGTCGTGAATCGACAGTCGTGGATTCAACAGCTAAAAATGCCTATGGTTTGGATGCTTCCTATGTTGTGTCATATGCTAATGGCCTTGCAAACCATTAGCAATCTCGTATTCCTTACATATACAGAACTCAGTTTCAATATGTCTTGACAGATTACATACCATGTTTTATATAAATTCAAAGCATAGGATTATGCATGCATGTTGTCAATGTCGGGGTGGACATTGACGGTTATACAAGTTTTACAAACATAAGAGTTTACAAATGCAAGGTTTTTGAGAATATAATGCGTTACAAATACAGAGTTTCCATATAACATGACAAGAAAATGATTTTAAATTCGTTTTCTCAATATTACTTCAAAAGACGGTTATTCAAAAAGATTTATTTTAAATCTTTTCCAAAACAAACTATGAACTCGCTCAACTTTATGTTGACTTTTTCGCATGTTTCTTTCTCAGGTTACTTTTCAGAAACTACGGCCCGGTTGGAATAGGAGAACCATGTGGAGTCGAGTACTTAGTGGCGTTCATTTTCAAAAAGACTTAGCTTATTTGCTTCCGCTGTGCAATTAAGATACCAGTCCAGTCACGCCAGCTCTGATATTTTCGGGGTGTGACATTAGGCGTCTCGAACGTGCATTCGCGCGAACGTGCGTTAAAGTAGCGTAGACTACCTTAACGGGTCATAACGGGTCGTAAGCACTTAGGATAGGTTTCGATTTAGGATGTAGGCTTTGTTAAACCATATCACATGAGTTCCAATACTCATTTGGTTTACGAGACCTCATTCTACCCGATCTCCCGATTTAGGTGTCGATTTATTAACATAGCGATCCGATTACTAGGGACCACTTGATTTCCTTGGTTTGCCCGAGCTTTGTTAAGTTCATTTAATCGAGGATACTTTGCATTCAATGTGAGTACATAGTTCCCCTCTTTTACCGTTTTCGAATGTTTTGGGGTGATTCATATGTGCTAAACGATTTCGATTTTTCTAAAACAAATGTTATGGTTTATATAAACACAACGATTTAAATTATATGAACAAACTTGTTGGGGCATTGGTCGAAAGACAATTGAATGACATTCATTAACTATTTTTAAGTCGACCAGTGGTACGTTATGGTACCATAGGATATTATGATACCATAGGATTTGACAAATTCCGTTATCGGACTTTCACCATGGTTATGGGGGTAATGGGGGTAACGCCAGAACCTGATGATTGTTAACTTACCTTTGATGGTTTGTTAATACGAGTTGAACGATTAGGATGAGTCACACAGGTTTGAATGTATTCAAGGAAATGACCAAAAGTTAGTTTTCACAATTAAAACACGAACCATTGGAACTATTTGATCTATGTGAACTATTTGAACAATTGGAACTATTTGAACTATGTGAACTATTTGAACTATTTGAACCATTGGAACTATTTGAACGATGTGAACTATTTGGAACTATTTGAACCATCGGAACTATTTGAACTATTGAACGATTGAGTTATGGTAAGTGATTAGGTAACGGGGCGGGTGTAATGTGATAAAAGCATGGTGGATACGTGTGACACTTGTGTCTCTATGACCATGATACAAATACAAATCCAATGAAATCTTGTGTTTCATTCTAGAGATTTGTACAATTATATGTGACTTTTGCACATATCAATCCTAGTTCAATTTCAAGCTTTAAATCGCTTTCTGGAAAGTTATACGCGAACTAATGCGTAAACGCAATCAGTTTAACGTGACAAACACTCTGAAACAGTGACATAGGCTTAACATACCTTTAACAACCTTTACATAACTTAGAAATAAGTTTTGGAGGGTTTGGTGTGTCGAAATCAAGTTTATTCGATCGTAGGGACTATTTGCGTCAAACTGCGAAACTATGCCGATTTGTATAGTAATTAACATTCTGGAACATGATCACAAGTTAAACATATCTTAAATATCCTTTACATAGCTTAGAAATAGGCTTTGAGGGGTTCGGTATGCGAAAATAAACTTATTTGATCAACAGGGACTAAAAGCGTCAAAAAGTGCATAAGTTTGCATTTACGCACATATCTTATGTTCTGAACATATCCGGACATCCAAAAATTTTTGTAATCACTAAAATATTGTACTTTAGTGATAGGAATGCAAAAACTTCATTCGTTTCGAAATTTGGGTCGTACACGCGTTCGTTACGATTTTCGTCGTAATTAACCGAACAACGCAACCGTACAGCCAAAGGAACCAACATTCGAGATGTTTTCAAGCATATTTCATGTTCCCTACACTTTAACTTCATTATGGAGCTTGAAAATGGGCTTGACGGGTGTTAGAAGTGCCAAAATGCGACAAAACACACACAGGGACCAAAACTGCCAAACTTCAATTCTTGCTGGTCTGCAGGTCCTATACGGACCGTATGGGTCCTCTTATGGTCCGTAAGACCCTCCCAGATAAGCAAAAACCAGTTTCTTGCAAACCCAGCTGCTTGCACTTGTTTCCTTTGCTTGTTATCAATCTTGTGGGCTGGTTTGATGGTTTTTTAAGCTCCCAAATCAGTCTCCAACAAGTGGATGGCCATGATCAAGTCTAAAAACAAGTGGAATGATCCTATTGATCCATGATTCCTATAAATAGCAAGCTCCTCTTGTTCATTCTTTGCTCAATTTGAATCCATTCTGCTCTAAGTTGAAGTTAACACTTCATACCTCAGTGTTTTGATTCAAATCTTCATTGCTTGGACCTTTTGTAAGCTTCTTTCATGCTTTTTATGCTTTTCAAGCATGAAAGTCAAACAGTGTTTGACTTTCTCCTTTGACCATGAATTGGTCAACACAAAGTTCGTTTGAACTTTGCAACGTGAGCGTAATCACGATGGTTATAGTCCATTGTGACTATACCTACCGATTACCACGTCGATTAGTCGAAGTGACGAGTCAAAGTCTCGGTCAAAATACGTGTTTATGCGTATTTTGCAAGGAAGCTATTTTTGGGTATCAAAACACTTTGTTTTGATATCAAACCTGTTTTCTAACTTAGTTAAACATGTTTTAATGTGACACCCTGACACGGAGGCGGAAACGTCGAGGGCATCACGAAACTTGGTAGAATGCATATAAGCACATGGTGATTAATTTAAGGTTGAAATATAATTAAGTTGGTTGATAGGATTGCATTCACATCCAAACTAGTACAAAACATTACAACACTTTGTTCACAAAAGTCTTGTTTTTATTTAAACTAAGGCACTTGTCTTGAGCAGTCCTATGTGATCCTTGCAAAGGCTAACTTCAAACATTTTCGCCTGAAACATATGTTAAAAACAATTTGGGTCAACAAACGGTTGAGTGAATTCATAGGTTTTGGTTAGTTTGGTAATAAATAAATAATGTGATAATGAAATAAAATGTTTAACAATGTGGCATTTGATATATCTTAGCAAAATGAATAATACAAGTATGCTTGGTGGAACATTCAAACCTTGTAGACGTAAACACGGATCTATCATCCAAACTTCCAAAATGTGAACAACAACAACAACAACAACAACAACAACAACAACAACCACATGAGGGTCTGAACGGGAAGTTAGGATGGGGCGTCACACCTATAGCGCTATAATATTACCGCTGGGCTTGTACGGAGTTAATGAATGTCAGTGTTAAGCAACAAGTATCAAGCAATAGCAAGAAACAATCAAGATAGCCACAAAATGCAAATTGGTTTGTATCACATTATTTCATATGTTTCATCCCGAAAATATTGTAAAACAGAAAATGAGAACTATGAACTCACCTTGATTTCGGGTAAATCCAAACAAGTAAACGGGTAAGAGTTTTGCGGGAACAAGATTTCCACTTTACTCTAATTGTATTTGAACATGCACAAAACAACATGGAATATGGCATCAACAATGGGTAAAATGTGCAACTGTATAAACGGGAAACTATGTCTAACGCGTTTGTACAGTTTGACTATGACAATAACTACGGTTTTAAACAGTCTTATTTGGGGAAACATGGGATTATTTAAGAAAACATGTGTTTTATATAATAATTAAGTTACACAAATACTGGATATAGGAATAATATTGGTATAATTAAAACAAACAAATAAGTATATATTTAATTCAAAATCTGCAATTATATAATTAACTATCTAAATAATTAATTTAAGACAAGATAATTAAAAATAACATTTTTAATTATTGAACATATAAATATATGATTTAAAATAATTATCATGGCAGAATATGTATATTTTTAAAATAAACAATTATATATAGTTTAAAAATGAATTAACATGATAATTATCTTAATAATTATCTAAATACTTAATTTAAATTAGAGGTTATACCTTATGGTCACTTAGTTTAATTAGTTATATGTAGGTAGTTTATATGCCTTAGATAAATGACCAAAATGCCCTTTTTATGCATAATTTGATTTTAAGCATATGTAACTTAATTTTTGTCACTTAAACTGATTATGCAACATATTTAAACATGTTAGGGCATATAATACTTGTCATAGGACTAGTTAGGCATCTCGACACGCGCATTCGCGAGAACGACGCGTTAAAGTAGCGTAAGCTACCTTAATGGGTCGTAACGGGTCGTAAGCACTTAGGATAGGTTCCGATTTAGGATGTAGGTTTTGTTAAACCATATCACATGAGTTCCAATACTCATTTGGTTTACAAGACCTCATTCTACCCAATCTTCCGATTTAGATGCCGATTGTTTAACTAGCGATCCGATTACTAGGTACCACTTGATTCCTTGATTTCCGAGCTTTCTTAGGAGACTTAATCGAGGATACTTACAATCTCAAGTGAGTACATAGTCCCCTCTTTTACGTTTTAAAATGTTTTGGGGTGATACATATGTTCCGATACGCTATTTTCATGATTTCGACTATATGATTACACATGCATAGTACTATCTTTTGACGAATTGAACTACTATTCATGGCTTAAACGATTGATTTCCAAAGTTTGTTAGAACTATTTGTTCATTTATACTGTCACTTATACATTCATTAACAATGATCAAGCCGATTGGTAGTACGATATAGCGCTATAGGACTAGACACCCCATTTTGTTGTATGGAATGTCAGAAACCAAATTTTTAACCAAATAGAATTTGCCTTTGTGGTATTTCTATAGTCTCTAAAGTGTAGTTTGATGCACTAAGGTTTGAATGTATTACCAAATCGCGATATATGGTATATTTTGATATACTACCAACGTGATACTGTTTTTGCTAAAGCATAGTTGATATGCTATTGTTTACTAAAGTATAATTTGATATACTACCAAACCACGAGTTAGGTATGTTTCGACATACTACCAACGTGATATTATTTACTAAAGTATAGTTGATATACTACCGACTTTGTTATTTCATAAACCAAAGTATACTTGTTGATATACTACCAAAGCATAATTGATATGCTATTTTCAAACCAAAACATAATTGATATGTTATTTACAGAACTAAAGTGTATTTGATATACTGTCGATGCTTGCATTCTTAAACCAAAGTATACTTGTGATATACTACCGAATCTATTATTTCCGAAACTAAAGTATATTCTAATATACTATCTATTTAACTATTACAAAACTAAAGTATATTTAGATATACTACTCATCCGCTTATCTCAAAACCAAAGTATATTTTTGTATATACTATAAACATTTTACCAAAACGACGCATTTTAGAAACAAAACTTTACAAGGATTCTTGGCTATTTTTGAAAACATAAAACCTTTTTCTTGTGTTATCCAAAGCCATGAATCTAATTCACAAATCCTATGTTACTCAAAGGCATTTTTATGCTGACGTACCTATTTTCACATATGTTTCAGGTACTGCTATGTGATGATTGTTGATGCATGCTACACATAGGATGGACTTGTGCCTTAGCGACTTTAAAACTTGAGAGACAATTATTTGTATTTATCTGATTTGTAATAAAACAATGAGTTCAATAATTCAATAAAACGAAACTATTTAATCCATGGTTGTGAAACAATGATTCTGTTACGACACTCCCCGACGTTTCCGCCACGATTTGTTGTTTTACGTGGTCGGGGTGTGACAGAAAAGTTGGTATCAGAGCCAATGGTTATAGGGAATTAGGTTATTAGTAATGCTTCGACCTAGACTATAACCTTCCTAGGACCCTAACACAAGTTATCTTGTGTTTAGTCTTAAAACAATACCGTCGCCTATCTTTAGGTGACAACCAAAACAAGAACACCGATTACAAATCCACTTTTGAAAACCAATCATCTCTTCTTAGATGATTTATTATAAGGTTTTGAACCTTCAAAGTTTTCAAAATCTCTTCAAAGTTTGGGTCTAAATAATGCGAACACGTGCAATCTGGAAGGGTGGATGCCTGTACCTCGAGTTTTCTGTCTAAGGCTAGAGTGTTCGTACAAATCCACACAATCGGACCAGTCACTCTTACCTGGGAACTCTTGGGGTGAGTGTCCACTTATAGGCTAAATCATGTCTTCGCGATACATTAGTATGACCCATTTACTTTGATTAGTCACAAGTGTCATTTGTTTGTTTTAGGTAACGAACAAATGATCACAATCTTCATGCTTTGTCGATATTCTTTTAAGCATTCAATTCTTACTAACCGATATCATCTCACTCGTTTCTTTTCATGTTTCTTTGCTCTTTTAGAATCGACGTGATGCACAACCTCAAACTAACGCCGAACTCGCAGTTATTATCACTCAGCAAATCGCTGCTGTACTCCCAAACCTGATAACCCAAGTAAACCAAGCAAACAACAATAACAACAATGCTCCGTGCAACTATAAGACATTCAACTCAGCTAAGCCACTCACATTTACTGGGTCTGAAGGGGCCACTGGGCTCCTACAATGGTTTGAGAGTCTCGAGAGCACGTTTCGTCATTGGCAATACCCAAATGAGCGAAAGGTTGAGTTTGCATCGAGCGTATTCCAGAAAAGAGCACTTACATGGTGGAACGGTGTGTCACACCCCCAAAAATACCACATGCGGGAGACACCGCAAGGCGTGTGACGTACCAGGATCTTAGCCACCAATCAAATTAAACTCATAATATATTTAAATAAAATTTCCATTCATTAACTTAAAGTGTTTCAGAGCGTTACAAATAATTCAAAGTCTACAGCGGAAGCATATCTCATTTGTTAAGTGTTTTATAAACCACTTGTAAAGACCATTAGACTTGTATTGCGATCCCATGTATCTCGACCCATGACCACTCCAGCCTTCCAGACAGCAAGCTCCATGATATAACTCTACAGACCTGCAAGCATGCAGACAAGTGTGTCAGACGACGCTGGTGAGTTCAAAGTTTTGTTAACGCGTTTAGATACCAGTTACCAGATTAAAACGTTTCACAAATGCATTGTTGTTAATCACACGCTTACCGCAGATGGCTCCAGATTATTTGCCCTAAACCCCATTGCCTCTATCAAAGCAATGGTCAAGATGGGGGTCATTAGTTCACTCCCGACCTCCTCGGTGCAGTGTGAGGGTGCCAAACCTAAGTAGCGCTACTAACTAATACCCCGTTGCCCTACAAGCAATAATTGGTAGGAGGAACTTGAGTGATAGATGTGACGTGTATTAACCAACAACCCAGGTTTAACATTCCAGTCAAACCCATTACCAGATGTTTACCAGAAGTCCCACCCCGGGATGCATGCTTGGAAAAAGAGCAGTGAACTCACCTTTGGTTTGCTCGGTAAGACTAGTTACTTGTTTAATAGTTGCTCAACACGCCCTAACATGGGTATCAGTAAAAATCAGTTTCGAATGCACTTATACTAGATACATACAATTAATTCACATATTCCTTAATCACATACCACATGATTTAATGTATAAGTAACACCCATATAGTTCAAGTCATGACACAATCTCCTAGCATACAATCAGTTCATAAGCCAATCCACCTCATTAATTCATATGTACAAATCATGTAACAGTTAATCCTCTGATACCTGAAAGTGTGTAACATACAAATCAGTGATCCCCGTTTAACTTGTGCGGCCCAAATGTAATCATGTGAAGCCCACATAATTCGCATGCCATTTCCTCTAATTCATTAGCCCAAATATAATAGTGTAGCCCATTTTGGTTCGAAAGCCCACTACCCAATTCCAACCTCACAATCCAGTTTCAATAACATGCACTCAATTTATATCATACTAATTCAACATTAATAACATGCACGTAGATTTTATTTACAAACATAAATACTTGCTGCCATAACTAACACAGTGGGACCCCTTTTTACCTTCCCATAGCTATTCCCAATTACCCACTAATTCCGGTCACCTCATTACATAATTTCAACAGTAGGCATTACAAGGAACACGTTAATTATAAGGAACACATCATGATTACACATGTCAACAGGTGTCCATTCCAATTATAATTATACATATCATAATTACACATATCATCTATCATCTCAATTATAAGGAACACGTCATTCCATTCAGTCATTGATATAACCATGTATTCATAAAGGACTCCACTATTAAACAATCTTAAGTCACAAGTCAAATCATCATGTTACCCCTACATCGAGAAACATGTTTCGTCAGAATGAAGGTGACGAAACTCCATGTTTCGTCGTGGAGGTGTTTGGTGAAACTTCCATGTTTCGTCATGAATAATATTGACGAAACATCAGTTTTTGTCGTGACTAACATTGACGGTTATGGTGCACCTGCAAGCCCTAATCGTCCTAACTGTTTCATCATCAATTGAACCACAATTCCTCATACTCGACTTATCACTACATGTGACACCCATGACGAAACCAGGTACACCCTAAGCGGTCCAAAACTGTAAAGCACACTTAACACTTTAATTGCGCGAAAACCCTAAAAACATGTGTGACTTATATGCTTGATTAACTGATATCGGTTATGTCTCGGAGGCATCCGAGAACACGTTATGACTGACATGACACTAATAAGGGCCAACAGTGCGAAGTTGATGTCCTTAGCCTTGAAACACATGTTAAACGGGAGTGTTCCGTTTAACAGCGCTTTAAACCTTTAACATTGATTATTATGATTATCGGTAGCAGCATTTAAGATTTCGAGTTCCAGGAACAACTTAGTTTTGTGCCTTAGACTGTGACATAAGGTTTAAAGCCAATCAGAGATCGGGCACGCAAAACGAAGCAGCTTCCCGGTTAGGGAAACGCTTTCGTTTCAGGAATAACATAAGGCAATCAAAAGTGCAAGGAACGATCGATCAAGCTTAAAAACACTTAAACCACTCTAATACGAGTCTTTTATGATTAAAACGTAACTGGGTTCGGATTTCAAGACGGTTATGCATGATTTTAAAAACCGAGTCTTTTGACACTAATTACGCGCGAAACGGAGTCCGTCACGCAAATCGAGAACGCGCGGGACCCGAAAATGAACCTAAACGCTAAACGGAAGATAAACATCATCTTTAAGCGCTCAAACGAAGCACGAGGTGTCCCTTGGGGGACCCACACCCAAACCGCCCCCACCCCCCATTATTTAATCAAAAAAATCAATTTTTTTCTTGTTTTTATTTCATTTTAACACAAAAATCCTTTCCAAAATCTGGTTTCTCTCAAGAACAACCAGCTGAATTCACAAGAAACTTCAACAAATCAAAGGTATTAACTCAAATCCATAAGGTTTTAAGCATGTTTTCTTGATTAAACTTGATTTAGGTCATGAAAACCCATTTTAATTCTTGAATTTTGGAGTTTTAAACAAGTTTAGGGGCTGAATATGAACACCATATGAATACCCTGGTGTTATATGGAAGCCATGGTTATAGATCTTTGGGTTTTGATACCCTAATCAACACCTATTCGACAGAAATCGCTTAACTAGTCGATTAACCGAAACACAATGAAATAAAGCTTGATTGATCTAAGTTCTAGCATATTTGAATTGTACTGGATGTGTAGGTACTAAATATAGCCCACACGTACTTCTGGACTCACAAGGAACGCTTGGACTCGAAGCTTGCACTAGGTATAACATCCGAAAACCGAATCTAGGATAGGCCGAATTTTGTTTTGGCTATAACTTGGTCCGTGACACTTGGATTGAGCTGAAATTTGGTGTGGTAATGAAGGGTAGTGTCACAAAGGTCCACGTAAGATTTTATAAGTTTTGGAAATTTCTACGATTTTTGGTAAAATTTTGACTATTTTACCAAAAGAATTCTGGAAAAAATACCAAATGGATTCAATAAATCACAAAATTTTACAGAGACACTAATCAAGATATGTGGAATGTTCTGGAAAAATTCGAAGTCCATTGGTTGAGTTTTGATTGGGTTAAAAATCCGCGTTTTTGCGAATTTTCGGTAGCCAGAAACGCACCGAAACGAAATCGAAAAAATCTTAAAAATTTTGGAGATGTTTCTGGAAACATAAGGGATGTCCAGGAAATTTTTGGGAAGTTTTGGATAATGATGGTAATTAATGTTAATTAGGTGGTTAAATATGGTGTTATAAATAATTTATTTAGACAAGTAAAATGCCAAAATAAATTCCCAGAAAATTTTCCCATATTCTACAGATTTTTACTGAGTTATATAAAAATTTAAAGAATTTTATTCAAATTATAGATAAAATGGGAATTTTTGGGATTAAAAATGGGTTATTTTAAATCAATTTCGGCAGTTTACCGTGTAACGAACCTGCCGGAACTGGGAACTGACCCAACCCGACAAATACTATAATTGGAACACGGGGAATATTCTGAAAGATTCCAGGGCGGAGTGGACACTTGGGGTGTGTCCAATACCAGTTCGGGAAAATCCCCGACCTTGGAAACGGAAACTCAAAATTGGGCTACCTGGACTCCCCAAACACCCAAACTCCCTTAATGAGAAGTTAATAATTCTTAAATAACAACATGTTGGTACTATTGGTATTCCTGTACCATTATCCGAACACGTTAAACTACTAACATTGGCTGGCACGCGAACCGGTGCCCGGAATCCAAATTGAAAACTAATACTACCCTGACCTCCATCACCATACCCATGTCCTATAGACTCAATCCGGGGTGAAAACTCCTGACCAAATCCAAGTTATAACTATTACCGACTTAGATACTGATTTGAGTCCCTACTTGCATGTGTGCTATTAAAGCTGATTTCGTTGATTAAACACTCTTTAGCCGAGACTACTATTTGCACTGTGAGTTTCACTCCCCCACTTTTAATCTGTTTTACTGTTTTCTGGGGTAATTTGCATGTTACAAACTGTGTTAATTACACCAACTTGCTATGATGTGAATTATCTAACACACGATATTAGCCCCGATACAAGTGATTAACGTAAGCCGTGGGCAGTGGATAGTACTATTGGTCTGACAAACCCAGTTGCCCGCCGGACAGGTGCAGCCGGCAGCCAGGCAACTGCACGCGTCCTAACTAGGTTATGTTGTTAGACATAACTACCCGAGGGCATTAAACTGCACGTGATGCAGGTGGTGCGATTAAGTGTCTGTGTGACACAGTACGATTAAAACAGTCTAGGTTTCACTTGTGACACTCGTGTAATTCCATCTGTGAACCGTGATATGTGCAATTAAACATGTTGATACATTTTGAAACGAAACAACCAAACCAGTGGAACTCACCGGCACCGTTTAGCTGACCTTTTTAAAAACTAACATGCATTTCAGGTAAAACGAAACAGGAGTGAACATGTGCGTATGGAAGGATCTAGTAGGCGGACGTAGCATAATAAAAGCTATAATGGCTTGTAGTACTGCTTTTAATTTATGGTTTGTAATGTGATAGTTCGAAGACGTTGTAACCGATGCTCCTGTTTTATGTAATGTAATGTTTTTAAATTATGAGGAGTGCCATGTGTCTGCTGCACCCCGCGATTGTCTTCCGCTGCAAGTCGGGGTGTGACACTACATCATATACAATACATACAAACATCTGAACATCTAACAATGAAGGCATACATTAACCCAGGAAATCACACCTTGATTACATGCACATATCGACACCAATCAACACAAACTAATAGCAAGAAAAACACTCATCGGACCAAGGAAGTTCACTTCAGTTGCATATTCATAACAACATCACATAGCATATATATAAACATATAAGTGAAACAAGGATAAAACACTAACCCGACGAACGAACAAGATGATCTAGAAGGTTAACACGCCAGGAGAGGGGGGGGGGTCTACTGCCGTCGCTCTTCTAGAGGGATATAGGGTTTGCAATGAATTATGAAATGTGCCCCATGTATGATACGCATACATTAGAGGGGAAGAGATGGGCCAATGTTTGCCTCATGATCTTGGCGGCCCAAACCAAAACACTAGCGACCGACCCAAGGTGGTTTAAGAACGATTAAGGCCCAATACTAATTACGTGATACAATAAAACCCACATACACATTCAAAAATCATTTATGTTTAACCAGTTTAACAAAATCCCGAGCGTTTAACAGATTCACTAAAGCAAAGAGTGTGTAAAGAAATAATAATAATGAGGAATCGGAATCACAAGATTAAAAGACACTAACCATGAAGTTCGGGTTGTCACATCATCCCCAGCTTAAAAGAAATTTCTTCTCGAAATTTGATAAGTACACAAAAAATAGCGAGGTGATAGATCAGGATGACTGTGGATTTTCCGCGGGTACCACATCATACCTAACTTGAAAGGGAATTTCGTCCTGAAATTCGCCAGTGACATCAGGAGTTACTTCAACCGTTTGAATAACCAAGGACACTAGAGCTTACTCCAATCATTGCGTTCCTACGTGAACCCCGGTCCATGTCTTGAGTTCCAACGAACCCTCACGATTGGAATTCGACTATGCTAACGAACTTTGACGTCCTGGTCCATGATTTCAGTAGATTCCTCAACAACAGCAACTTGTCATTAACCTCAGACTCTAATAAGGGTATCACAAGCGTTTCATCAAACAAATACTGCCTTAGATTCGAAGACATAAATGATATCATGCACGTTACCCAATTCGTCGGGTAACTCGGGTTTATAGGTGGTGTGACAGATTCTTTCCAGAATTCCAATTAACTCAACGTAACGTAAATTAAGCTTGCCACGCTTCCCAAGCATACCACACCCTCCCAGGGTGAGATTTTCAACAAGATACGACCGCCTACAACGATTTCCGATCCAAGCAATCTTCCCAAGGGTCTCGAGTACTAGTTCTGGATATGTGATTGGGTTGTCACCCACCTTAATCCAACAAGGAGGTTGGCATTATCACACATGCAATGCCTCAAACAGAGTTGTATGCATACTAAAACGGTAACGGCTGCAGTAGAACTCACCCAAAGATAAGTGTCCTCCAAATGTTTACCAGAGTCAATCACGCACCTGCTCGCAGCATGTCTTCGTGTGTCAAGATGGTTCGTTACTCCATCCGGTCGTCCTACAGTGATAAGTAATGCTCATGTCGAGATGTGAGCTAAGGGTGTCATGTATTGCCTGACATAAATCAGGTATAGATCAAAGTCAAAGGTATCAGGAGTTGGCACCTCATGCCTAAAACCCGCCTCTCTCAGAGGAATATTCAAAAGCTATGTAGACTTGTCAGTTTCCCTGATTTGCAAGAAAGTGTGCTGGTTACGTGAGTCAATCAATGATCACCCAGTTGGTATCGTTCCTGTTCTGAGTTTTTTTTTGGTACACCAGTGACAAACTCCATGGCCATCCGTTCCAATCTCCAAATAGGTGTTTCTGATTACTGACACGAACCGGAAGGTTTCTGATGTTCCACCTTGACTTTCGCACAAGTCAACGTCATTCACATGCTTCGCTGTGTAGGCCTTCAAGCCCAGTTGCCAGAACAAGATCCTCCGATCCTAGCATATTCCATCAAATCCAGATGACCAGTATTTCGAGGCTGGTGTGCTTCGCTCAACACAAGTTCCCTCAGATTGCTGTACAGTAGAATCCATATTTGTTCCATGAAGTAGTGAGTACCGTCCAACTTGCCAGAAATTGCTCTTCCATGCCCCGCATGGACCCAACGTGAAATTCCTCTTTCTTTAGTGCTTCGGTTTGAACAAGATGAATCTGATCGGGTAGGCTAGAGTCGATAGTGAGCTGCATGCTCATACATATTTTGGGTTCCATAGTCGTAACCGCTCGAGAGTTCCATCCAATGATGTCATCACATGTTTAGCTTTTTCGAACAAGGGTACACGGGAGGTCCTTGTGATCGGTCTAAGTAGTGCATTCGGTACCGTCCAAGTGATGCCTCCAACTTAAATCCAAAGACCACGGTTTCCATCGCAGGTTGTGTGTCATGCAGTTCCTCGTTGTAACTCCATTACGTAAGTCATCACTCTATCGTGTTGCATCGGTGTGTAACTGGGACTCTGATTCGGAGCATCATGGTATACCACTAGATCACTTGTACCCTTAGGTAAAGACGATGCTCAGTGCATTGTAGATTTGGGATTCGAAAGCTGAAAAGACGCCCTCCTGTTTTGTCTTCCACGAACACAGCACCCTGCTGTGCTAGCGAAATTTAAGCTGCGCGATCTTTGAAAATCCGGTGATGATTCTGCAATAGTATCTAGTAAGACCAAGAAATTGCTGTATCCTCGAAGGACTCTTTGGGGTTGATCCGTTTCAGATGAAAGGGGTCTTAGCGAGATCCACGTGTATTCCCACTTCGTTGATTACATGACCAAAAATGTACCTCTCGAATCCAGAAGTTAGACTTCACCAGACTTCGCGTGTAGTAGCTCTAAGATAAGGTGCAAATGCCGCCTAGGGTGTTCCTTCCTCCTGGAAATGATTCAAAACGTCTTAATAAACACGGTCGATTCTTATAGTCCATAAAGCTGCTGGTGTGCTGTTTACCTCAATGATCATGATGTACAAAGTTGCAATGGCCACATTACGTCCGATATGCCGTTCTAAGAGCATCCTCCCCTTGGACTTCCATCTGATGATAGTTCGTTCGTTAGTCAATCCTCGAATGGGAACTTGTGTGACACCTGTGCCTCCACGGCCATCAAACAAATACCAAACTAACGAAATATTATATTTCATACTTGGGATTTGTATAAATATGTGTATCAATTGCACATATCAATTCTTGTTCGATTTCGGGCTCTAAATCGCCTTCTGGAAGGTTATACGCGCACTGATGCATAAATATAACCAGTTTAATGCAACAAATACTCCGGAATAGTGACATAGGCTTAACATACCTTAAATAACCTTTACATAACTTAGAAATAAGTTTTGGACGGTTTGGTGTGCCCAAATCAAGTTTATTCGCTTATAGGGACTAAAATCGACAAACTGCGAAAGTATGCCGATTCGTACTGTAACGGACATTCCGGAACATGACCATAAGTTAAACATGCCCTAAATATCCTTTACATAGCTTAGAAATAGGCTTTGAGGGGTTAGGTGTGCTAAAATAAACTTTTTGGTCATTCAGGGACTAAAAGCGTCAAAAAGTGCATAAGTTTGCATTTTCGCGCATATCTTACGTTCTGAATACATCCGGACATCCAAAAATTTATGTAAGCATTAAAATATTTTATTTTAGTGTTTGGCATGATAAAAATCCATTCGTTGCGTAATTTGGATCGTTTTTGCGTCCATTACGACTTCCGTCGTAATTAACCGAACAACGCAACCGTACGACCAAACGAACCGACATCCGAGATATTTTTGAGCATGTTTTGAGTTCCCTACACTTTAACATCATTTTAGAGCCTTAAAATGTGGTTAAAGGGTCTTAAACGTGTCGAAACGCATCAAAAATCAAGTTTGGAGTCTCAGTGGCCTGTTCTGCCAAATTTCAAACTTGCTGGTCTGCAAGGTCCTTACGGACCGTAAGGGGAGTTGCATACGGTCCGTAAGCAGCCCCCAGATACCAGAAACTGATTTCCAGCTATTTCCAGCTGTTCCCCATGGTTGCAAATGGTTTTTGAAGTTCCTATGGGCTGGTTTTGAGTGCCCAAGGTATTACAAATCAGGGGGCACAAGTGTAAGGTTGAGATCAAAGCTCGGTTTTCGATGAACGATCTTAACGGTCCTAAGAAATCTATAAATACCCCCCACCCCTTTTGTTGCAACCCACATTTGAATCTGATTTCTGCTCTCTAAGTTGAAGTTTATGCTTCATACCTGAGAGTAAATCGGATCAAATCTTGCAGGGACCCTTTGTAAGTATTCCTTCGTTCTGTTTATTCGTTTTTAGCATTAAAGTTAAACTGCGTTTTACTTTCTGCATTAACCAATTTATGGTCAATACGAAGTTCGTTTGAACTGCATAACGTGAGCGTAATCACGATGGTTGTAGTCCCTAGTGACTATACCTACTGATTACCATGTTATCTAGGCTCAGTGACGAGTCGTAGTTTCGGTCAAAATGCGTATCCTTGCGTATTTTGTAACCAAACTACTTGTGGGTATCAAGACCCTTGGTCTTGATACCAAACTTGTTTTCAAACCTCGTTAAACATGTGTTAACATGTTTAGCTCGTCACTTTTAGATTTGTGCTTGTGTAGGGTCGTAAAGGTAAGCGATCTAATCAATCGCTTATACTTTCGAACCCGACCCCTTTGGTCGATCATTAGGATCCGACTAAACACATTAGGTGACCATAGTTGTATAGGGAATAACCTTCTGAGGTTATACCTTATGGTCACGTCGTTTAGTTAGTTGTATGATAGGTAATATATATGCCTTAGGAAAATTACCAAAATGCCCTTTTTATGCCAAATTTCATTTTAAGCATACGTAACATAATTTTTGATATCTAAACTGATTAGACAACAATATTAGACATGTTAAGGCATATAATACTTGTCACAGGACTAGTTAGGCGTTCCGAACGCGTTTTACACGAACGACGCGTTAAAGTAGCATAGGCTACCTAAACGGGTCGTAATGGGTCGTAAGCACTTAGGTTAGGTTTCCTTTTAGTATGTAGACTTTGTTAAACCATATCATATGAGTTCCAATACTCATTTGGTTTACGAAACCTCATACTATCCGATCCTCCGATTTAGGTCCGGTTATTTATGTAGTTATCTATATAGGGTGCCGTTTGATTCCGTGATCCCTCTAGCTTGCTTGGTTGTTGTTCAAAGACTTCTAAGCACCCTCAGGTGAGTACATAGTCCCCTCTTTTACTGTTTTTCAAACGTTTTGGGGTGAAACACATGTGCCTACTTGTTATTTTCATGCTTTCCATGTTTTCATATCATATACTTGCTATGTTCATTAGTACACTATTAGTACATGATTTCATTATGTTTTGCTATGTATGTTTACTTAACATGCTAGCACATTGTTTTACATTACATTTCTTTTGCTATGTATGTTTACTTAACATGCTAGCACATTGTTTTACATGACTTTTCTGCTTTGTATGTTAACTTAGCATACTTAGTACATTGTTTTACATTGCATCTCTGTTGCATATGTTCTCGTAACATATGGACACATTGTTTTATATCTCTACCTTGTATGTTCACTTAGCATACTAGGTACATTATTTTCATAAAACATGCTTACATTCGGTATATCATTTGGTTTGTTTAACGGGACTAAATTACATTCATTAACACCGATCATGCCGCTCGGTAGTAGGTAGTGGTACCATAGGACTTGACAAATCCCGTTCCTAAAACCCTAGGTTTGTTTGGGTGGAAGGAATGACCGAATCCGAAAACATTTCTTTTGATAACCTTCACTCTAAGGTTATCCGTCTGTCTCAAGGCTTGAATGTAGGCGTTTAACATAACCGCATAGATGTTGTATCAGTAAAGCATGCATTATTCTACAAAGCATAACTTTTGATTTATTCAAATACTTTGTTTTGTACATTTTTACTTGTGGTTTAAGTAGTCTCATTTTACTTACCATACATAACTTTTGTTTACACATTACATGATTTACATTTGATGGTTTTCACACAAACATTTGACATTTGACTATACATAAACATTTTTACATTGGTGGTTGGTTTTGTTTAAGTGATTTAAATAACGAGGCGTGTGTAATAAGATAAAAGCATGGTGGATACGCCGCTGGTACTTCCTATATATAAGTGCTTTGATAGTATTACATATCATAGCGTTATTTAAACCATTTTAATATTTGACATATTACATTTTACACAAATGACATGTTTTCACTAAACAATTGTTTTACAAAACAACTCATTTTATACAAACTCATTTTTACTTGGTTATTCATTTAACCTTACATTACTCTTTTACATATCATCTACTTTATCATCGCTTTTCAAATGATTTATAAAAACAAAACGTTTTACAAGGATCATGACTGACTTTTGTTAAACAACTTCTTCTAAACTTATAAGTCATGAATCCTATTTTCACAAAACCTATGTATCTCACAGGCATTTTTATGCTGACGTACCTATTTTCACATGTGTTTCAGGAAATGATGCACAGGATTGATTAAGATACACGTAGGCAGACTTGGGCCTTAGTGACATTAAAAGATGCAAGACTAGTTAATTATGTTGTGTTTCTTTGTTGTTAAGACATAGTAACTCTTTTAATCAATAAAACAAAATTTCAAATTTCCATGTGTTATGAAACAATGATTCTGTTACAACACTCCCCGATGATTCCACCACGTTTTGTTGTTTTACGTGGTCAGGGTGTGATAACTTGTCCCTTGCAACGGGTCGACAGGTTGTCAATACATGGTCGAGGCAAGCGGTTCTTAACTGTCACTTTGCTGAGTTCTCAATAGTCAGTACACATACGAAAAGGCCTATCTTCACGAGTATAACTGGGGCTCCTCAAAGCGAAAAGCTAGGTCTGGCCGAACTCCTGTTCAACACCCTCCTGGTGCAAGACGGTAAGAGTATGAGTAATCAGAGCTGCCTTCGGCGTGAGATCAAACTGAGATTCCGACTAACAGTTGTGGAAGTAAACCTGAAAGTTCCTCAGGTAGCACACCGAGAAAAATCATGAACAATTGGTGGATCCTCGATCCTCTTTTTCCATAGCCTTAACATCAGTAATGGTTGCTAACGTAGCGGGGTAATCCCTCCGTAGACACTTCTGTGCATTCATAGCAGAAACGACGCTAACCCTTGCGCCACTCTGACGCTTTAGAACAGATAACGATCCTCCACTAAGGAGAGGGGTAAGCAAAATTTTTTCCTAACAGGGTATATCTGCGCGATATCTGGATAACCAATCCACACTAACTACTGTGCCAAAACTATCAAGGGTAGCAGAAAGAAGGTCGATGTCGAACACTTATCCCACAAGGTCGTGTTTACATCCCAACGAACAAATAAGGAGTCAATTGACTTGCCATCAGCCGATTCCACAACAGGTTCGATTTCAAGAAACATTAGGGTTAAGCAGAATAGAGACGAAGCGATTAGCTACCCATACAAGCTACCATGCTGCTGTAATCCTGGCGTCGCCCACGCCTATAACAACCCTAAAGAAAACCGACACCCTCGAATTTTTCCGACACCCTAATATATTTTAAAATACCCCAATATGTCCTAAAATACACCCCATACGTGAAAAAGAACCCCGAATACCTTAAATATTATTAATAATAAATAAAAAAAAATCAATTTTTGGGTTTGTCGCGGGCCGCGTAGACCCCTTAGGGATCTTACGCGGGCCGCTAGAGATCAAGAATGTGGCGTAGCCCGGTGATGACACGTGTCATCATCGTGGCAGGTCTAGTCGATGACCCGGATTAGCTACAACGTTGACCAAGGTTGACGCGGGCCGCGTAAGCCCTTGTCTTCCTTTACGCGGGCCGCGAGAGGACCAGAAATCAGCACTATATATAGAGGGCATCGGATCTTCAGTCTGTCCGCTCACTTTTTTTCTCAATCATGAAAATCTGATAGTAGGCATTATACTCGGGTCTAATACCCCCCTAAATAGCGAAGTTCTGCTCCGTTGTTGTCACACCCCGACCGCGTAAAACAACAAACCGCGGCGGAAACGTCGGGGAGTCGTGTGGCAGACTTATTGTTTCAAAACACATGATAATTAAAGTTAAGTTTTACAAGCTTAAATTATTACATTGTCTTAGTTCAAACAAAACACATAACATAAAAGATGATAACTTTCTTGATTTTAGATTTGGGCCCAAGTCGCCCTAAGTGAAGCTCGCTCACATCAAACATTCGCTCCTGAAACATATGTGTAAGTAAATACGTCAGCATAAAAATGCCTGTGAGTAACATAGGTTTAGTGTTGAAGATTCATGACTTTGAATATTAGAAGAAAACTTTAACGAAAAGTAGTCATGAACCTTATAAAATATTTTCTTTTATAAAATCATATGAAAATCAAATGATATAAAAGAATGATGTATGGTTAAGTAAATAACCAAATGAAAATAATATGTATAAAATATGTCATGTCTTGTCTTTGTTGAAGTGGTTTAGATAACGCCACGATATGCAATACAATAAAAGCACTTATATATAGGAAGTACCAGCAGCGTATCCACCATGCTTTCATCATATTACACACGTCTCGTTACTTAAATCACTTATTAATAACCATGAAATAATGTCTTGTTTAAATGTCAATGTCCAATGTCAAATGTCAAATGTCATGTGTAAACAATGTCTAATGTCAAGTATAAACAAATGTCTTTTGAAATCCAATGTCATGTACAAAACAAGGTCTTTGAAATAACCAAGAGTTAAAATCAAAAATTATGTTTTGAAAACCATTGCTTTTATCGATATGAACATTTATGTGGTTTGTCTATCGCATACACTCAAGCCTTGAGACTGTCGGATAAACCCTTATCAGGATCAAGGTTTATAAAAAATGTATTCGGATTTTGTCATTCCCCTTCCGAAATTTCCTAGAAAGCGGGAACGGGATTTGTCAAGTCCAATAGCGCTATTACATACTATCGAGCGGCGTGATCAATGTTAATGAATGTACTACTCCGTTAAACATACCAAATGTCTTTTTCAATGTAAGCATGTCATGAAAATGTCTTTGTAAAACCATGTAATAGGCATACTAAGTCATTATGCCAAATAAAATGTCTTTGAAATAATGTATTATATGTAACAAAACATGTATAATGTCATGAAAACGGAAACTAAAGTTATGCACATATGCTTCACCCCAAAACATTTGAAAAACGTAAAATAGGGGAACTATGTACTCACCTTTGGGTGCGTTTTTATATGTTAACACAATCCCTCAAATTGTTTATTCATCCTAAATTAAATAAGAACGATTTAATAATCAAAAACTCACAAAAATACCTAAGTTTCTCCGATACTTAGAATTTTCACATAACTTCGAGATTTTCTCGAAAAGTTATTATTTTTGATTATGTTGGTGTGAATATATATATATATATATATATATATATATATATATATATATATGCGTTCACATATATATTTAAGAACTTTGCGACTTGAACGATTTTATTGGTGACACTCATCATGTTATAAGCAATATATCTATGATTTGCGCGTCGTAATATATATACTCAAATGTAACATACTAATAATAGCGTAATAAACATAATCTTGTCAAGTATTAACATGTCATCATACACATATTATAAAACACATAACACATTGTAACACATAAAATTTACCCATGAACAACCCATTATAGTGTATGTTGAAAAACACGTATTTTAGCGATTCGGTAACATTTTTGGGCGCCGGAAGTCACGTATGACTAACCAAACACCAAGTAAACTTAATATAAGTTAAAATACTTATTTTTATATCAAAAATATCAGTTTACTTACTGATCTAAAATAGTTTTATAAAAATCCTCCGAAAAGCCGATTTTTAACCGTTTTACCGCATAGTTTTGCATCAAGCGTTACCCTAACCATCCCAAATCGTAACGACTTGATATTTTAACATAACCCATGTTATTTACTGAATGAAATAGTGGTTATACTCATGATAGTGCAGGTCTCACATAAAGCACATAAATCATGCAAATTTCACATATTTTACCACTTTCTAAGCTATATGTACAACATGCAAAGCTATCAAACCTATGACAAAGTCTCATGCCATTATAATATACCAAATAATGTTATTTTTAGTGTTTATAATCTGTTCTAAAACATTTTTGTCATACAATCAATTTTTTTTCATTTCTTGAGCTTTAAATCAACATGCGTTCTTATGTACAAGTGTCTAAAGCACACTATCACATCATCATCATTTCATATGAATTTAAATGCATCAAACATGTAATTTATTCATGTTTACTTACTGATTTAATTGAACATTCATCATATCATGCACAAATCATCAAACACTTGCATTTTAACTATCATTCAAGAACAAGCAACAACTTAAAAATTCTCAAATATGTCTAATAAATTTTTGGCCATTTACATGTCAAAATACTAAAATTATTTCAAATTATAACTCATGATTCAATCACTCCTTTATATCTCTAACATATTTGCACATAATCTTATTCATGCAAGCAAACATCCTAAACAAGTATTTATCAAAAATCAACTCAAACTCAAATCTCATACACATACATATATATATACGGTTATATATACACACATATATACTACCATTTTTATTTTGTATCAAGACCCATTTCTTTTTAGATTTCAAGTTTGTGAAAAATTTCAAGATTCAAGAGAAACTTCTAATCATCAAGAACAACCAAGAATCAAGTGTATGATTTAAACATAAACTTTATACCTTCAAGATTCAAGTGAGTTTTTGATGAGATTTTGATGATATGGAGCTTGAAATCACTTGAAAACACCTTGGAAACTCCTTTGGATCTTCACACCAACTTGAAACTAGCTTGGAATGGAGTTTAATCTTCAAGAACAAGGTTGCAAAATTGAAAATGGGAGTGGTGGTGGTGTGTACGGTTATGGGGGAGAGGAAGAGAGTGAGGGAGATGGAGTGTAGTTGTGAAGATATGATGAAGATCTCTTGAATATTCACCCCATACTTATAATCATCTCTTCTCAATATCTTGTCCATACAATCAAGCAAAGATCCAATAAAAATCAAATCAAATCTTGGAGTATGGTGGTGGGTCCTTGTGACCGTAAATTCCAAGGGGGGGGGGTAAATGTAAGTTTGAATGGTAAAAATAGATAATAGTTGGAGGTTAAGTGTAATGTCTAGTGTTTTAAATCCCGGTTTATGGCGTTTTATATTATTTTTATTATTCTATAAAAATAAACTCGCCAAAATATTACTGAAATAAATATCAGTTGCCGAGACTGGCTGCGTTGTCTGCGTTTTGCAGTAGAAACACTGTGTTACGCGGTAACACGCGGTACGCGCTTAAACTTTGAAAAATAACGTTTTTAAGCGTTTTAATTTATTTTTCAACACGAACATGATTAAAAATAAAATTTTAATCATAACAGAATATTTTTAGGATTTAAATATTATCCGGGCGGTCACCAACGTTCGTTTCGCAGTTTTGTCGCAATTAGTTCTTAAGTTCGAACAAACATGTTTTTGCCATACCGAATCCTTCGAAACTTATTTCTAAGTTATGTAAAGGGTATTTAGGGTATGTTTGGATTATGTTATTGTTCCGGAGTGTACGTCGCGTTAAACTGATTACGTTCACATAACGGTTTACGATTTCACTTCCAGAACAGGTTTGAGAGTTTGGAATTGAACAATGATTGAAAACGTACTAATGTCATAAATAATTAAACAAATATTGAAATTAAAACACCATATTTCATTAAATACAAAGTTGTTCGGAACAGTACAAGGATTAAAATACACAGACACAGTTGTAAGTATCATAACCCCTGGATACGTATTAGATACTCTGCCCGATTGATCTAGGGTTCCGTAATGGCTGTCGTGGTTCTGCCCGACGTAGTCGTTGGAATGCCGTCTCGGGGAGGATATTACTAATGTTAAAATGGGTTATTATGCTAACACGTGTGCATTTGTGTAATTTATAGATAATTCCCAGGGAACCCTTACAGAAAATCTAAGACAGCAATGTGAGTTGATCCGCCTTTTGTAAACTTTTTGTTAACTGTTTTTACAAAACCTCATCCAATTAAATGTATATTAAGCAGTTATTGAGTATTTGTAAGAATACAATTATCATGAGTATGTTGGGGTTTTGTATACAAAATTTGTTACCACCTGGTCAAGGAGTAAGATTTCCACAAGTCGGGTCTGACAGTACCATGGATGTTAATTGATATAACTTGGAAACAAATGTAATTACGAGATCGCCCTCAATACTGTACAATGGTTTTTATTTAAACTTGATTAAACTGGGATTCACTCACCAGTATTTCCCACTGACAAATGTTTTTAAAACTCGTTTCAGGTAACAATTTGTGAAAGCCAAATAGAAGCCAGCTGGACAGCACTGAAGGCTTGGAAAAGTGGCAATAAAGTTACCTAAAATAAAATAGATGTTTTTATTAAATAAAAATAGGATTTATTCCTATGAAAATGTGTGTACTGCAAACTTGGGTTTTGTCCCAATGTGTTTAATATTATGATAATGTGGTATTTTACTCTGAACAAATATTTCCTAACTACGGTCCTGATGAAAATTCCGCTGCCAAATTAGACAATACCAGATACCACCGAAACTGGCTCGCGGCCGCCCGTTTCCGAGGAGATAGGGATCGGGGGTTGCGATAGAAGGTGGTATCAGAGCTAAGCCACTGATTCAGCCACAGAAGTGTTCTGCTGACATCAAAATTTAAATTGTTAGGAAATAAATCATGGGAATACGTGCATAATTGTATTTTATTGCTATGTGTTATTTGACTATTTGTTAGTTTATAGTATGAGCGACCAAGGACCATCTGACGTGTACCGTCAATTGTCTGGTTCGCCTAGAAGCGAAGGTGCCTCTTCTCAGCCTGCCCTCTCAGGGTACTCTGTTGATACAGAAGAAGGAATATTCGTGTTTAAAACTCAGTCCGAGGAGCCATTCCCTCAGAAAAAGAGAGGATGGTTCAGTCGAGGGGCACATGAGCGTAGGAAGCGTATGAAAAGGTTACAAGACCAGAGAGCATTAGCAGCAGCTAAAAGAGAAACATCCACATCCTAGCAACCACTGCAGCTGACCCTAACCTGGAACAAATGATAGCACCCCAACCACAACCACCAATTCCTGAGCAACCAATGGAAATAGAAAACCCCGAAAATCAAGTAGAAATGCATGACTTCAATCCGGAAGAAATACCTAGGGTACCTGCACCAAACCCCTTAGACCCAAATTACGACCCCTGGTGGGATGATAATAGGGACTATGTGCAACGCTACCCGATACATGAAGACATGCCCATGCCAAACATAGGAGCCTACCTAGGTTTGGATCCTTTAGATCCCTATTACCATGATGTATTCATTAGGGAGAATTTAGAGAATCCTTACCAATTTCAGGCCCCTACACCTCCATACCAGGAACCCGCACCCCAGATTCCGAACCCAGTCCTAGAACCTGCACCCCCAATGAGTGCAGAAAATGTACAAGAACTTAGAACATTTGGTGAGAAAATTTTAGAGAGCAGTGAAAGAATGAGACAGGTGGGTGAGCGACTCGTCTGGAAGTACGACGAGCGCAATATGGATTTCTGGATGAATCCATATCCATAAATGTGATAGTGGAAACGGTAGTAATAATAATATTTATAATAAAATAGTATAATATGTGTGTATGTGTATGAAAAAAAAACTACTGATGCCTACTACTAGTGGTATAGTTTTAAATTTTAGTTGGTATTGTAATTTTAATTTCAGTACTGGTGTGTAATAGATGCATAGTATATGAATAGAGTAAAGTCGCAATGATCGACACTTTTGACCAAAATGCGTGTCATGTGATTGGCTATATTAAATATTATTTTGTGATATTAATACATGGTAAATGTTTAAAATTCAGATGGCCGACGAAGTAAATCAAGGAAATCTGAATAACGATAACCAGAGTAACATTAACTTAGTTAATGAGAATCCGAGCATCAATAACAATGGAAACCAAGTGGATAATAGTGCTATCCAACACATAGTGGCACAAGGAATTATAGATGCAATGCCATTTATTCTCCAAACTGTTAAGGATGCTGATAATAAGAGTAAACATAGCAGTAAGCGACCAACTGAACCAGAAAACAGCGTAAACAATGGACCTGTACTTCAAGTACCCATTCCCAAAAGGAGAAGAACCGTGTCTTACGGTTGTTCTTATAAAGAATTCTGGTCCTGCAAACCAATAGAGTTCTCGGGCAATGAAGGACCCATTGCAGCTCTACGCTAGATAGAAAAGACTGAGGCTGTTTTAAAAATAAGCAAGTGTGCTGAAGAAGACAAGATAATGTTTGCTTCTAATTTATTTAAAAACTCAGCCTTAGAATGGTGGAACACTATCCTCCAGTCTAGAGGAAGTGATAGGGTTTATAACATGGAATGGGAGGAATTTAAAAATATGGTAGAAAGGAAATTCTGCCCTCCCAATGAAAAGGAACAGATAGCGAATAAGTTTCTAAACCTAAGGATGACTGGGGTAGATAGTAAGGGTTATACTACCACATTCTTTGAATATGCTAGAATAGTACCAACCCTTGCATCACCTGAACCGGTATTAATCTCCCGTTACATATGGGGATTAATTGGAGAGATTAGATATGTGGTCAAGGTAGCTAGACCCCAAACTATAGAAGAAGCTGTAGAACTAGCAAATACCTTGACAGATGAGTTAATCCGTACTAGAGAAGAAGACCAAAGGAGAAACCTAACCCAAAGACTTACCCAAGAATTCTGTTCTGGGAATTTTAACCATAGGAATATAGGTTCTACCTCTGCACCATACTGCAAAGCTTGTAAGAAAAAGCATTCGGGAAAATGCTTCGCTCACTGCAACTTCTGTAAGTTACCAGGACACAAGGAAGAAGACTGCAGGAGAAAATCCAGTAATGGACTATGCTTTAACTATGGAGAAAAAGGTCATATCAAGCCGAACTGTCCGAAATTGGCTCCAGCTGCGAACAACAAGAACACTAAAAATGCTAGAGCATTCGTTCTGACTGCAGATGAAGCCAAGATGATTCAAGACGTGATAGCCGGTACGTTTTTAGTTAATGATGTTTTTGCTAAAGTATTATTTGACTCTGGTGCAAACCAAAGTTTTATTAATACTTCATTTTGCAAACTCCTTAATCAACCATTAACTAAACTACCACAAGAATGTCTAGTCGAGACAGCGAATGGAGAAACGGTTAGGATTTCTGAAATCTTGCAGGGAGCAAGAATAGAATTTTTAAACCAAAAGTATATTGCAAATCTTTACCCAATGAATCTGGCAGGATTTGATATTGTATTAGGAATGGATTGGTTAATAGCCAATAAAGCCAATATTTTATGTGATCAAAAGTCAATTCAAGTAAATTCACCAAAGGGTGAAAAGATCACAATTAAAGGTGATAAACCATCTAGATCCACAAAATTCATCTCTGTGATGAAAACTGCAAGCTATATAAGAAACGGGTCTATAGTGTATTTGATTTCTATAATCACTAACACTGAAGGAAAAGAACTAAAAGATATTCCAGTAGTGTCCCAGTTTTCAGATATATTTCCAGAAGAATTACCAGGACTACCGCCCGACAGAGAAGTTGAATTCAGAATCCATCTACTGCCAGGAACATCACCAATTTCCAAAGCACCTTACCGTTTGGCACCCGCCGAAATGCAGGAACTGAAGAAACAGTTAGACGAATTATTGGAGAAAGGATTTATACAGCCAAGCTCGTCGCCATGGGGAGCACCAATTTTATTCGTTAAAAAGAAGGACGGATCGATGCGTATGTGCATTGACTACCGTGAATTGAACAAAGTCACGATTAAGAATCGGTATCCATTACCAAGAATCGATGACCTGTTTGATCAATTGCAAGGAGCTTGATTTTTCTCTAAAATCGATTTAAGGTCAGGATATCATCAATTAAGGGTACAGGAAGAGGACATTCCTAAAACTGCATTTAGAACAAGGTATGGTCATTATAAATTTACTGTCATGCCATTTGGTTTAACCAATGCCCCAGCTGCATTTATGGACATGATGAACCGAATATGTAAGCCATATTTGGATAAATTCATAATTGTTTTTATTGATGATATTCTCATCTATTCTAAAAGTAAAGAGGAACATGCAAAGCATTTGCACGCACTTTTAAGTCTATTAAGAAAAGAAAAGCTTTATGCTAAGTTTTCCAAATGAGAGTTTTGGTTAGAACAAGTACAGTTTCTTGGACACTTAGTTAATCACGAAGGAATTCATGTGGATCCAACAAAGATCGAGGTGATTACCAAATGGAAAACCCCTGAGTCACCAACCGAGGTTAGAAGTTTCTTAGGATTGGCCGGATATTATAGGAGGTTTATTCAAGATTTTTCTAGAATAGCCATTCCTTTAACTAAGTTAACCTGTAAATCCATTAAGTTTGAGTGGGGATCAAAACAGGAAGAAGCTTTTAGAATTCTTAAGCATAGATTAACCCATGCACCCATATTAGTGTTACCAGAAGGAACTGAAGATTTTGTAGTATATTGTGACGCTTCTAAGTTAGGTTATGGATGTGTGTTGATGCAATGCCAAAAGGTTATAGCTTACACCTCTAGACAACTTAAGAATCATGAGGAGAATTATTCAACCCATGACCTAGAATTAGGAGCTATAATTTTTGCCCTTAAAATTTGGAGACATTACATTTATGGTAGTAAGTTTACCATATTTACCGATCATAAAAGTTTAAGATATGTTTTTGGGCAAAAGGAATTGAATATGAGACAAAGACGCTGGATGGAGATACTTAGTGATTATGATTGTGATATCCAGTATCATGAAGGAAAAGCAAATGTAGTGGCAGATGCTTTAAGCCGAAAGTATCACGAAAAACCAAAAAGGGTACGTTCTCTTAAATTAAATTTGCAAGTAGATTTAAATGATCAGATAAGAAAAGCACAAGAATCAGTAATCAAGGAGGATACTGAAAAATTAAAAGGAATGATTAAGGAATTAGAGCAAGGAACAGATGGAATTTGGAGATTCCATAAACAGAGAATGTGGATACCTAAATTAGGAAACCTACGTCATCGTATATTAGAAGAAGCCCATAAATCTAAGTATACAATGCATCCTGGAAGTGATAAGATGTACCAGGATTTAAGAAAGAATTTATGGTGGATAGGAATGAAAAAGGACTTAGCAACCTATGTTTCTAAATGTTTAACTTGTTCATAAGTTAAAGCTGAACATCAGAAACCCTCAGGTTTGTTACAACAGTTAGAAATGCCCGTATGGAAATGGGTGATAACAATGGATTTTGTTACTAAATTACCCAAAAACAAGAAAAGGTAATGATACAATCTGGGTGATTGTAGATAGGCTAACCAAGTCAGCTCATTTCATACCAATGAAAGAAACTTTCAATATGGAACAGTTAGCTAAATTATATGTAAATGAAATCGTTTCATTACATGGAATACCTTTATCAATTGTTTCTGATAGGGATAGCCGTTTTACCTCTCATTTTTGGGCAAGTTTCCAAAAAGCCATGGGAACCAAGTTAAATCTAAGCACATCTTACCATCCTCAAATGGATGGACAAAGCGAAAGGACAATTCAGACGATGGAAGACATGCTTAGAGCTTGTGTAATTGATTTCGGAAGTAATTGGGACAATCACTTACCTTTAATAGAATTGTCTTATAATAATAGCTATCACACAAGTATCAATGCTGCACCATTCGAAGCACTTTATGGACGAAAGTGCCGAACCCCAGTTTGTTGGGCAGAAATTGGAGAAAAGTGACTATCTGGACCTGAGATAGTACAAGAAACAACTGACAAGATTATTCAAGTCAAGGAACGACTGAAAGCAGCACGTGATCGACAAAAGAGCTATGCTGATAACCGACGCAAACCATTGGAATTTCAAGTAGGAGATAAAGTGTTGTTAAAAGTCTCTCCTTGGAAAGGAATAGTAAGATTCATCAAAAGAGGAAAGCTAAGCCCCAGGTATGTTGGACCTTTTGAGATTATTAGAAGAATAGGACCTGTAGCCTATCAGCTACAACTGCCAGAGGAAATGGCAGGAATACATGATGTATTTCATGTATCAAATCTCAAGAAATGCTTAGCCGATGAATTGCTGATGGTACCTCTTAAGGATATAGAGGTAAATGAACAACTCAAGTTTGTAGAAAGGCCTCTACAGATTGAAGACAGGAAAGTCAAGAATCTCAAGCATAAGAGATTAGTTATGGTCAAAGTCAAGTGGGACTCCAAAAGAGGACCTGAGTACACATGGGAGCTTGAATCAGAAATGTTAAGGAAATATCCACACTTGTTCCAGTAGATCTCGAGGACGAGCTCTAAAATAAGGTGGGGAGGATATAACAACCCTAAAGAAAACCGACACCCTAATATATTTTAAAATACCCCAATATGTCCCAAAATACACCCCATACGTGAAAACGAACCCCGAATACCTTAAATATTATTAAAAATAAATAAAAAATCAATTTTTGGGTTTGTCGCGGGCCGCGTGATGACACGTGTCATCATCGTGTAGAGATCAAGAATGTAGCGCAGCCCGGTGATGACACGTGTCATCATCGTGGCAGGTCTAGTCGATGACCCGGATCAGCTACAGCGTTGACCAAGGTTGACATGGGCCGTGTAGGCCCTTGTCTTCCTTTACGCGGGCCGCGAGAGGACCAGAAATCAACACTATATATAGAGGGCATCGGATCTTCAGTCTGTTCGCTCACTTTCTTTTCTCAATCACGAAAATCTGATAGTAGGCATTATACTCGGGCCTAATACCCCCTAAATAGCGAAGTTCTGCTCCGTTGTAAGTATCATAACCCCTGGATACGTATTAGATACTCTGCCCGATTGATCTAGGGTTCCGTAACGGCTGTCGTGGTTCTGCCTGACGTAGTCGTTGGAATGCCGTCTCGGGGAGGATATTACTAATGTTAAAATGGGTTATTAAACTAACACGTGTGTATTTGTGTAATTTATAGATAATTCCCAGGGAACCCTTACAGAAAATCTAAGACAGCAATGTGAGTTGATCCGCCTTTTGTAAACTTTTTGTAAACTGTTTTTACAAAACCTCATCCAATTAAATGTATATTAAGCAGTTATTGAGTATTTGTAAGAATACAATTATCATGAGTATGTTGGGGTTTTGTATACCAAATTTGTTACCACTTGGTCAAGGAGTAACATTTCCACAAGTAGGGTCTGACAGTACCATGGATGTTAATTGATATAACTTGGAAACAAATGTAATTGCGAGATCGCCCTCAATACTGTACAATGGTTTTTATTTAAACTTGATTAAACTGGGATTCACTCACCAGTATTTCCCACTGACAAATGTTTTTAAAACGCGTTTCAGGTAACAAATTGTGAAAGCCAAATAGAAGCTAGCTGGACAGCACTGAAGGCTTGGAAAAGTGGCAATAAAGTTACCTAAAATAAAATAGATATTTTTATTAAATAAAAATAGGATTTATTCCTATGAAAATGTGTGTACTGCAAACTTGGGTTTTGTCCCAATGTGTTTAATATTATGATAATGTGGTATTTTACTCTGAACAAATATTTCCTAACTACGGTCCTGATGAAAATTCCGTTGCCAAATTAGACAATACCAGATACGACCGAAACTGGCTCGCGGTCGCCCGTTCCCGAGGAGATAGGGATCGGGGGTTGCTACAACGCCAATCCTAAATGCCCTTCCATGAGCATCATTCCCAGTGTTGTTATTGTCGTCATTCCCTTGGTTGTTGTCGTCTTGATTCTATCAATGGCCAATCCATGTCGAGGTGACCTTCGTTTCCACATCATAGGCTATGATTACGAGTACCTTGATGTCGCCGTGACTGTTGCCTCTAATGTCGCTGCTTGTAACGGTGTCTTGCGGCCTTTCACCATTAGGGTCCATCTTCTTTACATTCCGTGTCACGTCCTAAAGCACTACTCATTGTGCTGGTAGTTACACATTCCACCCTATAATCAGTTGTCATCGCTTATGTCCCGATTGATTCGTAAGTGTTGACTCCCATGAGTCGCTTACTAGGGTTAAGGATTCGATTGAAGCCAATTTGTTGGGGTTCGTTGCCAGTAACCAAGGCCGTTCTAATACTGAAGTCGATGAGATACTACAATCATCCTCTTGCCCTTCGATCTTGCAAGTTGATCGAGTAATACACAATACGTTGCTAGGGTGTTGCAGAAACGATCGCACTTACAGAATCTAAGGCGTCAATACACAGAGTTCCAACCAATGAAAATGAGTGAGAAGGTATCGACTAATCATTCGACGCTGCAACATCCAACTCAGGAACGTTCGTACAAGCACCTAACACTCTACACAATTCGCTAGGCATTCAGATGGGTGTTCAGGTAATACTCGATAGCATCAAGATTCATAAGGATTCAGAGAGGAGTGAAAAGATCACGTTCAAGTAAGAGTCAATCACTGCTATGACTCTTATAGACTGTTGTGTTTCACATTGATCAAATAACGGAACAAAACCCCCTTTTCACTCGTTAAGTCTCACTGGGACTCACATGCACCCCACATTATTATTATGTGTGCACCCACAATAATATTGTGATTTGCATGCTCATCTCAGCTCCTCCTAACTTATGTCAAATGGTTCCTCAAACTCGAGTAGCAAGCAAAGAACATCACAAAACGCGAGTCATGAATGTCTAAGGAAACACCACACTACCAATCACATAACACATGCAAGTAATGAATTCATACTGTTGTGCTAAACGTGAAATTACATGCAACATCATATGTAAGTGTTCACTAGTTATGCAGTACAGTGAGTAAACGAGAGACGAACCTTGCAATCTGGAGCTGAGTGTCATGGTCGTATTCACGTATTCGGAACTGTTTAGTTATAGTCTGGCTTTATAAAAACGTTTTAAAACCAAGTTCACTATAACCAGTGGCTCTGATACCAAACTGTCACACCCCCAAAAATACCACATGCGGGAGACACCGCAAGGCGTGTGATGTACCAGGATCTTAGCCACCAATCACATTGACCTCATAATATATTTAAATAAAATTTCCATTCATTAACTTAAAGTGTTTCAGAGCATTACAAATAATTCAAAGTTTACAGCGGAAGCATATCTCATTTGTTAAGTGTTTTATAAACCACTTGTAAAGACCATTAGACTTGTATTGCGATCCCATGTATCTCGACCCATGACCACTCCAGCCTTCTAGATAGCAAGCTCCATGATATAACTCTACAGACCTGCAAGCATGCAGACAAGTGTGTCAGACGACGCTGGTGAGTTCAAAGTTTTGTTAACGTGTTTAGATACCAGTTACCAGATTAAAACGTTTCACAGATGCATTGTTGTTAATCACACGCTTACCGCAGACGGCTCCAGATTATTTGCCCTAAACCCCATTGCCTCTATCAAAGCAATGGTCAAGATGGGGGTCATTAGTTCACTCCCGACCTCCTCGGTGCAGTGTGAGGGTGCCAAACCTAAGTAGCGCTACTAACTAATACCCCATTGCCCTACAAGCAACAATCGATATGAGGGACTTGAGTGATAGATGTGACGTGTATTAACCAACAACCCAGGTTTAACATTCCAGTCAAACCCATTACCAGATGTTTACCAGATATCCCACCCCGGGACGCATGCTTGGAAAAAGAGCAGTGAACTCACCTTTGGTTTGCTCGGTAAGACTAGTTACTTGTTTAATAGTTGCTCAACACGCCCTAACATGGGTATCAGTAACAATCAGTTTCGAATGTACTTATACTAGATACATACAATTAATTCACATATTCCTTAATCACATACCACATGATTTAATGTATAAGTAACACCCATATAGTTCAAGTCATGACACAGTCTCCTAGCATACAATCAGTTCATAAGCCAATCCACCTCATTAATTCATATGTACAAATCATATAACAGTTAATCCTTTGATACCCGAAAGTGTGTAACATACAAATCAGTGATCCCCGTTTAACTTGTGCGGCCCAAATGTAATCATGTGAAGCCCACATAATTCGCATGCCATTTCCTCTAATTTATTAGCCCAAATATAATAGTGTAGCCCATTTTGGTTCAAAAGCCCACTACCCGATTCCAACCTCACAATCCAGTTTCAATAACATGCACTCAATTTATATCATACTAATTCAACATTAATAACATGCACGTAGATTTTATTTACAAACCTAAATACTTGCTGCCATAACTAACACAGTGGGACCCCTTTTTACCTTCCCATAGCTATTCCCAATTACCCACTAATTGTCACCTCATTACACAATTTCAACAGTAGGCATTACAAGGAACACGTCAATTATAAGGAACACGTCATGATTACACATGTCAACAGGTATCCATTCCTATTATAATTATACATATCATAATTACACATATCATCTATCATCTCAATTATAAGGAACACGTCATTCCATTCAGTCATTTGATATAACCATGTATTCATAAAGGACTCCACTATTAAACAATCTTAAATCACAAGTCAAATCATCATGTTACCCCTACAGCGAGAAACATGTTTTATCAGAATGAAGGGCGACGAAACTTCATGTTTCGTCGTGGAGGTGTGTGGCGAAACTTCCATGTTTCGTCGTGACTAACATTGATGGTTATGGTGCACCTGCAAGCCCTAATCGTCCTAACTGTTTCATCATCAATTGAACCACAATTCCTCATACTCGACTTATCACTACATCATATACAATACATACAACCATTTGAACATCTAACAATGAAGGCATACATTAACCCAGGAAATCACACCTTGATTACATGCACATATCGACACCAATCAACACAAACTAATAGCAAGAAAAACACTCATCGGACCAAGGAATTTCACTTCAGTTGCATATTCATAACAACATCACATAGCATATATATAAACATATAAGTGAAACAGGGATAAAACACTAACCCGACGAACGAACAAGACGATCTAAAAGGTTAACACGCCAGGAGGGGGGTCTACTGCCGTCGCTCTTCTAGAGGGATATAGGGTTTGCAATGAATTATGAAATGTGCCCCATGTATGATACGCATACAAAAGAGGGGAAGAGATGGGCCAATGTTTGCCTCATGATCTTGGCGGCCCAAACCAAAACACTAGCGACCGGCCCAAAGTGGTTTAAGAATGATTACGGCCCAATACTAATTACGTGATAGAATAAAACCCACATACAAATTCATTCGCACCCAAAAATCATTTATGTTTAACCAGTTTAACAAAATCCCGAGCGTTTAACAGATTCACTAAAGCAAAGAGTGTGCAAAGAAATAATAATAATGAGGAATCGGAATCACAAGATTGAAAGACACTAACCATGAAGTTCGGGTTGTCACATCATCCCCAACTTGAAAGAAATTTCGTCCCGAAATTTGATAAGTACACCAAAAATAGCGAGGTGATAGATCAGGATGACTGTGGATTTTCCGCGGGTAACACAAACTTCGGAAGAGCTTCGAGCTCTAATGATGAAGGAGTTATGTCCTCGTCATGAACCCAGGGCTTTAGAAAGGGAATTCGAAGATGTTAAACAAGACAACGGTGAACATCGAGCCTACACTGATCATTATGAGGAACTAAGCCTGTTATGTCCTACCATGGTTATGCCTTTGGATAAGGCGATCGAAAAGTACATTGATGGTCTCCCTGACCTAGTTCAGTATATCATTACTGGTAGCAACCCTACTACCGTCAGACAGGCCATTGAACTATCTCTACCCTGACTGAATCCCAGATCAGGAAAGGTAAGCTTTTCTGAAAGGGCGACCCGAAACCATCTGACGAGTCTACAAAAAAAAACCAAAGGATAAATAGACTGAGTCCTCCAAAAAGTCGAAGAAGCGTAAGGCTTCACAAAACTTCACTGTATTTGCTCAGAACAATCAGGTTGCACCAAACTAGCCAGCACAACCTCGTACAAGGAAAAACTATGTTGGTACTGCACCTTTGTGCAACAAATGCAACCGTCATCATCTGGAACAAACACAGTGCCACAAATGTGCCCACTGTGGGCGATTGGGACATTTGGTCAATACATGCCGTTATGCTACTGTTACACCCCGATATTTCCACGTATTACCGGTGGGCCCGATGGGGAGTATCGTGACGTAGTTGATATCATCATAGACAATTTATCACAGTTTATATACACAGCGGAAGTCGAAAGATAAAATCATTACAAACCGAATGAAAGTAATATCATTTATTACAAAATGGTTGTAAAGGATCCACAGGCGGATCAAAGTTAAAAGAAACGTTGTTCAGCAGATTTATAACATCTAAGCTTGCAAGACTCTTTATTGATGCTAGGAGTAGCCAGCCTATTCCGTTTAGTACCTGCACTTAGCCTTTTTGGAAAATACGTCAGTTTACACTGGTAAATACAATTAACCGACTCATTTTGAAAATGTTTTGTAGGTCCCCATGTCGTATGGATCTTCACAGAATTGTCAATCCAATCAAGAGTGCGGAATCCTCTTGATCAGAATATCACAGAAACAAGTAGAAGAACATAATTCACAATCAAACTGGGTTTCTATTGATTATCAATCTCACGAATTACAATCAATCAAAACCCTAACACACACAAATTTCGTCCAAGCTGTATATGCTCTCACGAATTCTCTCAAACTCTGTTTTTGGCTGATTAACCTAAACCCTAAAGCAAAGCCTTGTTTATATAACACAAGGTTGCTACTTGGGCTGGGTTTTGTTTAGCCCAAACTATATTATCTCAATAATACAAAGCTAAACCCGCTAACCGTTTATCGTATTACTAATTACAAGATATCCAAAGACCAAATCTAAGCTGTTGTCACAAACATGCACCAACAAACTCCCCCTTGACAATAGCTTCATAAAATAACTTTGTCTTCAGTTTTCTTGCAATCTTCATGTAGTCTTGCACTGTCTTTGGTCTTTGGATAGCTTCAGCTTTAATAGCTTCTGTCAGCAACAGACTCCCCCTAAGCTGATGCATCCAATCACCAAATCTTCAACACGTTAGCACTTGAGTAAACTCCAGTTCAGCATTTGTAAAGCAATCTTCAATCTCTTCAACTTTGTCTGCAATGTAGAAAGGAGGTTCTACCATGCATCCAATCAAACTCTCATCTTCTCAACTCAGCAACTTCTTAGCAACATACTGCTTCAATCTGTATACTATAAAACAAACATCTCGAGAAACCATAAGAATTTTTCAACAAAGTTAAATAAATTATTATTATTCAAGAGATAATTAAACCGTATTACAGATTAAGCAATTTCAATTTCATCACCAACACGCAAAACTTTTTAATCACACACCCTATAACCCGCATGGTTTAAAATTTTGAACTCACTTTCCAACACCGTCTCCCCCTATCAGTAACAATTCCTCCAAGAATAACAGTTTTCCGTACGTTAAGAATTTTTAACAGAAAAAGACACTATTTTTGGATTTTTATGTTTTCTGAAAGCAAATAAATAACAAAACAAATAAACACTCTATTTTTGTGAGAATCACTGGTAAGAAGATCATATCAGCACAATCAAACTTTTTTCACACTATTAGATACTTCTTTAGTTAATTTTTCGTGAAAAGCAGTCCAAGACGATTACCAGTATGTTTGTCCACTTAAACAAAATGCATGAACATTTCAAGTACCATTACCGTATGATACGTTAAGGTAATTTTATTACTGAAATACTAGTGTGTCCCACTTCAGGATATACCCCCGCGATCAAGGTATGCACAAAGATTCATCGTAGTGGGTGAGTATACTGAATTCATCCGTTTTGTTTTTCAACGTTTAGATAATTGGTGATCAGGTCAGTACTTCCGTACAGCAAAGAGACCAAAATATCTAACGAGGGCTATGACAAATACCATTTTTTGGTACGATTTATGCTTTTTGCATTTTTTGAATGACTCTCTAGGAGAGCTTCTTCATTTTCAGGGTTTTGGCATTTTTAGCTCTTTTAAGATATCCTGGTTGTGCCTAGGTCAGCATGTATCTGGATGCAGCAGAAGGACAACCCTGATATCCCCAGATGAAAAATCAGTATAAAGACCCAAAACCTCAGATTTTGGCAATCTATCAACGCAAGATTTAAGGTCATTAAACCATACACCACTGATGTGTTCCCCACTTATACACAGTTCATTTAGGTTTATATCACATTGGTAAGTTGATTATTTCATGCTTTTTGCCTACTGGTACATCATATGATGAAACTGCTATCACACTTAAGCAATTTAATTTATTTTCAGTGTGACAGTCTAACTTGCTGATGTACTATCATTTCTCCCTTTTCACACAGTGATAACTCATTTTTAATTTTCTATTATTTTTTTTATATTTTTCATTTTTCAATGTTTTTGGATTTTGTGGTTTTCTATTTTTTTATTTTTTGATTTTTAAGAAAAACAGTAAACTATTTACAAAATTCTTATGAAAAACCAATTATTCAGGATTCCTCATCCCGTTGAGTTCGACTAAATGTTCAAAGCGAAGCCTTGTCAAAAGCTTTAGTATAAAGATCTGCCAGGTTATCTAGTGTATCGACTCAGCACCTTGAACTTCAATTTAATTCATTTAATATATATATATCAACAATCTCACATTCCCCGTCATGTGCCTAGAGCAGCCACTATCAACATACCATAAGTTGATAATCCTCCTTAGCAGCTCCTGCACACACCAACCAAGAAATTAGTTAGATTGGGGGACCCAAGCCTTAATGGTCTTGGGTCGTCCAAATTCACCAACTACTTGAACATCCATCCAATATCCATTACTCCTAACTGGAGTCTTGGATCTCAGACCTGTTGATGGAATTTGATTTTGATTTCCACTAGGTCTATGGTCCTGAGGGTTCCTATATGTGTTTGGACTATTTGACCTTTGAAAATTTTGGTTTTGATACCTTGAATTTTGATTCCAAGAAGCTTGATTGTTATAATTTCTAAAGCCATTGTTATAAAAAGTTTGACCACCATTATTTTGGTATCGATTTTGATATTGACATTGACTTCTGAAATTACTTGTATTTCCATTAAAATTGTTCATTCTAGGTGAACTGCTTCTAGGTCTCTCATATCTGCCTGGTGGAGACTTAGGCTGAAATCTTGGTTGATTTCTTTGAAAACGAGGAACTTGTGGAGTTCATTTTTCAGCCTTATCTACACCAACAACAACATTCTCTGGTTGCTTAGGAGCAGATTTCTTTGGAGAGTTAGACTCTCTCTCCTGTTTATCACCACTCTTCTCTGGTGACTTCTCTCTCTTCCTCTCACTAACTTGTGCTTCATTCCTTTTGTTAGGACAACAACTAGCTACATGTCCCTTTGTGTGACACTTGAAGCACGATCTCCTTTTCAATGACTTCTTAGCTGGAGTCTTTGAGGTAGATCCCTCATCAGATAATGATGATGCCTTGGAAGAATTTGGTTCAGTTTGCTTGGTTTCAGATATTTCTTTGTTTTTATTTTTAGCAAACTCTACATTTGATTCATTTTCAATAACAGTTGTTTCATTTTTCATATCACTACCTTGAACAAAATTAATCTTTTTAACAAAAGTTTGATTTTTGCTCTTAGGAGGTGAATTTTTCTTTTTCAAAGGTTCCCTGTTATTGTTCTTCTTAGCATCATCACTCTCAGACCCCTCACTTTGACTTGATGTGGATGCGAAACTACTTGGTGCAGTTGACATAAAGTCTATTAGCTCATCTTCATCAGGCAGGAATGAATAGTCATGACTAAGAGGAGGTGGGACTTCATTAAAGCCCTGGAAGCCCACACTGGTCTTGTCATTACTCTTCTTTAACCCACCCATCATGTGTTTCATTACAAAAGACGAATATCTGAATTGACTCAATTTCTTTTCAAGTTCAACAATTTTGAGTTGTGCATCTGACAACTCTTTGCATTTTTCAGAAATCTCTTTTGTTTTCTCAGCCATCATGTCATGAGCTAAGTCTATTACTTGAAGTTTTTCGTTTAGTTTGCAGGTTAAAGCTTCAATTTCAGCTTCATAACCTTTTATCTTCTTCAAGTATAAAGATTCGTTTCTTTTAGCAAAAAAGTTTGATTCTTTTATGTTAGACATCTCACTTACCAGACTTTGGTTTTGTGTTGTCAACCTGTCAACCTCACCCTGTAGTTCACGACATTTTAAGCACACAGAATTAGATTGTACCTCTTCCTCATGAACTTCTGTAGTTTGATCAGCAATGACCTGTTCAGCTTCACTCTCTCTCTCTACTTCAGCATCCACTTTTGCTTCAAGATTCACCACTTTAGCTTCAGCATTATTCACAGTAGTTTCAGCCTCATCAACTGGCACTATCTCTGCCATGAATGCCTGTGAGGCATTCTCATGATCTTCTAGATGAACACTCCCATCATATGAACTTTCACATGCTGTAGAGATCAAAGCTTTATTCCTTTTGACATCTTCATTTCCTTGATACCTCTTTTCTAATGCATCCCACATATCCTTTGAATTAGTGTACTTCTTAAAGGTATGTTTGATGCTATCAGGTAAGGACATCTTTATAGCAGCTAAGGCTCTCTTTTCAGCATCATACATCTTTTTATCAGCCTCTTGCATGTTCACATAGGCTGTTCTACGTGGTCTGCCCTCAAAATCATGTGTTGGGTTTGTGTACCCATCTACAATACAGATCCACATGCGTGCATCTTGAGATTCAATAAAGGATTGGAAGCTGTCCTTCCATGTAAGATAATTCTCCACCTTCATCATCTTAGGTGCATTCCAATTCGTCATATTCGACATTTTAACGCAACAGACTGGTAAAACCATATAAAATATCTCCGAAAACAGTGGTTACCAAATTACACCGTTAGAATCGTCTCGAAAAGATGAATCCAATGATATATAATGTCAAAAACAGAATTCGGGATTTTCCATTTTTTTTGTCCTAAAAATGCAAGGATTTCAACGGTGCAGACGGTTTTGTCAAACGAGTTACAGATCAATTTTTATTTGCAAAACAGTCAAAGTTTTTCGACGCTTGCCAACAAAAATTCCACCATTTTAATTATCCTGATAATTTCGCTGGTCCTGTTAATTTCGCAGGTCCTGTTAATTTCGCTGGTCCTGTTAATTAATTATGCTGGTCTATTTCACTGAAAGATTAAATTTGCTGACAATTTCGCTGATCAATTTCGCAATTACGACGACCAGTAAAGTCGCTGAAAACCGTAATAATTTCGCTGAGGAAAATTATACGGTTACCAAAGTCTCCTTTGGATTTAACGTCGCCGGTAATTTCGTTGATCAGTTAATTTCGCAGGTCCAGACTGCGAAATTAATTAAAATCGCCTGTAAACTTGGAAATTCAATCTTTTCGAAACTTCTGAGATTTTACAGATTTTCTCTAACACAAATCTGCAAAATCAGAAAACCTAATCAGCACAATAATTTCAAAAATTATCAACAACTGATCGAAAAACACGAAGAACATGAAGAACAGTCTTCGAATCTTCAAGTCTATCAGCCGAAAACTTTTCCAGAATCAACAAAATCTTTCCAGAAATCCTGCAAAAAACACCAAACAAACAAACCAGAAGTTTAAAACAGCCAAAAATTCCGAAAATTTTATCAAACCAGCCAACAATTTCGAAACCCTATTGTCAGATTTCAAAAAAAAAAAAAAAAAAAAAAAAACTCCCTGTTTCTGCAGCCAACAATTCTGAACCGAGCCTAATGCTCTGATACCAATTGCAGGTCCCCTTGTCGTATGGATCTTCACAGAATTGTCAATCCAATCAAGAGTGCGGAATCCTCTTGATCAGAATATCACAGAAACAAGTAGAAGAACAGAATACACAATCAAACTGGGTTTCTATTGATTATCAATCTCACGAATTACAATAAATCAAAACCCTAACACACACAAATTTCGTCCAAGCTGTATATGGTCTCAGGAATTCTCTCAAACTCTGTTTTTGGCTGATTAACCTAAACCCTAAAGCAAAGCCTTGTTTATATAATAACACAAGGTTGCTACTTAGGTTAAGGTTTCCTACATGGGCAAAGCCCATTTCGTCCACCCTTGACCCAACTGGGTTTTGTTTAGCCCAAACTCTATTATCTCAATAATACAAAGCTAAACCCGCTAACCGTTTATCGTTTTACTAATTACAAGATATCCAAAGACCAAATCTAAGCTGTTGTCACAAACATGCACCAACATGTTTAAGAAAATTGATTTGAATGCACAAGGCACAAAATAATCTTTTATAACTTGGGATAATTATTTATATATAAACTTGTAAAAGAATTACATGTTCGTTATACGTTCAGTAGCCCGGGCTGAATACCGGGTTAAAGATTAATAGACACACCACATGATATAATCCCGCGGTGAGTTATTCTCAATCCTTCGGTTATACCTTTTTATATATATGCACTGGCAGGTGTATGCCTACACCCCGTGCTTAGGTCGTGGCCATTTCAATGAATGATGCCAAGGATATACGGGACATGGTCATTAACCCCCAAAGGCTTTAAGCAAACAAAACAATTTAAGCGGGTCATCTCAATAAATTAACCTTCATATGATTAACAATTCAATGCCCGACCAAGCGGTATTTTATATACTGTACCCCAAGCCCGTATAAGGGAAAATAAGTTAAAAGTATTTACCTGAGCAATTTATTCAATTTATCCCAGCTGTATACAATTGGCAAATGCAGATATCTTTTACTAGGCTCCTAAATCTGGAATGAAGGTTTTAATAACCTATTAGATTCCTAACGGGTCTTAATTAAGCCTAAACTTAGACCGGTTAGTTTTAAAGGAAGATATACGGTTCAAAACGCAAGATTAAGCGAAGACCGGATTAGAATGTGGTTTAGGCCCGACAAGTTTGAAGACTTGTATAATATGGGTAAACTAAACACATTCTGGATTTTGAGATAAAAATGATAAGGTTTGACACGTTTCGGTCAATTTATGCAAACTAGTTACATAAACCGAACCGAACGCGAAAATGCACAACGGCTAAACAAATGAGTCATGTACAGGTTTTCTAAGTTAATATGCCTTAAATATGTTGTGATATCAGAAGGATACCTTCCATTATGCCCAAAACGAATTTAAACTCAAATTAAGCCCCGTACGGGTATTTTGGTCATTTTAAAGGTTATAAAAGAGATTAAATATTAATCTGAGTTTCAGGTCTGATATAATCAGTAAAAAATATTTATTTTTGAAGGTCATAACAGTAGGGTATTGCATATATGTGAAAATTATCTTTTATAACCAAACTATGCACCGTATGGGCATTTTGGTAATTTCACATAAGCTTTAAAGGTCAAAATTAGAATTCTGAGTTCAAAAATTTTGCTTACTGTTTAATTATAAAAATTTACTTAAAAAATTAGTAGGTATTAAGTCTTATATGTTAAAAATGGTTTTAACTCATACTATGCGCTTAAAACGTGTAAAAAGTAGGTTTTAAGCGATTTTCGGGTTAAAATAGGAAATCTGAGTTTTTGATCAGTTTATAAAGTTCAAAATATTTTATTTATCATAATAAAATCAGTAGCAAAAAGTTTGGTATCAAAAAGTTATGTAAAACTCATTTTATTGGTAAAAAGGGCAAAACCGACAATTACTGAATCAAGGCATGAACCCTATGCCATGATTAGTTTAAAAATAAATAAAAATCTTCAAAAATCCCAAAATATTATATTACATCAGTGGGTAAAAAGTTTGGTGTCAAAATTTGGGTTTAGATAGACTTTATGCTAATTACGCCATTTAATTAATAAAAAACTTTCTAATTACGCTATTGAGCATAACTCTTAATCTAGACCTCAAACTGATGTCAAATTTTTAGGACATGTTTATAAATCAGTAATAAAGGTTTTTTGTCCTCTCACATTTTCAAAAGTCTCGTTTTAAGGTCGAAAGGGCATAATGGTCAACATTTAGGCATATAACGGAAACATGCAAATGAATCGGATAAATTAGGAACCAAGTTGTATAACCTCAGAGGGTTACACTAACCTATAACCTGGTCCTAATAGAGCTCTAAGGCATTCCTAAAATATGCTACATTGGGTCAGAACTGAAAGTCAAAGCAAAAGTCTACTTTTGCGACTTTCGGTTCCAAACTGAGTCTAAACTAAAAATTGTCGGGTTGAACATGCTTAGACATGTTCTTACATTAATTACCAAGTTATACAAGTGATAAAACAGGTTTCATGGCTTCTAAATTGTTAATTATGTGTTTATTCGAAAATTAGCTTTCTGTTGACTTTTTATAATTAAGTTTGACCCGACAATTGACCTAGTTAGAGTGGGAATCAGAGGGTGCCCTTTTAAGGGTTTATTACCCACATAATTACCAACTCAAAGCTACTTTCAATTCGAGAATTGACTGGACCATTAGTGATTAATCACTAAGTCAAACCTTAATTACGAAGGGTTTGACTTTAGGCCATTAAACTAATAAAACTGAATTTAGAGAGGTTAAGGAAGCTTATAAAGGTCCTTGCTATCTTTTCTACACTTCTAAATCTTTTCCTAAGGCCAGCTACCTCCAGAGATGACTGCTTGAGTTGTTGCAAGTGAATGAGCACTTGAACAATTGAACTTATGGCCTTTATATAGGATTTCTAGAGCTCCAAGATCATTCCATATGTACCTAGGAGGTAATTCAGATGATCCCAAGTGTCCCTAGGCCAATAAAACCATCAAACAAGCCCCTAGAATCGAATATAAGGCTTCTAAGTCGGTTTAACCTGCTGAACTTGCAGATGCGCATGAAATCTATCCAGGTCAGGCCGTCGCGTCACGCGACGGCAGAAGGGGATGTTGGTGGTGCAGCGCCACCATGTGGCTGATCAGATCAGCAAGTTTCAAACAATGACATTTCACCCCCTGGACCTTCTAAAACGTAATTTCTTCCATTTTAAGCACATTTAACCCATTTAACTTATATTTCTATGATCCATGAGATATAACCAAACACCTTTAGGTCTGGTTTCGTTAAATGATAACCGAAAACATAAGTTTTGCCTTGTTGACGCTTTTAACCCCTTAATTACGAAAGTTAGCATATCTTTCGCATATGATATCGAAACCTTGTGAAATTTTTATCACTTATTCTTGGGAGTATAATTAATCATTACAAGGCTTTGGGTTCGCTAAAAGGTCACTCAGAGATATAACTTAAACATGTTGACACTTTTAACCCTCGCGTCTTGTAAACTTTCACTTTCTTCCACAAACGATTTCATATGCTTCATGATACATTCGTTTTAAGGGTATAAACATCGTGTAGGGTTGTTAAAAGGCATAATTATAAAATGTTGACACTTTGAATCCTTATATACATATACTTTCTTTGTTTTCAACTTTAGTCCCTCATATTAAATTTGTAACACGTTTAAAGTCCATGACACGTGTCGATACTATATTGGACATGATTTTACGAGGTGTTACAGCTACCCAAGTTGCTGCAAATCCTGCTGCTGCTCAAGCACAGTTTCCACCTGGATCGTGCTATAACTGTGGTGATCTTACTCACTACCGGAACAATTGCCCATGACTTGTTAACGCAATTCTAGCTCGTGGACGAGTGTTTAACATAAATGAGGCAAACGCAAATGACAATGCAGTAGTGAACAATTAGACTTTTGTATTTCCTTGTTTGTTGTCTTTGACGCTTGAAACAATTCGGTTGTTATATAAATAAATTGTTGTTTCCCCTTTATTATCAAGACCGATACGATTGTGTGTATGTCTGACATACCGCTACAATGCCGACGCCAAGGAACTGTGTTCCTTACAAAACAAACTACTCGTGTGATTCTTTCATTTTATGATCACTCGTGATCTCCCCGAAAATCCTAAGTACACGTTTCTTTTAAGAAACAAAGTACATGGTACAAGTTACAAATTCTTAAACAGATACTTGAAATACCATTTCAAATCCTTGATTTGATACCTAAAGGTACTTTCATGAATCCTTAATTGGATTCCTTGTGTGCGTTAATACGAATGTTATAATACGACAAAGACAAAACCAAATCCTTATAAGATCTTCCTACCTTCATAGTTAGATTCTTGGGGATATTTAAAGTACCAATTAAAGTCCGTGATTGGATTTCTGGTGTACTTTAAATGCATTGATTCAAACTAATGAACGAGATAATAACTAAATTAACAAATATGCAATTATGTGATTATGTGTTTACGTGTAATTCTAAAGCTCGCTATCTAAGTCCTGGTAGAATCTTCCATATTTTCATATGTTAGATTCTCAGAAGGATACTCAAGGTACTATCTTAATTTCCTTAAGGGGCTTTTCTATGCAAATAGTAAGAACCTTGGATTCCAAAGTGCTATTTCAAAACGATTATCTGATTCAAAGTTAAAAAGATCCCTTGGTGGTCTATTTAAAGAGATCATACGACAGTCTAGTTAAGGAGATCATGTGTTGATCTAGTTAAAAAGATCGTTCGTTGATCTAGTAAAATAATATCCTTTGGTGGTCTAGTCAAATCATTACATGTTTGTTCGATTGATTTTTCCCTACACATTATGAAATGAACTGTGCGGACTGTGCAAGGAATTACGTAATTATGGATGCATACATAATTATGGAATTTAGTGCACAGAAACCACATCAAGTTTTGTCATGTGTTAAGACCTATAGTGATAAGAATCGAAACGGGAACAATGTAAAAAGGGCATGGTAGATACGCCGCTGGTACTTCCTATATATAAGTGTTCCTTATTACATTGCGAGTGTAGTGTTATTTAAGTTACTAGAAGTCCTGGACCTTGACCAATGTTATTTTATCATACAATCTCCGACTCCGATTTCGAGCACACACAAGTTTCCTATAATAGTCTTCATAGGAAACATTCTCCTATCCGTTGTTCGAAGCTCCATGTTTTTTTTGTTAAAACAAGGACACCACCTTAACAATTAATAAATTCATTAAGAATCCAAGCGTGGCCCAAAGTTTTACTTAGGAAACGGAGGATTCATTCGAAAGCGAAACAAATCCCGTTATCGGACTTTCACCATGGTTATGGGGGTAATGGGGGTAACGACAGAACCTGATGATTGTTAACTTACCTTTGATGGTTTGTTAATACGAGTTGAACGATTAGGATGAGTCACATAGGTTTGAATGTATTCAAGGAAACGACCAAAAGTTAGTTTTCACAATTAAAACACAAACCATTGGAACTATTTGATCTATGTGAACTATTTGAACTATTTGAACCATTTGAACTATGTGAACTATTTAAACCATTGGAACTATTTTAACGATGTGAACTATTTGAACTATTTGAACCATCGGAACTATTTGAACTATTGAACGATTGAGTTATGGTAAGTGATTAGGTAACGGGGAGGGTGTAATGTGATAAAAACATGGTGGATACGTGTGACACTTGTGTCTCTACGACCATCATACAAATACAAATCCAATGAAATCTTGTGTTTCATTCTAGAGATTTGTAAAATTATATGTGACTTTTGCACATATCAATCCTAGTTCATTTTCAAGCTTTAAATCGCTTTCTAGAAAGTTATACGCGAACTAATGCGTAAACGCAATAAATTTAACGCGACAAACACTCCGAAACAGTGACATAGGCTTAACATACCTTAAACAACCTTTACATAACTTCTAAATAAGTTTTGGAGGGTTTGGTGTGTCGAAATCAAGTTTATTCGATCGTAGGGACTATTTGCGTCAAACTGCGAAACTATGCTGATTTGTATAGTAATGAACATTCCGGAACATGATCATAAGTTAAACATATCTTAAATATCCTTTACATAGCTTAGAAATAGGCTTTGAGGGGTTCGGTATGCGAAAATAAACTTATTTGATCAACAGGGACTAAAAGCGTTAAAAAGTGCATAAGTTTGCATTTAAGCACATATCTTACGTTCTGAACATATTCGGACATCCAAAAATTTTGTAATCACTTAAATATTGTACTTTAGTGATAGGAATGCAAAAAATTCATTCGTTTCGCAATTTGGGTCGTACACGCGTTCGTTACGATTTTCGACGTAATTAACCGAACAACGCAACCGTACAGCCAAACGAACCGACATCCAAGATGTTTTCAAGCATATTTCATGTTCCCTACACTTTAACTTCATTATGGAGCTTGAAAATTGGCTTGACGGGTGTTAGAAGTGCCAAAATGCGACAAAACACACACAGGGACCAAAACTGCCAAACTTCAATTCTGCTGGTCTACAGGTCCTATACGGACCGTATGGGTCCTCTTACGGTCCGTAAGACCCTCCCAGATCAGCAGAAACCACTTTCTTGCAAACCCAGCTTCTTGCACTTGTTTCCTTTGCTTGTTATCAATCTTATAGGCTGGTTTGATGGTTTTTCAAGCTCCCAAATCAGTCTCCAACAAGTGGATGGCCATGATCAAGTCTAAAAACAAGTGGAATGATCCTATTGATCCATGATTCCTATAAATAGCAAGCTCCTCTTGTTCATTCTTTGCTCAATTTGAATCTATTCTGCTCTAAGTTGAAGTTAACACTTCATACTTGAGTGTTTTGATTCAAATCTTCCTTGCTTGGACCTTTTGTAAGCTTCTTTCATGCTTTTTATGCTTTTCAAGCATGAAAGTCAAACAGTGTTTAACTTTCTGCTTTGACCAAGAATTGGTCAACACAAAGTTCGTTTGAACTTTGCAACGTGAGCGTAATCACGATGGTTATAGTCCCTTGTGACTATACCTACTGATTACCACGCCGATTAGTCGAAGTGACGAGTCAAAGTCTCGGTCAAAATACGTGTTTATGCGTATTTTGCTACGAAGCTATTTTTGGGTATCAAAACACTTTGTTTTGATATAAAACATGTTTTCTAACTTAGTTAAACATGTTTTAACATGCTTAACTCGTCACTTTTAGTCTAGTGCTTGTTTAGGGTCGTAATGTTAAGCAGTCTAAACCACCGCATAGACTTTCAAACCCGACCCGTTTGGTCGATCTTTAGGATCTGACCAAGCATATTATGTGACCATAGTTGTATAGGGAATAACCTTCCAAGGTTATACCTTATGGTCACTTAGTTTAATTAGTTATATGTTAGGTAGTTTATATGCCTTAGGTAAATGACCAAAATGCCCTTTTTATGCATAATTTGATTTTAAGCATGTGACAACTATCAAATTTGCATGTATCCGTACAATCATTAAACCATGATTAGTGCTTAATGACTGTCCTGAATTTGCAATTAACTGCTTTTTGATTACTGCCATATACATACATGTGCATCACATATTGCTTAATGTCATATCATTATTGCATGAGAACTTTATTTACTCAAATGATGCATTAAATACAGTTAGCACAGTTATTAGACAAATCAGGAATATGCTGACAGAACTCAGTACAAAGACAGACAGTGTGTTGAGACACAGAATGAGCCAGAAACCAAGTATTACACTAGTATAGTGTGTAGGAAAGTAAGGATCACAAACTGCCCTTCTAGTGAAAGTTTAAGTGCCGGAAAGTGCCAAAAACTCACATAAAGTGCTGAATTCAGCAAAATTCAGCATTTAAACAATCTAAAATCATGCAAAAAAATGGTTAAATGGTCCTGAATGCTTTCCTAACTGCTGGGAATCAAAAGTGTCACAAAAGGGTACATAAAGCACAATAAACTGCATAGTTTAGCACCTTAACGAACCGGTAACCAACCGAACAACCGGACACTACCCGTGTGACACCTGTGCCTCTACGACCACCAAACAAATACCAAATCAATGAAATATTGTGTTTCATACTTGGGATTTGTATAAATATGTGTATCATGTGCACATATCAATTCATGTTCGATTTCGAGCTTTAAATCGCTTTCTGGAAGATTATACGCGAACTGATGCGTAAATATAACCAGTTTAATGCAACAAACACTCTGGAACAGTGACATAGGCTTAAAATACCTTAAATAACCTTTACATAACTTAGAAATAAGTTTTGGAGGGTTTGGTGTGGCAAAATCAAGTTTATTCGCTTGCAGGAACTAATTTCGACAAACTGCGAAAGTATGCCGATTCGTACTGTAACAAACATTCTGGAACTTGATCATAAGTTAAATATGCCCTAAATATCCTTTACATAGCTTAGAAATAGGCTTTGAGGTGTTTGGTGCGCAAAAATAAACTTTCTTGATCAATAGGGACTAAAAGCGTCAAAAAGTGCCCAAATGACCAGATTCATTGTATCTAGTCCAATTTTGATGTTTTGATGGTTTTGATCATAGTTTTTCAATACCATTTGATGGATTTTGCTTGTTTTTGATGTTCCCATGGTTTAGAAAACCATGTGCCCACTTGTAAGGTCAAGATCAAAGCACGATTTGCGAGAAACGATCCTAACGGTTCTCCGAAATCTATAAATACCCAAGCTTCCATTCCATTTTCCTCACACCTTGATCTGATTTTATGCTCTAAGTTGAAGCTTTATGCTTCATACCTGAGTATTTAGATCAAGTTCTTCCTAGCTTGGACCCGTTGTAAGTTTCTTTCATTTTTATGCGTTTTTAAGCACGAAGTCAAACTGTGTTTGACTTTCTGCTTTGACCAGTCTTTGGTCAACACGAAGTTCGTTTGAACTTCACAACGTGAGCGTAATCACGATGGTTATAGTCCCTTGTGACTATACCTACTGATTACCACTTTGATTAGGTGTAGTGACGAGTCATAGTTTCAGTCAAAATGCGTATTCATGCGTATTTTGCAACCAAACTATTCTTGGGTATCAAAACCTTTTGTTTTGATATGAAACTTGTTTTCTAACCTTTTTAAACATGTTTTAACATGTTTAACTCGTCTCTTTTAGTTTAGTTCTTATATAGGGTTGTAAGATAAGCGGTCTAAACAACCGCTTAGACTTTCGAACCCGACCCGTTTGGTCGATCATTAGGATCCGACCAAGCATTTATTGTGACCATAGTTGAATAGGGAATAACCTTCCGAGGTTATACCTTATGGTCACTTCGTTTAGTTAGTTGTATGATAGGTAGTTTATATGCCTTAGGAAAATGACCAAAATGCCCTTTTTACGCATAAATTCATTTTAAGCATATGTAACCTAAATTTTGACATATAATCTGATTAGGAAACCTTATTAGACATGTTAAGGCATATAATACTTGTCATAGGACTAGTTAGACGTTCCGAACGCGTTTTACGCGAACGACGCGTTAAAGTGGCGTAAGCTACCTTAACGAGTCGTAATGGGTCGTAAGCACTTAGGTTAGGTTTTGTTTTAGAATGTAGGTTTTGTTAAACCATATTACATGAGTCCTTACACTAATTTGGTTTACGAAACCTCATTTTATCCGATCCTCTGATTTAGGTCCGTTTATTAACATAGTTACCTATATTAGGTGCCGTTTGATTTCCGTGATCCCTCTAGCTTTGCTTGGTTGTTAGTCAAGACTTCTAAGCATCCTCAAGTGAGTACATAGTCCCCTCTTTTATTGTTTTCAAACTGTTTTGGGGTGAAACACATGTGCCTACTTGTTATTTTCGTGTTTTTCATGATTTTATATCATATGCTTGTTATGTTCATTAGTACATATATAGTACATGATTTCATTATGTTTTGCTATGTATGTTCACTTAACATGCTAGCACATTGATTTTTGTATATTACATTTTGTTGCATATGTTCACTCAGCATATGGACACATTGTTTTACATTTTGAACCGTTTGTAACTGTTTGATTTATATGAACTGTTAGTAACTGTTTGATTATGTGAACCGTTTGTAACTGTTTGATTATGTGAACCGTTTGTAACTGTTTGATTTATATGAACCGTTTGTAACTGTTTGATTATGTGAACCATTTGGTGTTGTTTGAACTGTTGGGTTAGGGAAGTGATTAGGTAACGGGGCGGGTGTAATGTGCTAAAAGCATGGTGGATACGCCGCTGGTACTTTCTATATATAAGTGCTTTTAATACATTATATATCGTTGCGTTATCTAGATCACTTGTGCAAGTTTATCAAAACAAAGTTATATTACAAGGTTTTTCTAACAATATAAAACATTCGAGTTTTATTTCAAAAACGATTTACAATTTGGGTTTCTATGAACAAATGTTTTGGAGTCAAGATTCATGGTATCGAGGTTTTATAAAACAAATCTGTTTTGACTTAGTTATTTCAATTTACATTACAAACATTTTACAAAACATGGTTTTCTAATTATCAAGTTACAAAGGTGTTTAAGTTATATTTTCAAAACATAAACGAGCCATGAATCTGACACTCTCATAAAATCCTATGTACTCGCCGACATTTTATGCTAACGTATTTTCACATGTGTTTCAGGTACCATAGTTGGTGATATTTGATGATGATATTGATGCATGCTCACATAGGAACGGACGAGGCCTTAGTGACTTAATAACAATGAAAGTTTATTTGTTCATGTTTTGTTTCTAATTTCAATGTAATGTAATACATTTAATTTAATAAAACAGAACTTCAATCCATGTGTTATGAAACAATGATTCTGTTATAACACTCCCCGACGTTTCCGCCACGATTTGTTGTTTTTCGTGGTCGGGGTGTGACAGAAACGTTGGTATCAGAGCTCATGGTTATAGGGAATTAGGTTATTAGTAATGCTTTGACCTAGTCTATAACCTTCCTAGGACCCTAACGCGAGTTTACTTGCATTTAGTCATAAAACAATACCATCACCTATCATTAGGTGACAACCACAATGAGAACATAAATTTCAAATCCACTTTGAAAACTAGTCATCTGTTCTAGGATGATTTATTATAAGGTTTTGAACCTTCAAAGTTTTCAAAATCTCGTCAAAGTTTGGGTCTAAATATTGTGAACACGTGCAAATTGGAAGGGTGGGTGCTTGTACCTTGAGTCTTCTGTCTAAGGCTAGAGTGTTCGTACAAATCCGCAGTATCGGACCAGTCACTCTTACCTGGGAACTCTTGGGGTGAGTGTCCACTTATAGGCGAGCATGTCTTCGCGATACATTATGAAGACCTATTTACTTTGATTCAGCTTTTATGTGTCGTTTGTTTGCTTCGTGGTTCGAACAAATGACCATCACCCATGCCTTTTGGTCAGAAATTGTAACATCCTTACCCAATGCCATTTCATTTGTTTTCTCTCTTGTTTCCCCTTTTAGAATGCCTCCACGACGCGACAATCAGGTACCTAATGAAGAACTGGTAGCTATCATTACGCAACAAATGGCTGCTGCAATCCCAAACATCATTGCTCAATGTAACCTAGCCCTCAACAACAATAATGCCCCATGCAACTTCAAGACGTTCAACTCAGCTAAGCCATCAAAGTTTTCTGGGTCTCAAGGAGCGACTGCACTTCTACAATGGTTCGAGAGTCTAGAGAGCACCTTCAGACATGTTCAATGCCCAAACGAGCGAAAGGTAGAGTTCGTATCTAGTGTTTTTGAGAAACGAGCTCTAACATGGTGGAATGGTGTGATGAGAGATAGGGGTGCCGAGGTAGCACTGGCTCAAACCTGGGAAGAGCTTCGAGCACTAATGATGAGGGAATTATGTCCTTGTCATGAGATTAGGGCATTGGAAAGGGAATTCGATGATCTTAAGCAAGATAGCGGTGAGCATCGAGCCTACACTGACCATTATGAGGAGTTAAGTCTGTTATGCCCGAACATGGTTACGCCTTTGAATAAGGCAATCGAAAAGTACATTGATGACCTCCCTGACTCAGTTCAAGATATTGTTACTGGTAGTAATCCCACTACAGTTAGACAGGCCATTGAGCTATCCGCTACCTTGACTGAATGTCAGATCAGGAAAGGTAAGCTTTTCCGAAAGGGTGACAAGAAACCGATCGAGGAATCAAAACCGAACTATGAGCAGACTGAATCCTCCAAGAAGTCAAAGAAGCGAAAGGCTTCTCAAAACTTCACCGTGGTCGCTCACAATGATCAAGCTGTCCCCAACCAACCAGCTCAACCCCCTGCTAGGAAGCCATACAACGGAACTGCACCCTTGTGCAACCAATATAGCCTTCATTATCATGCTAGTGTGAAGTGCCGCAAATGCCAAATTTGTGGACTTATTGGTCATACAACAAGAGTTTGCCCAACTGTAGCTGCACCAAATCAAGCTGGAAACATTCCAGCTCAAGCTCGTTTTCTACCAGGTTCTTGCTTCAACTGTGGCGAGATGGGCCATTTTCGAAGGGATTGCCCAAAGCTTGCTAATGCAAATCCAGCTCAGGGATGAGCATCTGACAGATTGGAAGACAACGCTGTTTAGAAATAATCAAGCTTTATGTATTATTTTCTTTTGTTGTCAAGGTCTAAGAAACAGTTGTTGATGTTGTTTATAAATAAATCTTTTATTTACATTGCAATGTATTTATGTGGTTGCATGTATAAACAACATATCCCCTACAATACCGACAATCAAGGAACCGTATTCCTTGAAAAACAGACTACTCCCAAAATTCTTCCATTTTATGATCTCTTGCGTTTTCCATGAAAATCCTAAGTACCCGTTTCTTCCAAGGAAACGAAGTACAAGGCGCAAGTTACAACTTTGGACGAATACCCAATCCTTGGTAGGGTACCTAAGGGTATTTCCGTAAGTCCTTAATTGTTGTGTACCTTAATTCGAATGTTATGATTCTTTGTAATCAAAAATCGAATTTTTGGAAGATCATCCTATCTTCATAGATAGATTCTTGAAAATGATTAGAGTGCCAAATGAAATCCACGGATTGGATTCCTGGTGTGCTTTAAATATCCATGTCCAAAGATAACAAATTAAAGGCCAAGTTAAACAATTATGTGATTATGTGCTTATGTGTTCTCTTTTATGTTTTTGCGTGATCCGAATTTTTCGTTATCCAAATCCTCGTAGAATCTTCTATATCTTCGTATAAGGGATTCATAGTAGGATATCCAAAGGTACTACCTTAAATCCTTAATGGGCTTCTGCGTAATAGTTAAGACCCTTGGATTATAAGGTACTATTCCATAATTAGACCCCTTGAGTGGTCTAGTTAAACAGATTGATCCAAAAATCTGGTTAGGAATGTCATGTGATGATATAGCTGAAAAGACTCCTTGGTGGTCTATTTAAAGAGATCATTTGTCGATCTAATTAAAAGGACCCTATGGTAGTCTAGTCACACTCATCACAGGTTTGATTTTTCTTCCCCTACACATTATGAAATGCACTGTGCGGACTGTGCAAGGAATTACGTAATTATGGATGCATACATAATTATGGAATTTAGTGCACAGAAACCACACCAAGTTTTGTCATGTGTCTAGAGTTAACTCTATTCATTTCCATTTCTGATGAAGCACCTGTTGAAAATGACTCCGTCCGTTCATTTTCGTTTCTAAAGAATGTCCGTTGAGGGAAATGAATATCCTTTTGAGTTAATTCTATTCATTTCCATTTCTGATGAAGCACCTGTTGAAAATGACTCCATTCGTTCATTTTCGTTTATGAAGAATGCCCGTTGAGGAAATGAATATCCTTTTGATTATTCCTTCATTTCCATTTCTGATGAAGCACCTGTTGAAAATGACTCCGTCCGTTCATTTTCGTTTCTGAAGAATGTCCGTTGAAGAAATGAATATCCTTTTGATTATTCCTTCATTTCCATTTCTGATGAAGCACCTGTTGAAAATGACTCCGTCCGTTCATTTTCGTTTCTGAAGAATGTCCGTTGAGGAAATGAATATCCTTTTGATTATTCCTTCATTTCCATTTCTGAGGAAGCACCTGTTAAAAAAAATGACTCCGTCCATTCATTTTCGTTTCTGAAGAATGTTCGTTGTGAAAATGACAGGATTATGCCTTGCATATCTTTGGTGGTTATTTAACACAAAGTCACAGACAGGCTCCTACGAATAAATTTCGGGACGAAATTTCCTAAAGTAGGGGAGACTGTGACACCTGTGCCTCTGCGACCATCAAACAAATACCAAATCAATAAAATATTGTGTTTCATACTTGGGATTTGTATAAATATGTGTATCATGTGCACATATCAATTCATGTTCGATTTCGAGCTTTAAATCGCTTTCTGGAAGGTTATACGCGAACTGATGCGTAAATATAACCAGTTTAATGCAAAAAACACTCCGGAACAGTGAAATAGGCTTAACATACCTTAAATAATCTTTACATAACTTAGAAATATGTTTTGGAGGGTTTGGTGTGGCAAAATCAAGTTTATTCGCTTGCAGGGACTAATTTCGACAAACTGCGAAAGTATGCCGATTCGTACTGTAACAAACATTCCGGAACTTGATCATAAGTTAAATATGCCCTAAATATCCTTTACATAGCTTAGAAATAGGCTTTGAGGTGTTTGGTGCACAAAAATAAACTTTCTTGATCAATAGGGACTAAAAGCGTCAAAAAGTGCCCAAATGACCAGATTCATTGTATCTAGTCCAATTTTGATGTTTTGATGGTTTTGATCATAGTTTTTCAATACAATTTGATGGATTTTGCTTGTTTTTGATGTTCCCATGGTTTAGAAAACCATGTGCCCACTTGTAAGGTCAAGATCAAAGCACGATTTGCGAGAAACGATCCTAACGGTTCTCTGAAATCTATAAATACCCAAGCTCCCATTCCATTTTCCTCACACCTTGATCTGATTTTATGCTCTAATTTGAAGATTTATGCTTCATACCTGAGTATTTAGATCAAGTTCTTCCTAGCTTGAACCCGTTGTAAGTTTCTTTCATGCTTTTATGCGTTTTTAAGCACGAAGTCAAACTGTGTTTGACTTTCTGCTATGACCAGTCTTTGGTCAACACGAAGTTCGTTTGAACTTCACAACGTGAGCATAATCATGATGGTTATAGTCCCTTGTGACTATACCTACTGATTACCACGTTGATTAGGTGTAGTGACGAGTCATAGTTTCGGTCAAAATGCGTATTCATGCGTATTTTGCAACCAAACTATTCTTGGGTATCAAAACCTTTTGTTTTGATATCAAACTTGTTTTCTAACTTCGTTAAACATGTTTTAACATGTTTAACTCGTCGCTTTTAGTTTAGTGCTTATATAGGGTCGTAAGATAAGCGGTCTAAACAACCGCTTAGACTTTCGAACCCGACCCGTTTGGTCGATCATTAGGATCCGACCAAGCATTTATTGTGACCATAGATGTATAGGGAATAACCTTCTGAGGTTATACCTTATGGTCACTTCGTTTAGTTAGTTGTATGATAGGTAGTTTATATGCCTTAGGAAAATGACCAAAATGACCAAAATGCCCTTTTTACGCATAAATTCATTTTAAGCACATGTAACCTAAATTTTGACATCTAAACTGATTAGGAAACATTATTAGACATGTTAAGGCATATAATACTTCTCATAAGACTAGTTAGACGGTCCGAACGCGTTTTACGTGAATGACGCGTTAAAGTGGTGCAAGCTACCTTAACGAGTCGTAATGGGTCGTAAGCACTTAGGTTAGGTTTCGTTTTAGAATGTAGGTTTTGTTAAACCATATTACATGAGCCCCTACTCTCATTTGGTTTACGAAACCTCATTTTATCCGTTCCTCCGATTTAGGTCCGTTTATTAACATAGTTACCTATATTAGGTGCCGTTTGATTTCCGTGATCCCTCTAGCTTTGCTTGGTTGTTACTCAAGACTTTTAAGCATCCTCAAGTGAGTATATAGTCCCCTCTTTTACTGTTTTCAAACTGTTTTGGGGTGAAACACATGTGCCTACTTGTTACTTTCGTGTTTTTCATGATTTTATATCATATGCTTGTTATGTTCATTAGTACATATATAGTACATGATTTCATTATGTTTTGCTATGTATGTTCACTTAACATGCTAGCACATTGATTTTTGTATATTACATTTTGTTGCATATGTTCACTCAGCATATGGACACATTGTTTTACATTTTGAACCGTTTGTAACTGTTTGATTTATATGAACTGTTAGTAACTGTTTGATTATGTGAACCGTTTATAACTGTTTGATTATGTGAACCATTTGTAACTGTTTGATTTATATGAACCGTTTGTAACTGTTTGATTATGTGAACCGTTTGGTATTGTTTGAACCGTTGGGTTAGGGAAGTGATTAGGTAACGGGGCGGGTGTAATGTGTTAAAAGCATGGTGGATACGCCGCTGGTACTTACTATATATAAGTGCTCTTAATACATTATATATCGTTGCGTTATCTAGATCACTTGGGCAAGTTTATCAAAACAAAGTTATATTACAAGGTTTTTCTAACAATATAAAACATTCGAGTTTTATTTCAAAAACGATTTACAATTTGGGTTTCTATGAACAAATGTTTTGGAATCAAGATTCATGGTATCGAGGTTTTATAAAACAAATCTGTTTTGACTTAGTTATTTCAATTTACATTACAAACATTTTACAAAACATGGTTTACTAATTATCAAGTTACAAAGGTGTTTAAGTTATATTTTCAAAACATAAACGAGCCATGAATCTGACACTCTCATAAAATCCTATGTACTCGCCGGCATTTTATGCTGACGTATTTTCACATGTGTTTCAGGTACCATAGTTGGTGTTATTTGATGATGATATTGATGCATGCTCACATAGGAACGGACGAGGCCTTACTGACTTAATAACAATGAAAGTCTATTTGTTCATGTTTTGTTTCTAATTTCAATGTAATGTAATGTAATACATTTAATTTAATAAAACAGAACTTCAATCCATGTGTTATGAAACAATGATTCTGTTACAATACTCCCTGACGTTTCCGCCACGATTTGTTATTTTTCTTGGTTGGGGTGTGACAACCCGAAACACCAAATTTACAATAAAAGCACTGTTTTAACATTACCAAGCTAGTTATGATCCCCGAACACCATAACACCTCATATAAATATCAACTAACTAGAAATCCTAACTAATACTTACATTTAAACCTTAATGTAACTAGTTTAGTTTTACCCTAGTCTACTACTCCCCCCCCCCCCCCCACCTAGTAATCGGCCAACATGGCCCCCACACAAAGATTTTCTTTGATTTAAATAATGGATCATTTTCCCTTGTGTTAAGAACATTACACACAAGTTAAAAAGTTAAGATGGACTACAAGTATGTATACAAGATCATGGCCCTCATTCTACACACACTAAAACACCTACTCTTTCTCCTATTCCCCTTGGTGCTCTCGGCCGACCCCAAACACCCACACATCCACCATCATTCATCCATTCTCATACAATCCAAGCTTATATAAAGGTGTTAGAAGACATACAAAGAAGCTAGGAGCTTTCGGAAGATCAAGGACCTCTCGTATTTGCTTTTACCCACTTGTTTTCTTCACTTGATCATCCCTAGCCTTGTGCTAGTGGTAAGAACCTTGATCTTGCTATTTTACTTCCATTTTAAGTGGTTAAAAGAAGAATCATAATGTTAACCATAAAGAACACTAAGAATCATAAGAAGTAAACTTGAACATAAGCATGATTAATGAAGAAACTAAGTTGTTTATGTGTTGATTTGCTTGTTGATTGTTGTTTATTCATGTGTATGATGTAGATCATCATATGATCTTGCTAGATCATGATTAAAAACATAATCTAGCAAGATGAGAGAATAGAAAAGTTGTAGGATGATAGATCATCCACACTTAAAGCATGAACTTGAAAGAACATAATGTTTTCTTGTAAAATAATGATCAAAGTAAGTTGTTGATCATGTAGATCTAAAATTTCACGCATGATTTCTTAAGAAACCAAGTTAAAAATATAAGTTTTACTAAATCTTGGTTCTTAAACAAATAAACCTTATTTTTGGTGGTTAATAAAGTGTAGAAGTATATGTGTAACAAGAAAAATCAAAGAAGAAACATTTTTGAAAAATATGAATACAAGTTGTAAAGATCAATCTTCTTTAAAAATGAGGTTTTTAAAGAATCAATCACACTTTGGAAGGTAACAAGGCTTACTAAGAACACTAGTAAGTTACTACAAATTTTTACAAATATTCAAGTTCATGAAGTATTGGATTATGCTTGTTTTTGGCAAATTTGTAAGTAGAGGTTGTTTATTGTTGATTATTAGTTGATTGTGTTGATTTTTACAAAAGAAAATGATATGCTTGAAAGCATGGAAACCTCTATTTTTAGGGGAAACTATGGCAAAATTTTTCTAAAAATTAGACACTTAGAAAAATAGTTCCAAACAAATATTTTCAAGTATATTTTAAACCATGAATTTTTCACATAAACTTTGCCATAATTTTTGCTACAAAATATAAATACTGGAGGTTGGTTTTTATAAATAAAAGTGACTAAATATGTATTTAGGAAAATATATATTTAGAAGTCACCATGTGTGTGATTATTTGTATACTTTGTGTATTAGTTATATTATTTTAGGACATGAAATAATATAACTCATCAAAATACCCAAAAATTATAATCCAAGATACTACCAAAATTTCAAAGAATTAAATACACAAATTACATCCAAAATATTGGAGAAACCGAACAAGGAATATAACTTACAAAAATATTCCGGAGTTTAATTCACAAGTATATTTTGGTAAATAATATTTTGGACACCAAGTGAACAAAAATAGGACTTTTACAATTACCACAAGAATATATCATATTTTGACAAGGAAAAAATATATTAATTTTGGCAAGTATAAATATATATTTTTCTTGAAATTTTTAGAAGATATATTATTTTTGAAAAAAATATATATTTTCTCAACAAAAATGAAATACAATATTTTTTTTTGGATGAAGGATATATTTTCTCAAATAAATATGAATATATCATTTTTGGAGAAAAATAAGATATATATTTTCTAAGTTAGACTTGAAAGTATATTATTTTTGGAACTTATGAGAAAATACAAATACTTTTGCCAAAGAAGAATTATAAATATTTTTTCTAAATAATATTTCTTAAAATATATATTTTAGAAATATATATTAGTGAACTTTTATTAAAGATAATATTCCGGAAAATTTATACGAAATTAAGTATAAAGAATACTTAATAAATACAATATATAAGATACGTATTTTCATACGTATAATTACACTCCGAAACACGATCTCACATTAATTGCAAAAATATACAAGAATAAGAATACGAATACGAATACACCTATCCTTGGGAAGGAAATACATGTATAAATGCTGGAAGAGTATCAAGTCAAAATATATTATTATTCCAAAATTTAATAAATATAATTTAAGTTAAAATATTTATTATTTTAACAAATAATTATATAACATGGGATAATATTGAAGATACAAAGAACATGACTCAAAGACACTAACTAATACTAAATCAAGGCACGGCCCGCCCGTCTAATAGACATTAGTACGTTGTAGGTAGTCATGTATATCCGAAGAAGCTTTGAGTTACGGTGCTTACGAAGAACGCAAGACTGTGAGTTCATGTCCCCCCTTTTATTTAACTATTTTCGTTTTATAACTTTCGGGGTGAAGTACATGTTACAAATGATACAATGATTACAAACGGTATGATTAGCTAAGGAAAATACTATTAGATCATGTGAATGGGTAGGCGTTATCTTGGGACCATTAATCCTTGTTAAGGACCGAGGGGCATGAGTGATAGATCTATTTGGGTGTTGCGAGCCCCACCCATGGGTCCGCGAGTTGACCGCATGTGGTGACTATGTCGTTCCAGCCAGGAGGCCCGGTACGAAATACGCAAAGGTTTGAGCCTTCCTGCACCAGTTCACACATGTTAATGTACTAGCTACACATTAATTGATCTGTTCCTTGTTTGCTTTCATACCAGGGTTTACAATTCATACATACTTACTTACGATGATTACAAAGTTTATTCGAGCTCACACACTAAACACATGAACTAGCTCAACTTTTGTTGATGTTTTCAAACTACATGTATTTCAGGAAATTAAGTATGGATCTTGCAGGCGTTGAAGTATTCAAGTGTTGTTTGGAATAAAAGATGTCATCCGGTGTCTTACGGTTGGGGAGTATGTACCATATCCTGGATGGGATACATTTTCCGAAGCCTAGTTTTCATTTGTGTCTTTTGAGAAGTCCTTATGGAACTTAAAACCTGTTGGTGTTGTATTTTATACATGAAAGTCTGTGTTTGGGATTCAAAAACAATGTTGCTTATAATGTTTTAAAACTTAACCAATGGATGAACATCTTGATTTATCATATAGTTGTTTGTTATGGTTGAATGCAATTATATTAAGCAAGTCACACCAAATCACGCTTCCGCAAAAGTCTGGGTGTGACAGTTTTGTATCTGAGCTTCGATTGTAGCGAACTAGGATTCCTTCTCGTGTCTAGACTACAATCATTAGGGTTCTCAAGAAAATATTTTTACAACATGTTTTCATTGCATACATGAAACGCCCAGATCCAAGAAACAAAACAATTTTTACAAGGAAAGACACGAAACACATTTCAAGGTTTATGTTTGTGGTTCAGTCTGAGAGACTGGGTGGTTCAGTCTGAGAGACTGGGTGGTTTAGTGTGAGAGACTAGGTGGGTTAGTCTGGGAGACTAGGTGGTTTAGTCTGGGAGACTAGGAAGGATAGAAAGGGTTCGTGAGGAATCACGAGGATACATGATTACATTGACTTTGATTACATGCTTAAGGTTAGTTAATATATGTGCATATGTTGTGATTGTTCTGTTACAGACACTATGTCGTCGTCTGATAGCGGATTTCCCGACGACCATGATCCCATGGCAGTAGCCCCCGACGATGAGGTTATGCCAGAGCCGGAGATCTTCACATCAGATTCAGAGAATGACTCAGAGATGATGTCCGACGACAACGACGACTTACAGCCATTCGCGTTGCCTGACTTTGGAGATGACTTACCGCTTAGTGATGGCATTCCAGACGGGAATCATTTTGTTGCTCCCATTCCAGTTCATGATCATCTTATCATCGATCATCCCGATGGTGAGCATGTCATGGCACCGATCCTCGCTCCCGTTCCTTTAGTGGCCATTCCTCTTGAGGATTTGCCTTTTGACGATTTGATTGATGTTGACGTTGATTTATTTGTTGATGGTCCTCCTGATGATGCCCATGGTGATGGAAAGCTAGATGGGGACGTTGTTGCTATTCCACCTTTTGAGATCCCTGTTATTGAGATTTCCTCTGACACTAGTTTACCCTCTGTCTCAGATTCTTTTGAGTCTGTGACGTCTTCCGCCTTGCAGGCAGTTGGATTATGACGCTATGCCACTGATTCTGATGATGATACAGCCATGTCAGCTGCACCATCCCCTGCACACGATCCCGAGCTTGATCTTGAGATAGACCTTGTTCCTGTTGATCAGCCTGAAGTTGCACCTGCTAATCCTGAGCCCTTGCTTGATCGTGACCCTATTCCTTTTGGCATACCTGACATTGCACCCCTCATACCTGACCCAGTTCCTGCACCCGTTGATCCTCCTATTGTTGAGACACTTATTCCTCCCCTTGCATACGCACCCGCTTATGTTGCTCCTTTTCACCCCGTGGAGTCTGATGTTCATCGTGTTGATTTACCTATCGATTTCTTGCAGGATATACCCGCACCCCGTCCATGGGAAGGAACTTCAGGCCAGCAGCCTAGTCATGACCCTCATGTTTCAGCAACTTTTCCACACATTCCCCAGTCTGCACCTTTTACTCCTTTTACTTCTTCACCCCTACCATCCCTCGCATTTTGCTGGCTATACACAGGATGAGTTACTTTATTCGCTTCAGCTTCAATTTGAAGTTATGAGTCACAGAGTCTTGGAGCTTAAGTCGATACCACGTCCCTTACCGTGTCCTTGTCGGCATACCTCCGTTCCCCCTCGTTCATCATCGCCTCCTTTTGCACGTCCACCTGCTCCACTTACTCCTTTTCCAGAGTTTGATGCTCGATTCCTCACCGTCGAGCAGCAGTACTTGCTTCGTGATGTGCACAAGCTCGAGGAGGAGCTCGCACATGTTCTAAGTTTGATTTTCCTTCCTCCTCCTCCTCCACCATCAGTACAGTAGGTTTTTGGTTTTATGCAGATGCATTGCCTTTGATGGGGGTACCACTTTTGAGCTGAGCTTGTGAAGCCTTTTGGAGACCACCTTTTGATTGAAAGACTTTTGTAGATTGGTAGACTTGTTGGACAAGGGTAGTGTGACCCTGTGTTCCCTTTTGATATGATACACTTTGCAAACATGTAACAATACTATGTGGTCAATGATTAATGAAAGCGTAGTCGTCATGTCCTCATTAAACATGTATATCAACAACGTGTTTGCTTGTTTTGTTCTATTTAAATATATTCCCAATTACTTGACTATGATATGATTGTGCTGATGTTTGATTGATTGAGGTGATGATTTAATATGTGTATATATATATGACCTCTAAACAACTATATACATTCCCTGAACAAATAAGACCTGACCAATCCAAATTTCTTCTTAGAAGATGTCTCTTCAAGAGATCATTCGGCTGACCAAGGCAGAATGGCAAGCGCACGTCTCACAGGCCATAGCTCGGCACGAGGTTCTTTGCTACAGACACAGCGGAAGTACCTTAGGGAATAACCCACCTAACGGTAATGTTTAAGTCACCTATGACACATTACAATACATTTGGACAATTCCAAGTGTGCTTTGCTAATGCCTTCTGTGATGATGATTGCTTGGGTACAGGTTGTACCTACAAGCAATTTTTGGACTGCAAGCCTCTGAACTACGACGACACTGGAGGTGCCGTAGCTTTTGTGAGATGGGTCGAGAATACGGATTCCATTTTGCAAAGGAGTGGATGTACTCTAGAGCAACAAGTCACATACGTTTTTGGATTGTTTCGAGATGAGGCTCTATCATGGTGGTACACTCGGGTTCAGACAATGGGCGAGACTGCTGCGTATGCTTTGACATGGGATGAGTTGAAAGAAATGATGCGTAAGGAGTATTGTTCTCCGATGGAGATTCAAAAGCTGGAAATTGAATTCTGGAACATGAAGATGGAAGGTCCAAAGGTAGTGGAATACGTGCAGAAACTTCACGATTTGTCGCGAGTTATTCCATATCTGGTGGAACCAGAGTTTAAAAGGATGGAACGATCCATCTGGGGATTAACGCCTCAGATTCTGAGCTTGATGACGGCATCAATGCCTCCAACAACTATCGATGCGAGTAACTTAAGTTTGGCGCTCGCTAAGGAAGCACTTAGATTGGAAAAAATTTCGACCCCTGACGAGAAGAAGGAAACTCAGGTGGAGTCATCTGGAAAGAACAAAAGGAAGCCCACTGATTTCCAAGAAGGTGACCGGGCGAACAACAACAACAAGGCCAAAAAAGGAAAAGAGTACATGGGTATCCTCCCTAAGTGCGACAACTGTCTACTTTATCATATTGGGCGATGTAGGTATAGGAAATGTGAAACTTGTGGGAAAATTGGTCATCTTAAGGAGACGTGTTGGTACGATGCTGGACATGGAAAAGAAGGTCAAGATGGTAGCGGAAATCACGAAGGAAACAACGACAACAGCGACTGTCAAGGCAGAAAGAGTGACGAACAAAAACGTGCTCAAGGTTGTTTTAACTGTGGAGACAAAAGGCGTTTCAGGAAATATTTCCCTAAGAATAATCAGGCCGATGTTAAGATTTACTTGGGAACTAAGCCGAGATGTGATGAGTGTCAGTATCACCACGAAGGATGATGTCTGAGACCTAAGTGCGGTAGGTGCGGAAAAGAAGGACACAGCGAGGATGCTTGTTGGGCGAAGGATCACAGACAAAGAGTAAACGATGACGTCAACCAAGACGGAAACCGATAATGGTAAAATTCCAGGTTGCTACAGATGTGGGGACGTGGGGCACTTCAGGAAAGATTTCCTGAAGAAGAACCAAGCTCATGGAGTAGTGTTAGACATCAGAGCTCGTGGAGCATGCCAAAATCCAGACGTGGTTGCTGGTACGTTCCCTACCAACCAATACTTTACATCCGTACTATTTGATACTAGTGCCGACTATAGCTTCGTGTCTCTAGAGTTTAAGGATATACTTGGGTTAGTTGCCAGTAAGTTAGATATCCCGTACTCGATAGAACTAGCTGATGGAGAGCTAGTAGAAGCAAATGAAATGATTAGAGGCTGTGTAATAGAGCTTGGAGAACGTGAGTTTGCAATAGATCTTCTGCCAGTTGTGATGGGAAGCTTCGACGTAGTAGTTGGAAAGGATCGGTTGTCAAGTGCTCGTGTAGAGATCGCGTGCTAGGAGAAGGCTATCCGCATCCCGATGGTGAGTGAAGATACGACGTGATTCATGAAGAGAAGCAGGATATGCCTCTACGGATTATTAGTTGTTTGAAGGCACGAAAGTTTTTGTGGAAAAGGTGTATTGCCTTCTTGGCTCATGTCGTGGACAAAGAAGCCGAAGAACCTGAGCTCGAAGATATCCCTGTGATAAGGGAATATCCCGAAGTCTTACTCGAAGACTTTCCAGGATTACTGCTCCAATGACAAGTCGAATTCCATATTGACCTGGTTCCAGGTGCCGCGCCTGTAGCCAAGGCACCCTACCGACTTGCGCTTTCGGAAATGCAAGAGTTGTCAGCACAGCTCCAAGAGCTGCTAGACAAGGGGTTCTTTAGACCAGCTTCGCACCCTTGGAGAGCTCCAGTACTGATTGTCAAAAAGAAGAACGGTAGTTCTTGAATGTTCATCGACTACCAGGAGCTAAACGAGTTAACCATCAAGAATCGGTATTCTTGCCGAGGAATGATAATTTATCCGACCAACTTCAGGGATCAAGTTACTATTCAAAGATCGGTCTTCGATCAAGTCATCGCCAGCTGCGGATTCAGGAAGAAAGTATACCAAGGTACAGTGGGTCAACAAGTTGCTTTTAGACGTATGCTAATATTGTGCTTTCTACACGGTGCACAAAACAATTTTACACAGAATACAAAGCTTCGATAATCTAGGAGACATGTACTTAGGACTTTCAGAAACTTAGGTCAAAACTCATTAAAGGATACCACTTAGGACCCACGTCCGTTAACTCGAGCAAACCCTATTATCCTGACGTATATGCTATTTCCGTTAACCGAACAGATAAAGTACTCGAAATTCTTATATCGAAATTTCCACTTTTACTTCTAACAAGTAGAATTTTGCATCTCTACTTCTCTTAACGGTAGTTGCATCACGACAATTTTCTTCAATAAAGCAAACACTCCTTTGTCTCGGTACTTGATTTTTTTTTCTTCATAATAGCGGATACCCATTGTTTCATTTCTTGGAAATTCCTATGTTACGCATGCACCATTTGTTAATGCATGTGGTTTCGTTTCGAATAAACCCTTCTTTGAAATTCAAATATTATTCTGCCAAATCTAAACATTGATTTGTAATTCGAATGGCCTGCATTATTGTAATTGTTGACTCCTTTGCTACCAAGTTAACACACTTTTCTTGAAACTTATTTTCTTTCAAGTTACATACATGGTTTATCTTTGTAACTAGGCCGAAATTCCCTTGTCGATACATACGTTTATTGTCAGTTTGCACTAAAACCAAGTTCAATTGATTGAACTTGTCCATTTCGTATATTCAATTCAAGACGCCATATGATGTATTGAGCGCATCATATTCGAATTTATATTTGCAAGCATTTCTTTTGTTCCGAGTCGCAGTAGACTTGTTAGGTCTAGGGCTTCATTAAATCGTTTGTTGGTTTCGACACCTTGTAGTAGTGGTTTCACTAACTTGAAGCTTGCGCAAATCACGGTTATGCATTTCATACACGAATTTAATTGTTTATTTATTGACTAGCTCTAAATTCGTTTTGTTTTATTATGATTGAAGCAGTCCTAACACAATCGTGTGTTAAGACAATGGTGCATAAATTCATTTTATATCCCAGTGTACCTCCTAACGGTTCTTTCATTATCAATCGAATGCCTTGAAGTATTCGTTATTTTTCATCTCCGATCGAAAACAGTAGTCCGTTGGTGATCTTTATTCAATTGAAAAATCCTACGATGCCGTTTGAACCAAATTTTCAGGTTTGCTTCATTACACTCTCTTTTGATTTCAAACACGGTGAACTTGTTCGATCACCGCTATTATTGGATTATGTCATTACGACACCTTGTGGTGTCAGTGCAAACTTGTAGCTTGTGCTAATCACGGTCAACCGTTTCATACGAAACTACATATACCTACGAATCAAGACCATGATACACCAGATTCAATTGTATTTCATTTTGGTGTATTTTCGCAATTCAAGAAGGTCAACACACTAATCTTAACCATTTATTTGTTCGAAAGTAGACAGATCATCTTCATGTTATCACCATATCTGAGTTGTTGATTTTGAGTTCATCGAGCGGATGTTATTATTTCTAGAACTCATTTGAATACTGTGAACGATCGTTTGGAATTCTATTGGTCAAAACTCCTCTTTTATTGAACCCCTGTGAAATAAGTGCCACTAGATTATACATCAATACGTCTCGTATCCTTTGACATCAAATTCTGGAACACATATCTTTTAACCATTGGATTCTCATTGTTGTAATAGGACCTTGAATTCACCTGATTCGAATAAGTTTTGATTCGAGGTTGTGGTTATCTACCTTAGTATTATTCATATCCACGCACGTATAACGTAACCCTAAGAAGTTAATGTAGTTTAAATTTCGAGGACGAAATTTTCTTAACAGGGGGAGAATGTGACAACTGTCAAATTTGCATGTATCCGTACAATCATTAAACCATGATTAGTGCTTAATGACGGTGCTGAATTTGCAATTAACTGCTTTCTGATTACTGCCATATACATACATGTGCATCACATATTGCTTAATGTCATATCATTATTGCATGAGAACTTTATTTACTCAAATGATGCATTAAATACAGTTAGCACAGTTATTAGACAAATCAGGAATATGCTGACAGAACTCAGTACATAGACAGACAGTGTGTTGAGACACAGAATGAGCCAGAAACCAAGTATTACACTAGTATAGTGTGTAGGAAAGTAAGGATCACAAAACTGCCCTTCTAGTGATAGTTTAAGTGTCGGAAAGTGCCAAAAACTCACATAAAGTGTTGAATTCAGCAAAAAATCAGCAAAAATCAGCATTTAAACAATCTAAAATCATGCAGAAAAATGGTTAAATGGTCCTGAATGATTTCCTAAGTGTCAGGAATCAAAAGTGTCACAAAAGGGTACATAAAGCACACTAAACTGCATAGTTTAGCACCTTAACGAACCGGTAACCAACCGAACAACCGGACACTACCCGAAACACCAAATTTACACTAGAAGCACTGTTTTAACATTACCAAACTAGTTATGATCCCCGAACACCATAACACCCCATATAAATATCAACTAACTAGAAATCCTAACTAATACTTACATTTTAACCTTAATGTAACTAGTTTAGTTTTACCCTAGTCTACTACCCCCCCCCCCCCCACACCTAGTAATCGGCCAACATGGCCCCCACATAAAGATTTTCTTTGATTTAAATAATGGATCATGTTCCCTTGTGTTAAGCACATTACACACAAGTTAAAAAGTTAAGATGGACTATAAGTACGTATACAAGATCATGACCCTCATTCTACACACACTAAAACACCTACTCTTTCTCCTCTTCCCCTTGGTGCTCTAGGTCGACCCCAAACACCCACACATCCACCATCATTCATCCATTCTCATACAATCCAAGCTTATACAAAGGTGTTAGAAGACATACAAAGAAGCTAGTAGCTTTCGGAAGTTCAAGGACCTCTCTTATTTGCTTTTACCCACTTGTTTTCTTCACTTGATCATCCCTAGCCTTGTGCTAGTGGTAAGAACCTTGATCTTGCTATTTTACTTCCATTTTAAGTGGTTAAAAGAAGAATCATAATGTTAACCATAAAGAACACTAAGAATCATAAGAAGTAAACTTGAACATAAGCATGATTAATGAAGAAACTAAGTTGTTTATGTGTTGATTTGCTTGTTGATTGTTGTTTATTCATGTGTATGATGTAGATCATCAAATGATCTTGCTAGATCATGATTAAAAACATAATCTAGCAAGATGAGAGAATAGAAAAGTTGTAGGATGATAGATCATCCACACTTAAAGCATGAACTTGAAAGAACATAATGTTTTCTTGTAAAATAATGATCAAAGTAAGATGTTGATCATGTAGATCTAAAATTTCATGGATGATTTCTCAAGAAACCAAGTTAAAAATATAAGTTTTACTAAATCTTGGTTCTTAAACAAATAAACCTTATTTTTGGTGGTTAATAAAGTGTAGAAGTATATGTGTAACAAGAAAAATCAAAGAAGAAACATTTTTGAAAAATATGAATACAAGTTGTAAAGATCAATCTTCCTTAAAAATGAGGTTTTTAAAGAATCAATCACACTTTGGAAGGTAACAAGGCTTACTAAGAACACTAGTAAGTTACTACAAATTTTTACAAATATTCAAGTTCATGAAGTATTGGATTATGCTTGTTTTTGGTAAATTTGTAAAGAGAGGTTGTTTATTGTTGATTATTAGTTGATTGTGTTGATTTTTACAAAAGAAAATGATATGCTTGAAAGCATGGAAACCTCCATTTTTAGGGGAAACTATGGCAAATTTTTTCTAAAAATTAGACACTTAGAAAAATATTTCCAAACAAATATTTTCAAGTATATTTTAAACCATGAATTTTTCACATAAACTTTGCCATAATTTTTTCTACAAAATATAAATATTGGAGGTTGGTTTTTATAAATAAAAGTGACTAAATATGTATTTAGGAAAATATATATTTAGAAGTCACCATGTGTCTGATTATTTGTATACTTTGTGTATTAGTTATATTATTTTAGGACATGAAATAATATAACTCATCAAAATACCCAAAAATTATAATCCAAGATACTACCAAAATTTCAAAGAATTAAACACACAAATTACATCCAAAATATTGAAGAAACCGAACAAGGAATATAACTTACAAAAATATTCCGGAGTTTAATTCACAAGTATATTTTGGTAAATAATATTTTGGACACCAAGTGATCAAAAATAGGACTTTTACAATTACCACAAGAATATATCATATTTTGACAAGGGAAAAATATATTAATTTTGGCAAGTATAAATATATATTTTTCTTGAAATTATTAGAAGATATATTATTTTTGAAAGAAATATATATTTTCTCAACAAACATGAAATACAATATTTTTTTTTTGGATGAAGGATATATTTTCTCAAATAAATATGAATATATCATTTTTGGAGAAAAATAAGATATATGTTTTCTAAGTTAGAATTGAAAGTATATTATTTTTGGAACTTATGAGAAAATACAAATATTTTTGCCAAAGAAGAATTATAAATATTTTTTCTAAATAATATTTCTTAAAATATATATTTTAGAAATATATATTGGTGAACTTTTATTAAAGATAATATTCCGGAAAATTTATACGAAATTAAGTATAAAGAATACTTAATAAATACAATATATAAGATACGTATTTTCGTACGTATAATTACACTCCGGAATACGATCTCACATTCATAGCAAAAATATACAAGTATAAGAATACGAATAAGAATACACCCATCCTTGGGAAGGAAATACATGTATAAATGCTCGAAGAGTATCAAGTCAAAATATATTATTATTCCAAAATTTAATAAATATAATTTAAGTTAAAATATTTATTATTTTAACAAATAACTATATAACATGAAATAATATTGAAGATACAAAGAACATGACTCGAAGACACTAACTAATACTAAATCAAGGCACGGCCTGCCCGTCTAATAGACATTAGTACGTTGTAGGTAGTCGTGTATATCTTAAAGAAGCTTTGAGTTACGGTGCTTACGAAGAACGCAAGACTGTGAGTTCATGTCCCCCCTTTTATTTAACTGTTTTCGTTTTATAACTCCAGGAGTGAAGTACATGTTACAAATGATACAATGATTACAAACGGTATGATTAGCTAAGGAAAATACTATTAGATCATGTGAATGGGTAGGCGTTATCTTGAGACCATTAATCCTTGTTAAGGACCGAGGGGCATGAGTGATAGATCTATTTGGGTGTTGCGAACCCCACCCATGGGTCCGCGAGTTGACCGCATGTGGTGACTATGTCGTTCCAGCTGGGAGGCTCGGTACGAAATACGCAAAGGTTTGAGCCTTCCTACACCAGTTCACACATGTTAATGTACTAGCTACACATTAATTGATATGTTCCTTGTTTGCTTTCATACCAGGGTTTACAATTCATACATACTTACTTATGATGATTACAAAGTTTATTCGAGTTCACACACTAAACACATGAACTCGCTCAACTTTTGTTGATGTTTTCAAACTACATGTATTTCAGGAAATTAAGTATGGATCTGGCTGGCGTGAAGTATTCAAGTGTTGTTTGGAATAAAAGATGTCATCTGGTGTCGTACGGTTGGGGAGTATTGTCACACCCCGACCACGTAAAACAACAAAACGTGGCGGAAACGTCGGGGAGTGTTGTAACAGAATCATTGTTTCACAACCATGGATTAAATAATTTCGTTTTATTGAATTATTGAACACATTGTTTATTACATATCAAATAATTACAATTATTATCTTTCAAGTTTTTAAGTCGCTAAGGCACGAGTCCATCCTATGTGTATCATGCGTCGACAATCATCACATAGCAGAACCTGAAACATGTGTAAAATAGGTACGTCAGCATACAAATGCCTCTGAGATACATAGGTTTTGTTTATGCATGATTCATGACTTATAAGTTTAAAAGAATGTTTTAACAAAAAGTAGTCATGAACCTAAAAATATTTTCTTTATAAAAATCATGTGAAAATTTATGAGAAATTTGATGATATAAAAGAATGATGCATAAATAAATAATCAAGTAAAATGAGTTTATAAAATATTGTTTTGGATAAAATGTTTGTAGTATATATAAAATATACTTTGGTTTTAAGAAAGTCGATTAGGTAATATATCAAAATATATTTCGGTTCCAAAATCGTTAAACAGATAGTATATTAAATATACTTTAGTAGTCAAAATAATCGTTTTGGTAGTATATCAAAAGTATACTTTGGATTTATAAATAACATATTAAACTATGTTTTGGTTGAGTAAATAACATATTTAAAATATGTTTTGGTAGTTAACAAAATATATGTTGTTTTGTACAATATTACACATGAGAGTATATCAAACTATACTTTTGGGAGTATAATAAAATATACAATAAAAGTGTGATTTAAGAATTCAATCAGACCTTAGTGCATCAAACTACACCAATTGAGACTATAGAGAACCACGAAGGCAATCCCTATTTGGATAAAATATTGGTTTCTGACATTCCATGACAACAGGAATGGGGTGTCTAGTCCTATAGCGCTATATCATACTACCAATCGGTCTTGTGAACATAAATAAGTACATTTCAACAATTAATTATAATCTTTGAAAAATCGGTGTTTAAACCATAAATAATCATTCAGTTTGTCAAAAGACAAGTACTAATATGTATAATCAATTATACTTTGAAATCGTGAACATAACAAATAGGTACACATATTTCACCCCAAAACATTTAAAACAGTAAAAGAGGGGACTATGTACTCACTTGAGGGTGCTTAGAAGTCTTGAACAACAACCAAGCAAAGCTAGAGGGAGTACGGAATCATATGGCACCTAATATAGGTAACTATGTTATTAAACGGCTCCTAAACCGGGAGATAGGATAGAATGATGTTCTATAAATCAAATGATTAATTGAACTCATATGGTATGATTTAATAGAGCTAACATTCTGATTTGGAAGTCTACCTAAGTGCTCTTGACCCGTTTCGACCCATTATGGTAGCATAAGCTACTATAACGCGTCGGTTGCGCAAAACTATGTTCGGATGGTTATCTATGAGTTATGTCAAGTCTTACATGCCCAATTATACCCTAACATGTTACTAATTCAGATTAGATGTTAAAAATATGTTCACATATGCACATTACGGATTTATGCTACAAAAGGGCATTTTGGTCATTTCCTATGGGCATGTAAACCAATTAACGAATAGCTAACCAATCCTATGTGATCATAAGGTATAACCTCAGGGGTTATTCCCTATGCAACTATGATCACTAAGCAAGCTTGGTCGGATCCTAATGATCGACCAAACGGGTCGGGTTCGAAAGTCTAAGCGGTTGTTTAGACCGCTTAACTTACGACCCTAAACAACTAAACTAGTAGTGATGAGTTAAACATGTCAAAACATGTTTAACCTACTTAGAAAACTGATTTGGTATCAAAACAAAGTGTTTTGATACCTAAAAGTAGTTCTGTTGCAAAATGCGTGCTAAAACGCATTTTGACCGAAACTTTGACTCGTCACTACACCTAGTTAACGTGGTAATCAGTAGGCATAATCACTAAGGATTATAACCATCATGATTACAATCACGTTACAAAGTTCAATTGAACTTTAACTTGACCAATTGATGGTCAAAACCGAAAGTCAAATTGTTGGCCAAACTGTTTGACTTTCTGCACTAACATAAAGAATAAGAATGAAAGAATACATACAAGAGTCCAAAGCTTGAAGGAAGATAATAAGAAAACCAAAGAGGAAGTTCCAAACACTTGGGAAGCTCCAATTCAGATTAGAGAAGAGAATGAGAGGAATGAGCAATGAAACAAATGAAAATGTTGGCTATTTATACTTGAGCATGATGAATAAGATCATTCCATGTGTTTGTGTGGCCATCAAGGATTAAATCACAGCCACACATGTGTTAGGAACTGATTAGAGACCTTGGAGAACACTTAAACTTGCTCAACACACCATAAAATTGCATAAACAGCACCCAAAGATCAAACAGAATGCTGAAAATGGAAATCTGGTCGCTGGGCTATTCAGGCGGCCCGCGTAAGCATATGGGGTGGGCTTACGCGGCCCGTATGGGCTCCCCAGTTCAGCAAAAGTTTGATAATTTACAGAACAGGCCCCTGCACTTGGTTTAAGCTCATTTCAGCCCCTTTTGACCCCCGTTAAGCCATTTTCAAGGCTCTACAAGGCCAATAAAGTTTAGAGGACTCAAAATGTGCTCGGAAAACTCTTGGATGTCAGCTCGTTTGGTCGTACAGTCGCGTTGTTCGTTAAATTACGACGAAACTCAAACGGACGCGAAAACGAACCAAATTAAGTGACGAATGGTATTTTTGCATGCTGATCATTAAAATAAAAAATATTTTAGTGTGTAAAAAAATTTTGGATGTCCAGATGTGGTCAGAACATAAGATATGCGCGAAAATGCAAACTTACGCCGTTTTTGACACTTTTAGTCCCTGTAAGATCAAATAAGCATATTTTCACACACCAAACCACTCAAAGCTTATTTCTAAGCTATGTTTAGGTTATTTATGGTATGTTTGGCTTATGATCATGTTCTAGACTATACGTTGCCTTACGAAACGGCAGAATTTTGCCGTTTGACGTAAATAGTCCATGTGAGCGAATAAACTTGATTTCGACACACCAAACCATCCAAAACTTATTTCTAAGTTATGTAAAGGTTATTTAAGGTATGTTAAGCCTATTTCACTATTCCGGAGTGTTTGTTGCATTAAACTGGTCATATTCCGGAGTGTTTGTTGCATTAAACTGGTTATATTTACGCATTAGATCGCGTATAACCTTCCAGAAAGCGATTTAAAGTTCGAAATCGAACAAGAATTGATATGTGCAAACGATACACATATGTATACAAATCCCAAGTATGAAACACAATATTTCATTGGTTTGGTATTTGTATGATGGTTGAAGTGACACAGGTGTCACAAGTATGTACCCTATCCTGGATAGGATACGTATTCCGAAGCCTAGTTTTCATTTGTGTCTTTTGAGAAGTCCTTATGGAACTTAAAACCTGTTGGTGTTGTATTTTAAACATGAAAGTCTGCGTTTGGGATTCGAAAACAATGTTGCTTATAATGTTTTAAAACTTAACCAATCGATGAACATCTTGATTTATCATATAGTTGTTTGTTATGGTTGAATGCAATGATATTAAGCAAGTCACACCAAATCACACTTCCGCAAAAGTCAGGGTGTGACAAAGCATATGTAACTTAATTTTTGTTACTTAAACTAATTATGCAACATATTTAAACATGTTAGGGCATATAATACTTGTCATAGGACTAGTTAGGCGTCTCGAACGCGCATTCGCGCAAACGACGTGTTAAAGTAGCGTAAGCTACCTTAATGGGTCATAACGGGTCGTAAGCACTTAGGATAGGTTCCGATTTAGGATGTAGGTTTTGTTAAACCGTATCACATGAGTTCCAATACTCATTTGGTTTACGAGACCTCATTCTACCCAATCTTCCGATTTAGATGCCGATTGTTTAACTAGCGATCCGATTACTAGGTACCACTTGATTCCTTGATTTCCTAGCTTTCATAGGACACTTAATCGAGGATACTTACAATCTCAAGTGAGTACATAGTCCCCTCTTTTATGTTTTCAAATGTTTTGGGGTGATACATATGTGCCGATACGCTATTTTCATGATTTCGACTATATGATTACACATGCATAGTGCTATCTTTTGACGAATTGAACTATTATCCATGGCTTAAACGATTGATTTCCAAAGTTTGTTAGAACTGTTTGTTCATTTATACTGTCACTTATACATTCATTAACAATGATCAAGCCGATTGGTAGTACGATATAGCGCTATAGGACTAGACACCCCATTCCTGTTGTATGGAATGTTAGAAACCAAATTTTTAACCAAATAGAATTTGCCTTTGTGGTATTTCTATAGTCTCTAAAGTGTAGTTTGATGCACTAAGGTTTGAATGTATTACCAAATCGTGATATATGGTATATTTTGATATACTACCAACGTGATACTGCTTTTGCTAAAGCATAGTTGATATGCTATTGTTTACTAAAGTATAATTTGATATACTACCAAACCACGATTTAGGTATGTTCCGACATACTACCAACGTGATATTATTTACTAAAGTATAGTTGATATACTACCGACTTTGTTATTTCATAAACCAAAGTATACTTGTTGATATACTACCAAAGCATAATTGATATGCTATTTTCAAACCAAAACATAGTTGATATGTTATTTATAGAACTAAAGTGTAATTGATATACTGTCGATGCTTGCATTCTTAAACCAAAGTATACTTGTGATATACTACCGAATCTATTATTTCCGAAACTAAAGTATATTCTAATATACTATCTATTTAACTATTCCAAAATTAAAGTATATTTAGATATACTACTCATCCGCTTATCTCAAAACCAAAGTATATTTTTGTATATACTATAAACATTTTACCAAAACGACGCATTTTAGAAACAAAACTTTACAAGGATTCTTGGCTATTTTTTAAGACATAAAACCTTTTTCTTGTGTTATCCAAAGCAATGAATCTAATTCACAAATCCTATGTTACTCATAGGCATTTTTATGCTGACGTACCTATTTTCACATATGTTTCAGGTACTGCTATGTGATGATTGTTGATGCATGCTACACATAGGATGGACTTGTGCCTTAGCGACTTTAAAACTTGAGAGACTATTATTTGTATTTATCTGATTTGTAATAAAACAATGAGTTCAGTAATTCAATAAAACAAAACTATTTAATCCATGGTTGTGAAACAATGATTCTGTTACGACACTCCCCGACGTTTCCGCCATGATTTGTTGTTTTACGTTGTCAGGATGTGACAATACGCCGCTGGTACTTCCTATATATAAGTGCTTTTAACACATTACATGTCGTTGCGTTATCTAGATCACTTGGACGAATGTTTTCAAAACGAAGTTACACTACAAGATTTTCTTAACGATATAAACCATACAATGTTTACTTTCAACAATTATTTATTACTTGGTTTACAAAGACAAATGTTTTCAGTTAAGATTCATGGCTACAAGGATTTTGGTTTACACATATATCAACTTGTAAAGCTGATAAAAACGTATTGCAATATCGAACTCTTTTGTTTTCAAGGTACACACTCGTCAACTCTCGTAGTTGGACGAGGTATTGCAACATGTACTAAAAGCCATGAATCTGACACACTCACAAAACCTATGTACTCGCCGCCATTTTTATGCTGACGTATTTTCACATATGTTTCAGGTACCGTTGTTTGATGATGTTTATGATGCATGCTCACATAGGAATGGACGAGGCCTTAGTGACTCAATAACAATAAAAGACAATTTGTTCATATTTTGCTTTTGATTTCAATACAATGTAATAAACTTAATTCAATAAAATGAAACTTCAATCTATGTGTTGTGAAACAATAATTCTGTTACGACACTCCCCTACGTTTCCACCACGGTTTGTTGTTTTAACGCGGTCGAGGTGTGACAATTTTACTTCTTATATGCCACATACTTATTCACAGGGACCGCCTACATTCGGTGCTTCTTCAGAGCTTGAGTGAGATCTTCTTAAGCGCAGCCGTGTCATTCGAGCTAGTAAGGCACACATTCCTCTTCCCACTTTTGTTATGGCCGATCAGGATCCACCAGCTTAGAGAGTTGTTGCTGATTACACCATGCCGAACGTAGCTAGTGCTCGGTCCAACATTACCCGACCCAATGTCGGCGTAAATAGCTGGAAAATTCCTCTGCAGATCATCTCTATAGTGACTAACACCATTCAGTATCATGGGGTGCCTTCTGAGGACCTAAATGTCACACCCCAACCGATGGCGGAAACATTGGGGTGCGGCACTAAGCGTTCAGATTGCTCATGAGTTTCCATGACCCTAGATATTTCATTATAGATTAAATCCATTGCATGATAATCGTCTAAGTATCAACCACAAAGCATCAATTACAACTCATCATCAAAATAGTTTCAAAGTTTCTAGTTTAGCTATGATGTGTTTCTAAGCAGTATCCTAGCAAGTTTCACTTGTTTCCATAGCACCCTATCAGCCTGCAACATGTATTAAAATAAAGTCAGTACAAAATGTACCAGCAAGTATACAAGTTTAAGTATATAGCATAATAGGTTAAAAGACTCATATCCACAATGTAAATGAATAAAGTTGTTTCAGCCATGCTAGTGTTCGCAGTCCAAGTGATAGCCCAAGTGTCCCGATGCTTTGGTGTTTTCCCAAGAGTCAAGGAAAACTAGAATCCTCCTAACAATACCCCCAAGAATAACGGGGAGGTGCATCTTCCTATAGCGCTACTATTGTTAAGGTGGAACTACACACTCTAGATTAAACGTTCACATAGCATAAAGAATCAAGAATCAAGAATCACAAGTATCACATTCACATAGGATAGAGTTTAGATTCGAAAGTATCAAGTTTCATAGAACACATGTTACATCCCAAAGTTTAAAACAAAAAGGGATCGAGTATACTCACGGTGATTGCTTAACAGTTAAGACTGTTATTGGATCAAAGGGAGCTCTTTAGATTTAGCCTGATTAGATTACAACAGATAAGTGTCGAGCAGAATAGCAAGACTCATGCAAAGTGTCGGATCAGTCATCTTGATCGGATGGCTGTTCAATCAGACGGTAGTCCGATCGGATTGCCATTCGATTGGGAGGACTTATGTGTGTGGGGACGGATTGCCATCCGATCCAAGGATTAGATTTCCAAAAGTTCAACTTCCATGCCAAGTGTTTAACTTTGGTCACTCCGATCGGATGGTCATCCGATCGGACGACAGTTCGATCGGATTGCTATTCGATCATGGAGGTTTCCAAAGTTTCAAGTTTCTGAAAAAGTTTCTAAGTGTAGAAAGGTTTCAAGGCACATGTCACTTCGATCGGATGGCAGTCCGATCGGATTGCCATTTGATCATCATGACTTGTTCCGTTTTGAAATTTGTAAAGTTTCTAAGTTTCTGGTTTGACGGTGATGACACGGTATAGTACGTCTTGAGACAACAGTAAACACATCAATGTTCAGCCGGTCTGATCAAATGGAAATCACCCCGTCCGATCAGGTGTCTGTTCTTGATGATGTTTATGTTGGAATCCGTACTTTGGTCATCTTCTCCGGCAACAATCCATTTTCCAAGCCGACTCCAGACTATTCATCAAGTCTACAGTCTGTTTGGGTCTGGATTCCACCGTTTTAAGTAAAAGTCTAAGAACAATGATTTAGAAAAACATAAGTTTTTAGCTGAAAAGTTTAGATCTAGCAAGGTTTTGGTGTAAATGTATGAAATTTCTTAGATCCAAGCTAGATCTTGACAGGAATGACATCACACAACTTGTTTGTACAAACAGTCATGATGACGTCATCTTCAAGAGCTCGAATCTCAGAGATTTCATGGTGAAAAGTGAGATTTCAAAGGAGAATCTCATAGAGAATAGTGTGTAGATCAAAGATGTACAAGAATCTAGTGTAAAATGTACCGAAATCGCCGAGAAATGGAAGAAAAATGGGAGTGCGTGCGTCTTGGTCGAAGGAGGCTTTCACATTAGTGAGAATGATGTGACAGACCTATTAATAGTGTCATAGAGGGAGGTTAAGGCGGTGTGGCACGGATCGGATGGCACTTCGATCGAATGGCCCTCCGATCGGATGGTCATCCGATCGGATGGTCATCCGATCGGATGGTCATCCGGTCGGATTGCCATTCGGTCAATCCCATCCTTTCCGCGTTCCCGTCTTTGATTCGTTTTGCGAGTTAGATTAAGTGTTGCATTGCGTATTATTGGGTAATAGTATCATATAACTAGATTATATCATTAACACAAAAGTTTCCAAGTTTCGTAGTTTCCGCCAGTGACAAGTCTCCAGTCTCTCGTTCAACCAAGTCTCAAGTTTCACGAGTCTCAAGAGTCAAGCACCAAAGTATCAAGTATCAAGAATCAAGAATCTAGATTCCAAGAATCAAGTATCAAGAATCATAGTTTCAAGAATTAAGAATCAAGTCTCATAGTGTTAAATATCAAGAATCAAGTTTCTAGAATCAAGAATCAAGCATCATAGTATTAAGAAACAAGAATCTTGATTTAAGCATCACAAGTATCAAAAGTGTAAAGTATCACATAGTTTAGGGGCTAAAATTGTTAATAGCTAAAAGTCTAGGGATGCAGGCGTTACAGTCTCTGCTCCTTTAGGAGATTTCGTCCCCGAAATCTAGGAAGAAGATTGCTCGAAGAGCTGCGGATACTTGGTCTTCATCTCACTTTTAAGTTCCCAAGTGAATTCGGCGCCGCGCTTTCCTTCCCATCAAACCTTGACTATGGGAATTTTGCTGCGCCTCAATCGCTTGGCACCTTGATCCATGATTTCGACTGGTTTCTCCACAAAGTGTACAACCTCATTTATTTGCAAGTCCTCAAGGGGAACCTGTAGTTCCTCGTCGGCTAGGCATTTACGTAAGTTAGATACGTGGAACACTGGATGCACATTGTTCAGTTCTTATGGCAGGTCGAGTCTGTACGCCACTTTGCCAATCCTTTCAAGTATCGTGAATGGCACATAGCGAGGAGCGAGCTTTCCCTTCTTACCAAAATGAACTACTCCCTTCCAGGGAGATACCTTGAGGAGAACTCGGTCACCAACATCAAATTCCAGAGGCTTGCGCCTTTTATCAGCATAGCTCTTTTGTCTGCTCCTAGCCTTGATCAAGTTATCACGGATCTGAAGAATCTTATCCATTGCCTCTTGAATGTTTTCAGGGCCAGTAAATTGCTTGTCACCAACCTCATGCCAGCTGAGAGGAGATCGGCACTTGCGACCATACAAAGCTTCGAAAGGAGCCATCTGAATACTAGAATGATAGCTGTTGTTGTACGAGAACTCAATCAATGGTAAATGTACATCCTAGTTACCACCAAAGTCGATGACACAAGAACGGAGCATATCCTCTAGGGTTTGAATAGTACGCTCGGTATGCCCATCCGTTTGAGGATGAAAGGCATGCTAAGATTCAAATGAGAACCCATAGCGGATTGAAAGGTTTTCCAAAGACGTGAAGTAAAACGACCATCACGGTCAGAGATTATGTCAAGAGGTATGCCATGATGACATATGATCTCATCGGTATAGATTCGAGCAAGTTTCTCCACTTTATGATCTTCGCGAATCGGAAGAAAGTGGGCTGATTTGGTCAAACGATCAACGATCACCCAGATACTATCGTGACTAGTAGGTGTATGGGGTAGTTTAGGAATAAAGTCCATAGCGATACTATCCCATTTCCAAACTGGGATTTCGGGTTGTTCTAAAAGTCTAGAAGGACGCTGATGTTCAGCCTTTACCTTCGTGCAAGTAAGGCATTTCGAGACATAGGCAGTAATGTCCTTCTTCATACCAGGCCACCAATAAGTCATACGCAGATCATTGTACATCTTATCGGCACCTGGATGAATAGAGTAACGAGCCTTGTGAGCCTTATTCATAATGAGTTCATGGAGGTTATCGCGATCTGGCACCCAGATGCGATTGAGATAGTATTGAAGTCCATCAGACTTGGTTTTGAGTTGATCCACAGAAGCACCACGAATTTCAACAAATAGACTCCCTTCATTAGCTGACGAATACTGAACTTCACGAATACATGCATGGAGATCACTAGATATGCGAATAGCATTGACATCAGTTTTACGACTAAGAGCGTCGGCCACTACATTCGCCTTGCCAGGATGTTAGCGAATTTCGCAGTCATAGTCGTTAAGCAATTACACCCAACGTCTCTGTCGCATGTTTAGTTCCTTTTGATCAAAGATGTGTTGAAGGCTCTTGTGGTCGGTGAAAACCACACACTTTGTACCGTACAGGTAGTGTGGCCAGATCTTTAACGCAAAAACAATTGCACCAAGCTTCAGATCATGAGTAGTATAGTTTTTCTCATGCACTTTGAGTTGACGAGAGGCATATGCAATAACCTCGTCCCGCTGCATGAGCACACAGCCCAATCCATGGTTCGAGGCATCGCAATATACCACGAAATTGTCATTACCATCAGGGAGCGTGAGAACAGGAGCGTTACACAAAAGAGTCTTAAGAGTCTGAAAAGATTCCTCTTGCTCGGGACCCCAAGCAAAAGGTTTCTCTTTTTGAGTCAACGAAGTGAGAGGAACAGCGATTTTAGAAAAGTCCGAGATAAATCGACGGTAATAACCTGCCAATCCTAGAAAAGAACGAATCTCAGATGCGGATTTAGGCATACTCCAATTCTTCACAGCTTTGATTTTTGAAGGGTCAACATGATACCTTGCTTACTAACGACATGACCAAGAAATTGCACTTCATCAATCAAAAACTCACACTTAGAAAATTTAGCATACAAGCGTTCACCACGTAGAAGTTCAAGCATCAAGTGTAAGTGACGAGCATGACCAGCTTTAGATTTCGAGTAAATGAGAATATCATCAATAAAGACTATCACAAAACGATCCAAAAAAGGTTTACAAACACGATTCATGAGATCCATGAACACAGCGGGCGCGTTGGTCAATCCAAAAGGCATGACCACGAACTCGTAGTGTCCATAACGAGTACGAAAAGCGGTTTTGGGTACATCATCTTCGAGTACACGAAGCTGATGATATCCAAAACGAAGGTCAATCTTCGAGAAATAGGATGCGCCTTGTAGTTGGTCAAATAGGTCATCGATACGAGGAAGAGGATATCGATTCTTAACTTTAAGCTTATTAAGTTCACGGTAGTCGATGCATATACGAAACGAACCATCTTTCTTCTTGACGAATAGCACATGAGCACCCCAAGGAGAGGTACTTGGACGAATGAATCCCTTGTCGAGTAGTTCTTGAAGCTGACTAGATAGCTCTTGCATCTCGAAAGGTGCAGGTCGATAAGGAGCCTTGGCGACAGGAGTCGCACCAGGTATGAGATCAATACGAAAATCAACGGATCTAGGAGGAGGAAGACCAGGAAGATCTTCAGGAAAGACATCAGGGAAATCACACACTATTGGAACGTCGCTTATGTCCTTCCCCTTGCCCTTTTGCTCCACCACGTGGGCCAAGAAGGCAAAGTTCTGTTTACGTAGGCATTTGTTCGCTTGAGTGCATGACATCAACTTCAGTCCTTTCGAAGGTCGGTCTCCATAGACATGCAAAATATCACCGGACGACAGAGGTAGACGAACAAACTTCTCATGACAAGAAATCTCGGCATGGTTCTTACTCAACCAATCCATGCCGATAATGACATCAAAACTACCCAATTGCATAGGTATTAGATCAATAGTAAACACGTGGTCATTAAGAGTCAAGGAACAACCACAGAGAATAGAATCAACTAGAATAGATTTCCCATCGGCAATCTCCACCGAAAACGACTTAGGTAACATAGAGCGTGCACAGTTTAACAAGGATTCGAATTCTATGGACACAAAGCTTCTATCAGCACCAGTATCAAATAGTATCGAAGCGTAAAGGTTATTCATGAGAAACGTACCATTAACGACGTCATTGTCGTTATGAGCCTGATTAGCATTAAGACTGAACGCTCGTCCACGAGTGGCTGGCTGTTGGTCCTGGTTGAGCTGAGGACACTGATTACAGAGGTGAGTAGTATCTCCACACTTGTAGCAGGCACGAACAGCGTTGACTGCCCTAGGATTCTGCTGAGGAGCTGGAAGAGCTGGGGCTTGCTGAGCTGGTTGGGCAGGATTAGCTTGACGACAATAGGGAGTCGTGTGACCATAGCGATTGCAGTTGGTACACAAACGACATGCAGAGTTAGCAGGATGATGAAAGTTGCAAGTTGCACACTTGGGGTGAGGCCCAGTGTACTGCCTCTTGACTTCAGGAGCAGCAGGGTTCTGAATAGCAGCAGGAGCAGGTTTAGCAGCAGGGTTTGCAGCAGGCACAATAGCATTGCATCCTGAACCCTGTGACTTCCTCCTCTTGTTTTTGCTACCACTTGGCTGCTGGGTGACTTGATGCGCAGACTTGGAGGGAGCAGAGTTAGCAAACTGCTTATTACGAACGTGGTTGTTGTTGAGACTAGCTGCAAGACGGTAGACTTCCTCAATAGTTTCGAGCTGAGCTGCTTCAATAAAATCACGCATAGCATGAGGTAGACCATTGATATACTTGGTTATCATTCACTTCGAAGTAGAAACCAAGTGAGGAACGATCAAGCTGGGCTGCTTGAAACGAGTAGTGTAAGCCAGATTATCATCACTAATCTGCTTCAAGTGCCAGAACTCTTCTTCAAGCTTCAGTTGTTCATGGGGAGGGTAGAACTCAAGCATCATTAGCTCACGCACCTCAGCCCATGGAAGAGCTAGGCTTCATCAATAGAACGGATGTTTCTCTCATTCGACCACCACTCCAACGCTCTGCCTTGAAACATTCCCGTTGCACTCCTAGTCTTTAGATGCTCTGGGCACTCGCTGTTGATGAAGGTAACCTCGATGCTGTCAAACCACTCGAGCATAGCGGTCACCCCATCCCTGCCCGTGAAAGGCTTAGGTTTGCAAGAGATGAAATGTTTGTAGTTGAACTTGGTAGGCTTTTAGCTTCTTGGGCTTCGAGTCCATAGAGGATGGATGAGTGTTTGATCCTTGGATCTCAGAGAGGATCTTTGGCACGACTCGACAATCTGGTCGGCCATGAAGGACATCATCTTTTTCTGAGACTTTTCTCTGGATCTCTTGAGAGTGTCGGATAGCTTACGAGAAGACATCTAAAGATCCAACAAGAGGATCGTATAAGTCTAGATTCACAGAGTCTCACAGCATAGATTCACACACGATAAATTAAACACTCAAGATTCAACAAGATTTACACAGTTTAAAGATTTAGGTTTCCAATAAGTTTCACATAGATTCTGATAGATTAGACACCGCAAACCCACGACCTTCGCATGGTACATTGTAGGAAGTTTGGAAACATGTCAGAAACGCTTATATATAGGAAGTACCAGCGGCGTATCCACCACGCTTCGGGCACATCGCTTCCGCCTCATACTCGGTGTCATGTTACGTGTCGCAATTGCCAAACATAACAACACACTCATCATCATCATCATCATCATCATCATACACATGTAGATTAACCCGGTAGATTCACATAGATTATCCCAATAGATTCACATAGATTAGAGTTAACAGCCTCATCTCAAAAAAATGAAATCCCGCATGGCACGTGCTACGAAAGTTCGGCAACATGACGGAAGCACTTATATATAGGAAGTACCAGCGGCGTATCCACCATGCTTCAATCATGCCACGTCCGTCTCGTCATCGGTGTCATGCTTCACTAACCACAACATTAGATTCCATCACATCTCACATAGATTTCCCAGTAGATTCAACAACTCCAACTCGAGTCCACAAAACTACGAACTTCACTTAGCGCCTGATACGAAGGTTCGGCAGCATGCCAGAAACACTTATATATAGGAAGTACCAGCGGAGTATCCACCATGTTTCGGACATGCCACTTCTGCCTCGTCTTCGGCGCCAGGCTACGTTTCGTATTTTAAAACAACACATATATAGATTACACATAGATTATGATAGAGTATACATAGATTACACACATAGATTTCACATAGATTACAAGTAGTTTCCCATAGCTTAGATTTCAACAATCTCATCACCGGTCTGCAAAACACTAAGTTTCGCATGACACGTGGTACGAAAGTTGGTAACATGCCTGAAACACTTATATATAGGAAGTACCAGCGGCATATCCACCATGTTTCAGACACGTCACTTCTGTCTCGTATTTCTATGCCATGTTACATTTTGTGTTTCACAACCACAATAACACATAGATTCATCAAATAGTTTCACATAGTATCATAGTTGATCAAGATTCCCACATAGATTAAGATTATGAACAAAGCTTCATAAATTTAGTTTGATTCTGAGATTAGAATTAGTGTCTTAGATTGCGGACATACGTGCGAATTGTGTAAAAAGTCTAAAAAAAACGAAGGATCAAGCTTAAAACCGTTCATAAAAATTGAGATAACACAAAAGATAGGCTCATAAAACATAGGATTGCTCCGGGTAGAGGAACGGTGATTAACCAAAGTGATTGGAACCCCTTTCGAATTGAGGCAACGTGTCCTGACTTACTTAGACAAATGCGTCATCGATGTTAGGCCTACGATATTCGTCTTTTTGGTCATTTCACGTTCCTAATTGATTGGTGGTTTCGAGACTTTGGCGAGACATGAAAACCAAAGAGTGGGTCTAGTTATCAAGGTCTGAGTTTCACCTCTAACTTGAAAACATTGTACCATAATATCGTCGGTACTTATCAATAGATAAGACCTACTAGAGTATAATAAGGAGATTTCTCATCAAGGTTCGGATGTCACTCCTGACTTAAGGGCAAATCTCGTGCAAAAATACAAACACTGGTTAGCAGCGTTTTCAAAGTATCAAGTGTATATTGTACCAGCCTTAGGAAAGGCATGTAAGTTTAACAGAGAATGTGCTGCTAGGAAGCAGATACGGTAGAATGCATAAGTCTTAGACAACATATAAGAGTCAAGAATCAAGAATCACAAGTATCACATTCACATAGGATAGAGTTTAGATTCAAAAGTATCAAGTTTCAAGTTTCATAGAACACATGTTACATCCCAAAGTTTAAAAAAAAAGGGATCGAGTATACTTACGGTGATTGCTTAACAGTTAAGACTGTTATTGGATCAAAGGGAGCTCTTTAGATTTAGCCTGATTAGATTACAACATATAAGTGTCGAGCAGAATAGCGAGATTCATGCAAAGTGTCGGATCAGTCATCTTAATCAGATGGCTGTTCGATCGGACGGCAGTCCGATTGGATTGCCATTCGATTGGGAGGATTTATGTGTGTGGGGACGGATTGCCATCCGATCGGATGGTCATCTGTACGGATGGCCATTCGATTGAATGGTCATTTGATCCAAGGATTAGATTTCCAAAAGTTTAACTTCCATGCCAAGTGTTTAACTCTAGTCACTCCGATCGGACGACAGTTCGATCGGATTGCCATTCGATCATGGAGGTTTCCAAAGTTTCAAGTTTCTGAAAAAGTTTCTAAGTGTAGAAAGGTTTCAACGCACATGTCACTTCGATCGGATGGTCGTTCGATCGAACGGAAGTCCGATCGGATTGCCATTCGATCATCATGACTTGTTCTGTTTTGAAATTTATAAAGTTTCTAAGTTTCTGGTTTGACAGTGACGACATGGTACATCTTGAGACAACGGTAAACACATCAATGTTCAGCCGGTCTGATCGGATGGGAATCACCCCGTCCGATCAAGTGTCTGTTCTTGATGATGTTCATGTCGGAATTCGTACTTTGGTCATCTTCTCCAGCAACAATCCATTTTCCAAGCCGACTCTAGACTATTCATCAAGTCTACAGTCCGTTTGGGTCTGGATTCCACCGTTTTAAGTAAAAGTCTAAGAACAATGATGAAGAAAAACATAAGTTTTTAGCTGAAAAGTTTAGATCTAGCAAGGTTTTGGTGTAAAATGTATGAAATTTCTTAGATCCGAGCTAGATCTTGACAGGAATGACATCACACAACTTGTTTGTACAAACAGTCATGATGACGTCATCCTCAAGAGCTCGAATCTCAGAGATTTCACGGTGAAAAGTGAGATTTCAAAGGAGAATCTCGTAGAGAATAGTGTGTAGATCAAAGATGTACAAGAATCTAGTGTAAAACGTACCGAAATCGCCGAGAAATGGAAGAAAAATGGGAGTGCGTGCGTCTTGGTCGAAGGAGGCTGTCACATTACTGAGAATGATGTGACAGTCCTATTTATAGTGTCAGAGAGGGAGGTTAAGGCGGTGTGGCACGGATCGGATGACACTTCGATAGAATGGCCCTCCGATCGGATGGTCATCCGATCGGATTGCCATTTGGTCAATCCCATCCTTTCCGCGTTCCCGTCTTTGATTCGTTTTGCGAGTTAGATTAAGCGTTGCATTGCGTATTATTGGGTAATAGTATCATATAACTAGATTATATCATTAACACAAAAGTTTTCAAGTTTCATAGTTTCCGCCAGTGACAAGTCTCCATTCTCTCGTTCAACCAAGTCTCAAGTTTCACGAGTCTCAAGAATCTAGCTTCCAAGAATCAAGAATCAAGTATCAAGAATCATAGTTTCAATAATTAAGAATCAAGTCTCATAGTGTTAAATATCAAGAATCAAGTTTCTAGAATCAAGAATCAAGCATCATAGTATTAAGAATCAAGAATCTAGATTTAAGCATCACAAGTATCAAATGTGTCAAGTATCACATAGTTTAGGGGCTAAAATTGTCAATAGCTAAAAGTCTAGGGACGCAGGCGTTACACTAAATGTTCATCTCTCTCACTTCGCGTAAATCTGTGACACCTTCCAGGTTCAGCATGTTATTGAGGATGCATGCAAATTACGTCTCTTCCCATTCTTTCTTGTTGACCGAGCCCACGCTTGGCTAGAATCCCTCCATGCGGGATCCATCACCACTTAGGCTGGGATGCAAGAAATTGTTTTGAGTAAGTACTTCCCTCCCTCTAAAACTGCTCGGCTGAGGAGCATGATTTAGTCCTACCATTATAAAGAGGAGGAGTCTTTCTATGAGACCTGGGAGCGGTTCAAGGAGTTGCTGAACAAATGTCTGCATCACGACTTTGAGGATTGGGCATTGGTAGAGAAGTTTTACTATGGAGTGACCCCTGTTACGAGGAACATGTTAAACACTAATGCATCTTGCAATCTGATAACCACCAAGACACCTGATGAGTGTAACGAGCTGTTTGAGGACCTAGCTATAAGCAGCTACAAGTACCCGGAGACTAGAGAAACTGTTCCAAGATGTGAATGAGTTTCACACTTTTGGTGAAGGTGCTTCTGGTGAATCTAAGGATCAACCAGATGCTTTTGCAATAGCAACAAGTGTGTCTTCTGCTGGTAGGTTAGAAGGAACATCTGGTGTTCCAATTTTACCCCTGGAAACACCACCCATCTCAACAGAACAACTTGAAAATGTGTTAAACAATGCCATAAGGGCTGTTGTAGATAATTCAAATAAGGAAACCAAGTCTCCTATTGAAACCAAGTTAGACATGCTGCTTGAAAAGATCAGAAGTCAGAAGTCTGACGTAAAGACTTTATCATAATCTGTTGAAGAAATCAAGAGTGAGACAATGAAAAACACTAAGACCTTGAAGAACATGCAGCATTCATCAGAAACTCACCATAAACTGACAAGTGCATAGCAGAATTCAAAAAGGTCTTTGAAGAAATGGAAATTATAAAGACTCAAGTGAAGGAAGCAATGAAATCAAGGGGAGCTTCTAATTCTTGTGAAATCTTGGAAGAGATCAACACTTTGAGAGCAAGTAACAATAGTAATATTGATGCTCTTGAAAGGATGATACTGGAATGGGCTACACACAAGGAAGAAATGAAGACAAGTTTTGAAGAAGTGCATGAAGAAGAAAAGAAAAATGCACAACTTTTGAATGAAGTCTCTCAACTGCTGAATAAGATGCAGCACAATGTTGAAAAAACTGGCAAATATAAATGTTCAGGAGTTAAGTGCATCCATCCCACCAGAAGCTTCAACAAAAGGCACCAGCACTTCTCAGCCAGAACCAGTCACACCAGCCAGCCAGTCACGACCTACACCAATGGGTCCCCCTCCTCCAGTTTCAAGAACAGAAATTATTAAGAGGTTTGATACTCTTCCTCTTGTTATTTCCAAATTAAGTGGTCTTCCAAACGATTCTGAAAAGCAGCCAGAACCATCAAAAAGGACCTCATCCGGTGAGACAACTTTTAGTGAATCTTTGAACAGAATAGAGAAAAGAAGATGGGAAGAATCTATTACTTCCTCCAAAAGACCAAACCTAGTGCAAATAAGGGATTCTACAAGTAGTGTCTCACTAATGCAAGAGATTGACAGAGAAGATATGATGTTCCCTGAGGAAAAGCTTAAATAATTCTATTGGACTGAGGAAGACAAGCAAGATAGACCACTAAGTCCTATAAGCAGGGCCTGCAGATTGGAAAGACTTGAAAGGGGAATGTATGCAATTCACAGATTTCATCCAAACCTAAAAGCAAGAATCTTGAAGGTGGATACTTTTGCTACACAAGATGGTATTGTTGGATACCATGAGCAAAACAAATACATCTTGATGAGGAGAGATGGAACATAAGAAGCGGTTAAAGATGGAGAACTGGCATATAGGCTTCATCCTGTTGATATCACAATGATGAAAAGGTCCTTTGATAAAGAGAAGGGCTACACAAAGTCCATCAGAAGAGCCCTGCACAGTTTATCAGAAGCTGGAATAAAGTAATGTAAAAGAATAGCTTTGACTGATTTTAACCTCTGCATCAATCATGAATTGATCAACCAAAGAAAGGTGCCCATGTCCTCTCCTGATACTTCAATCCCACCTGAAATTGAGAGAGAAGCCAGAACTGGAGTCATTTTTGAAGATCCAGAACTATCAGTTGTTTTCAGAGAACATGACAACAAGAAGGCTCTCTTTAGAGTTAAAGAAATATGCAGGTACTCTAATCAGACTCTCAAATATATTAAAGACTGCATGAACAAGAAGTAGGAGCAGCTCAAGCCAAAGGGACGTGACAAAGAGGAGCTAAGATCAGAAATTGAAGTCATCATAGATGAACGGGTTCAAGCAAGAACCGGGTACAAGGAGTGCAACAAAAAGATTGACTACAAGAAGAAGTTGAAAGATGGAGACATGTACCGAATTAACCAATGATTGAAAAACAATTTATTTATGTTATTTGTTTACTTTTGAACAATGTTTTGTCAATCTTTGAATTTCTGAAGTTTGAATTTATCTTATGTTATTTGAGTATGGATAGTTTATTTTTCTTACAATATTTAGGGGGAAATTGTTAGGAAATTATTTGTAAGTATTAAAGAAAAATATGATCAATCTGATCATATGCTGAAGATAAAGTCAAGAAGATCAATAAAGAGGAAAATACAAGATAATAGGACAAGAGAAGAAAGAAAGACAAATCTTCAACAAAGATCAGAATCTGATCACAAACAAAGAAAAACTATCAGAAGAGACCATTCTGATGAGTCTGATGATAAATCTGGTATTTATCATCAGAATCTGGTAACATCTGATCATCATAAATTCTGATGATCATCTCAACAGAATTCTGGTAAGAAGGCCATCAGAAATTCTGATGAGCCAACTTGTCTAAGAGATAAGGCTCTACCACATTTGTAAAGTAGCAAGTTGACCTCTATGGATTCAATGAATATGTCAAAAAGCTACTTTATGTAGAGCAAGTACATGAATAAACAATTGTTTATTCTAGACAAAGACTCTCTATAAATAGAGATGCCACCACCGAAGGTTAAATGAGTTAAGTCAATCATTTAATACATACAACAAAAACTTCATTAACCGTTCATTACAGAATTCTTTGAGCATTCATTTGTAATAGTCAATAACCTCACAATCACCTTGTAAACTTTGTTTTTCCAAAGTGATATAACTTGAAAATTCTGTAAGTTGTGTTTCTTAAAAGTTTGATTTCTAGTTCCGCACATTATTTCCATACATGTTGAAATCTATTACCAAATTTAGTCAAAGAGCTTCAATATCTGGGATCAACATGCCTCAAAGGAGTTCTAATAAGCTTGAACCAAGTCCTCGCAGGATCTATACACTGAATGAGGTAAGAACTTTACCCAAACCACCCTTCTAACCCCCTTCCAGACAGTTAACGTGCTTTATATAGACCGTTAAGACACGAATGAGTGAATCAACGAAACATGAAGAGATGATAGAATAAAATTCACCTTCAATATAAAAAACTAGTTATTAAAGTCGTTAACACATACCCAATTAAAAGTGACCAAAGGATGGAAATCAAAAGTAATACATAAAGATTTTGTCTTCACTAAGTGATGTAAGAGATTAGCCAAGTATAGCCATAGTTTGACGAAAGCTCTTACTATTAAACTTGGATCCCGAGACTATTACCCACTCTAACTCTAACTATTGTGGTGGAAGATGATGGTGTTGTGGTGGTGGAAGTGAGAGAAATGGTTTGCCAAGGGATGATTTGCAAGTGAGCCAAGCACCTCTATTTATAGTTGGAAACAATAGGTTCACACGGCCCCGTACCTGGTAGGCACGGCCTCGTGTCCTTCTCCTTATCTGTCTTCATTTAATGCACTTGTCAGTCCATCTGCTCACACGACCCCTGTGTCAACGGCACTGCCGCGTGGTCCCTTGTACTTGTTGTACGAACCCAGATTTGCAAATCTGAGAGTTGACCACAGCCCGTGTCTAGGTGACACGGCCCCATGTCCTTTGTGGGCTTTTGTTTGTCTTTTTCGGCTTTTGTTTGTCTTTTTCTTCAGGGAATCTTGAGTCTCAATTGAGGTACGGTTTTTGTAAATTCGTTGTCTCAGTCTCAATTTTGTTATTTTATTTGACATATATGAGCGAATCAAAGTGGATACATACCAGATTCGTTGTTTCAGTCTCAATTTTGTTATTTTATTTGATATATATGAGCTACGGTTTTTGTAAATTCGTGTTTTAGGTAGTTGAGTGGTGATAACGATTATAGTGTGATGATATTTGAAGATGCGATGAAAAATTTGATGCTAGGGTTTGAATAGATTTGGCATTGAACTTTCCTTTCTCTGCTACAAGTGATTAAATTTTAATCTAAATATTATCATGTTTTTACGTCTTTTAGGTTCATTTAGCGAGATCTAAATATCTTTGTGATTCAAATGCTAACAAAGTTACAAAGAAGTTGGACTCAATACTATTGTTTTGGCTGGAATTGAATATGGAAGTCGAAGCTCACGAGACTGGGCTGCTAGAGGTAAGTCCAGTACGCGTTTTACTATTACGTTTTGTTGATTTAATTGGTTTTTAGTTTTTTATTTATAAAAGAGCTTGGAATATATTTTTACTGTTGCAACGACTGCTAAGGTTTTTCAACGTTAAGTTCTATTTGTATTCAATCATGTCACTACGTTGAAACACCGTTTATATATACATAAATACATATTTATGAAATATTGAAAGCTTCATATATAATTTATTGATGCATCTTCATGATATAGTAGGATAAATTTCAACAAACAACCTTTCACTAGGTGGGCCTTCGAAAAGGATTATTATTTTTTTCCGTTTGTATTAGTTATGGGGATTTGGGGGAGAAATTGAGGAGATTGAGGCCAAAGAATAAGATTGTTAAGTATTTTTGGGGGGAGTTGATCAAGGCACATACATCTGCATCTACACTCACTATTAACAAAAGAAGAAACAAAATGTGAGATTGGAGTAGCCTAATTTTTGCTTCTTATATTTAAACATAATAATATATACGACTTAAAATTTTGTACGTTTTTTGGTTTTGAAGTGTATAAAGCTGCAAAGTCATCAACTGCAACGTTTAAGACTAAGCGAATGGGTGGACCAAGATTTCAGAAAGCTTCTGTTCTTGGTAGAAAGAGGAAAATGGTTGGGGAGTAATTTCTCATTAGGTGAACCAAGTGCTATTGACTAATTACTGCTTGTGCGGTTCACAGGCTTCAGGTTCGGTTTAATTATGTTTCAAAGTCATAGTTTGGTGCATTGTTCATAGTTATTTTAGGTTGTGTGAGTGCAGTATGTCTATCACTTTCGTCAATCATGTATCGTAGCAGGAAAATGATCAAGACATGGTTTAGAAATATAAAATATAGGTTTAAAGTCCATTCGAACGGATGGGGGCATTATTGTAAATAAGGAGTCCATCCTTAAGTGAGAACCTATAAATAGGAGGTGTTTTGTTCATTTTAGAGTTTTTAGAGAACTTTTGGAGAGTTTGATAGGGAAACTCTTGCAAATTGCTTTCGTGGGTGTAAATTGTCAAGATCTTCAATACAAAGCATATTAGATTACGTTCTTGTGTTCGATCCACACACGTACACGGATTCCGCACGTGATACGTGTTCTTCGCAATCATCGGAAAATACGAATTCGATCCAAAAATGCACGTTCAAGTGGTATATGAGCGGGAGATCGATTTCACGGATTAGAGATACAAGATTTCACGAAACTTCAGCAGATTCAGAGCCGAATTCGTCACTTTTCACCTTCTACTCATCTTTTTCATCTTTTTGAACTTAAAACTCAGATCTACACTGATTTCACAGATAAAAATGTTTAAATTTTTTATATAAGGTGCGAAAATGTGTTTTTAATAATCCAACAAAGTTTCAAGATCTAATTCAATCTAAATCTTGGTCAAATTGATGAAAAACTTGACGAAACTGACTTGTGTTCGCGCTGATGTGTTAGTACAAAGCTAGATTATGAAGCCAGAAGTTCTTATGAACCCATTCCTTCGTACGAACCCAGGCTGTTGTTACGAACCCAGGTTGGCTTTGTACGAAGCTGAGCACGAACCAGAACATAGTTACAAAGCCATATTTTTACGAAGCCATGGTTTTACGAAGTTGAGTTTCTACGAACCTGCTTTGTTACGAACCCATAAACAACAACATTTGTTTATTACGAAGCTACTGTTCACGTACCCAGAAACATAATCAGAAGCAGCTTCGTACGAAGCTAGGGCATCCAAAAGTTCGAATTAGTTTGGTACGAACCCAGGAGATATCCGTTATTACGAACCCAGGGTTCTAATACGAAGCTACTTGTGCACTGCATACTTTGTGCGAACCCAGGTTTTTCTACGAACTCAGGGTGTTACGAACCCACAAGTTACATATTGTTGCAAGTTACAAACCTAGTGATAGGATTATGGTGATGGGTCCGTATCAATACCCCGCCCTTCAAAATGTCCTTGTCCTCAAGGACGGTATGCTCGGTCCATGGCGGTGGCCACTCTCGTCTTCCGGTGGCGTTTGGTTCAGTCTCAATGGGGCGTGGTGGTTGCCACGGTGGTCGCCATTCCCGTCTTCCGGTAGCTTTCGGAGGAGAGCAAATAGAGTGCCACAGTGGCTTCCTTCCTTCGATCCCTTTATGATCTACAAGGATAGCATATTGCTCCTCCATTTTTAAAAGAAAATTAGATACCTTCTTTCCTTGACCAGTTAAAGTTTCCGAAGGAACAATATTGTAGGTGGAGATCAAGTCACCAGCTAGCAAGCAAGGGTAAGTTTGTATGGTTCCTGAGGCAATTGGTATCTGGAACGGAACACTTGGGGGTGACCTTTTAGGCGGTTCGTGGCATGGAAGTGACGGTGGTGGTATGGGGCTAAGTGGTGGTGGTCGAAAACGATGAAGCATTGCAATAGTGAAAGACTTCCATGTAAGGCATTCCGGTCCTCGATACCATGAATTGAACCAAGAAAAAGGTTCATCATCGAACGACTCAACAACATAAGGAAACCGTTCTTCCTCATAAATTGCATAAAAGGAAAAGAACCGTTCAGCATCACAAATCCACCGGGCAGGATTGGAACCGGTGAAGCGAGATAGATACGTGAAGTCCTCGAGTTCTTCCAAAGCCATGGAGGCTAAGGCTCAATGAAAGCATCAAATGGTAGGATTACGGTGATGGGTCTGTATCACCTAGATTGTTACGAATTAGTGGGTTCGTACGAACCCAGAAAGTGTTGATCATCAGTTTGTTATAAGGATTTCATACGAACCCAGATTTTTGGTTCGTACGAACCCAAGAAACAATAAGTAAATACGAATCTGGTTTAGAAATTGAATGGATCTAGATGTGAATTTTGGTTTCGCATACAAACATATAGATTTAATTCATATGGAACAAGAATCCCAGATCCCCATTTTGAATACTGATATGTTATTTGGTTGTCTCGAGTTCATTTGCTGAAGTCTGCATTCATCAGTCATTTATAATCTGTATTTGCTAATCAAAATTCATCTGCAGAATTAATCGACATTATTCGCAGATGTTATTTGCAAAATCAGTTCATTCATCTGCAGATAACAGGTTTGAACATATCTGTTTTGGCATATTTGGACAGATTTGAACTATATTTGCGCAGAAAGTGTTTGTGCCGAATTAACACATTTGTGCAGAAAGTGTTTGCGCAGAATCTGGTCTAAATCCATCTGCAGAAATCTGTTTATTCGCAGATTAATCCATCTGAAAAATCATTCTACTGAAATCTGGTCATGTACATTTGATGTTTTGTCGCAGAAATCTGTCATTCTACTGAAAACAGCGTGTATTTGCTGAAAAATTGTCCGTTCATTGGGTTATTCGCTGAGATTTTCATCTACTGTTTGTTGTTCTGTTGTTGAAAATGAGTCTGTTTATTGCTGTTTAGCTTGCAGAAAGTGTTTGCAGATTCAAAGGTTATTTGCCGCATAATCAAAGTACATCAGCAAAGGTTAAACTTTCATTCGGCTGAAACAGCGTATGTCTGCAGAATTGGTTTTATTGAAAACTTCATTTGTAGAAGTTAATTTCTCATCCGCAGACTTCAGTCCATCCGCTAAAATCAGTTTATTCGCAGAAACGAGTTTATTCGTTGTTACTCTATCCGCTGAAAACAGAATTCAGTCGATTCGCAAACGTGTTCATCCGTTTGAACCCATATCAGTTTGTTACGACTTTGCACGAATCAAGATCAATCTTAATTTCTCATTCGCAAACTTCAAATCATTTTTCATTCGCGTATATCTAGTATTTTGCAAGTGTTCGATTAAAAAATTGCTTAATCGTCTGTTTGATTGATTGTAGGTTATTCGTGAAGATACAAAATTATGGCAGGCGAATTCTTCAACGAGTTTTATAATGCTTTCACATCCGAAACAACGTCTAAAACAAAGAACATTTCAAGAATGATTTCGGAAAGCTTGAATTATGACAACGTGTACGGAAATCATCAGAAACCACCGAGACTTACGAATATCGAGGACTATAATTGGTGGAAAAAACGATTTGAGGGTTGGGTAAAAGCATTTGCTTACGATAGTTGGGTGATGTTAAAATTGGGATATAAAAATCCAACAAAAGAAGGAGAAATTTTATTAACGTTCGAAGAATTTACTGAAAAAGATGTAAAAAACGTTTCTGCTAAACAAAAAATGGTTGCACTGTTATATCAATCTGTTAGAGACGATATTATTTCACTACTTAATTATGATAACACTTCAAAAGGTTTATGCGAAGCATTAAATAAAAAATGTACGGGTGGTGATGAAATTGTCAAAAACAAACGATCTTTACTGAAGAAAGAGTTTTATTTGTTTACATGCTTAAAAGGCGAAAACGTCCGTCAAATGATAGAAAGATTTTTTCATCTAAAGTTAGAGCTGGAAAGGTATGGGGTTTTCAAAGACAACGAGGAGATCATTGACAGGCTGATCGAAGCACTTCCAATTGAAAACGATTGGCCATACTATGTCATGATTCTCAAAAACGGCAATGATACTAAAACGATGAATCTTGATTGGTTAATCGAGAAGCTTGAAGGCTACGAATTGGAAATTAAAAAATAGAACAAAACGACCAATGCAAATTATCAGCAAAACGTCGATTTGTACTATCGAAGAAGCATGTTGATGAATAATCAAGCACCAAAAACGGCGTTTAGTGCTGGAAGTTCAAACGATTCATCACAAAACAGTCTTCCAAAGTATGATTTGGGTTATCATTCATCTTCTGCATCAAATCAGTCAAATCCGAACATAGTTCAATGCAACATCGCCATAGATTTAAAAAACTCTCAAAGCCTAAATGCAGAAGCAACCAAGCAACAAATGGTGTTCTTAGCATCAATTCTGGAGTCGTACGAAAGCCTGGTTGCGGGTAAGGTTGGAAACCCGAATATGACGAAGGAAGATTATGACCAGATCGATCCAGAGGAGATGGAGCTAATCGATATAGGATGGTGCATGGCTAGCGTTATGAGGAGAGCACAACGGTTTATGGAGATCACTAGGAGATCCTGTCTTGGAGCTGCTGATACAAAGCTGGGATTCAAAAAATCAAAGGTTACCTGTTTCAAGTGCAAACAGAAAGGGCACTTCAAGAGAGAGTGCACAAACAGGCATACATATGAAGTTGTGAATCCATTTAGAGATGATTACTACCAGAAAGCAATCTACCATCGCATCAGTGAGCCGCCAAAGGTGAATCAAAAGCAGATCAGTGAAGGTTCATCGAAAATTCAACAACAAGCTATGGCTGTAATTCAAGAAGATGAAGGATTCAATTTGAATAACTACATTCCAAGAGAAAAGTATGTGTTGGTTGCTGAGGTAGATAATCGATGGCAGAGAGAGTTTGCTCGATATGAACTTAATAAGTTATATGATCCTTTTAAGGAAGCACATAGAGCAAACATGGGATACTGAAAGAGAATGTTTCTTAGATCCTCAAGGTAATCCATTGGTTGTTCCTGAGAAGGTGGATTTCAATGCAGCGGTAGCTGTCTTTCCAACCTGTCAAAAGTTTTATACGAGAAGGTCTATAGAAAAAGATTATGAAGCAAATCTGTATAAGCGTTTAAACAAAGTATTTTACGCAAGTCTACCGAAGGTGATGGAGTTGAAAAAGAAGAAAAAAGAAGATGTTGAAAGGCTGGTTAAAGAGCTGAAGAAGAGAACAGGAGAAGCTGATGAGAACTAGTAGAAGGCTGATGAAGATCAGAAGAAGACGACAGAAGAGTCCAAGGTGCCAGATGAAACTGAGGTAAAAATTCAACCTGAATCTTCTAAGTCATCAAATAACAATGAAAATGTTAAACAATTTGTTGATAAAACTGAAGAACAGTGCAGGAAATGCATGGAAACGTGCAGAGCCTGTACTGAGAAGGATGAAAATTTAAAATCAAGAGATATTGAGTTTACAAAAGTCGAAATTGTTTTCAAAACAAAATGTAAAGAAATGCTTGAAAATGAAGAAGTTTTGAAACACAATATTGAAAAGCTGACACTGAAATGTCAAGATTTTAAAAAAGAAAATGAAATTTTAAAACAAAAGTGTTCAGCAAGCTGTAATGAATGTTTACAAAAAGATACTATCATTCAAGAATTACAAAAAGAGTATGATAGAATGAAATGGCCAAATCATAATGTACAAGAAGCTTATGATACTTTGAATAGACAAGTCAAATGTATGGACGATAGATTGTCAGAAAGTTTAAAAACAACAAGACTTGTTGAGGCCAAATATCAAGAAAAGCAACAGGAGTTAAATAAATGTATTGATGAAGTTGCTAAACTAAAACAAGATTTGACTGAAAAAGAAAAGATTGTTACAAAACTTCAAAGTTATCATAGTTCTTCGTACATTCTCGAACGTATTTTCAACATCACACCAGATGACAAAGATTCTGAAAAGAATAAAAAAATGTAGTGGTTCAGAATATCATTAGGTGCCACCACCGTTGAGGGGTAATTACACGTTCTATGATGACGAAAAGGTGGCAAAAGGTTTGAACATGTTTGAACAATTACCTGAAAATATCGATGTGACTTACACCAAATCTGATGATGCTGGTGATTCAGAGGTGGTAAGTAAGGTTGTTGAAAACGTTTTGAGAGACGATTCTACTAAAATTGGTAAGTCCGAATCACAGGATGAAGATGAGGAAAGTTTTCACAAAAACTATTTGAAAATTTCAAAATCTGAGAAAAGTGCGAATGATGATCCAATAGGATTGGCATATACCATGATTGGATTGGACAAATTATTCTCAGATGTTGAGTTTCCGATTCGAAATGTGATTCAGCATAAGATCGACAAAGTGTTCAAACTGGTAGAAATTGAGAAAACCGAGATTGTAAAATATGCCGGAAAAGCGAGCAAGAAAACTTTTTATAACAAACCTAGTTAGAAAAAGAAAAACATGAAGGGGTTGGGTTAGATTATAAAAAGAAACAAAATCATAAGAAATGGTTTTAAAAGACAAAGTTTCAGAAAAAGGCGAACTTTGTTCACGGAACAAGTTCCGAAGAAGAGAAAGAACTCCAATTCAGACGACAGTCTAATGAAGAGTTCTGTGATCAGAAAAAGCAACAACAACAGGCCAAAGATGTTTCAAAGAAAACATGTTTTAAATTTGATCAAATTCGACATGTTGGTTGTAAGTGTCTAAATCTGAAGCCTGTTGATGTTGAAAAGAAAAAGAAGTCTGGTGTTGTGAAATAAACGACAACCAAGTTTGAGTCAAAACAAACTTGGAAGCCGAAAACATCCAAGGTTGAATCACAACAGACTTGGAAACCAAAATCAAAGACACCCAAATTTGAGACTAACCTTTACGGACCTGCAAAAATGTCCCATAACACTTCGTAAGTAGAAACCCGGACCCCTAAAACCCTAATCCTTATGAAAAATCAAGAAATTTAAATTTATTGATCTATCACGGGCCGTGTAAGAGATAACCGAAGCTTACGCGGGGCGCGACAGCTTGAAAACTCTTCGGATAAGCTTTAGGCCACGTGTCAGACCGTGGTAGACCTACGGGGTGACACGGCAGCCCTAGCCGTAGCTAGGGTGGCCCTCGCGGGCCGCGTAGGAGTCCCTTCAAGTTTACGCGGGCCGCGTAAAACTCAAAATTTTGCTATAAATTGGACGTTGCATGGCCTGGCTTCTGTGATCGAAAAGTCCTTTCAAAAAAGAAACATTCTGCTCAATTTCATAGATTTAAGTAGGGAAACATTGCTACGATTACAAGGTAATAACTCGATCACTGCTACGATACAATGTCCGATAGATTGAAACCGATCCGATGGATGTTTAAGTGCTGCCCGAATTCGGGCTATACTTTGTCATTCGTCGTGAGGGTTTTGATTTCGTGAGGTTATCGTAAATGTTGTATTAAGTTACTAACCTAGTTTCGTGTGCATTGTTATTTAACTTGGTTACGAGGCTAAATCAGTAGGTAAAACTCTGTCCAGTTAAACTTGCAATGTGAGTCATTCTCTTTTTATCAAAAGTGCTTTACAATACCCAAATGTTTTCTAGTTATATGTTACAGGGATTAAGTCTTTGTTATCTTAAATTACTGGCAGTAAGTGGGGTATTGTGCACAATTACTACTGTTTTATCACTTTTAGGTGAAAGGACCTAAATAGTGATACTCGTCACTACTGGGTGAAAGGACCCAATAGTGGTATGACCACAGTCATAGATCCGGTCGAGTGACAACTGAACCAGCTAATTATAAGATAGGGGCAATTGTAATCGCTCTTAATACTGTAATCTATAACAATGTGTCGTTTTATGTAAATTGAATGACTCACCAATATTTCCCCGCTGATAAAATCTTTTTAAACATGTTTCAGGTGATTTACTGTGAACCAGGAAAAGTGCCGCGTAGCCTACAGCTTGAAGAAAGTGGCTCAGTAAATAAATAAACATGTTTTTGTAACCAGGGAATTTCCCAGTGAGATTCCTTTATTGTAAATTACGGGGTTTGTCCCGAAATTTGAAATAAAATAAAGGGTTGTTTTCAGTTTTAAAAGATCCTGTTAAAATTTCCGCTGCCAAAATTAAATACCACGGGTTTTCTGTCTCGCGGCAATCGAACCAAGAAACTGGGTCGGGGGCCGTGACAGAAAAATGTGGTATCAGAGCCACTGATTTAAGCCAATTAAGTATTTGAAAAATACTTAATTTTCCAATTTGCCATTCTGTGATTCTGTTAAAATTTAATTCAACCAATAAAATTTTAACCTAAATTTTTGTGTATTTCTTCATGTGTGCTAACAGCATGAATGAACTGTCGGAGGCACTCCGAAACTTTACTATCCATACCACCGATATGGATACCACAGGAACCTAATTCGGCTATCAAGCGGATACTGAAGAGCCACCTGTATTCCAGGCTCAGCCCCAGGAGAAACCTAAACCTAAGAAGAGGAGAAGGATTTTGGACTGGAAACGCGAACGAAGGAAGAAGCCAGCTGCACAAAAGGTGAAAAGGACCGAGGATCCAAAGGACAAAGGAAAAGGAAAGGAGACAGGGGAAAGCTCCGGTCAAGCCCAGGAGATGCCACCTTGGGAAGAGCTGGATCGAAAACTTGCAAATTATGACCTCATCGGACCTGCCGATGAAACCCTTTTCAATTTCCCTGCCCAATCCGAACTTCCAATTAATTTGGAACCTGCTATCCCAGACCCTATTGTCAACCCACAGCCTGTTACAGGCCAGCTAGAGGAATGGTGGACGAGCGACTGGCATTTTCAGAATTTCATGAATAACCCCTATGTTTATTTTCCCCAGTTTGATCCTGAACCTGCACCATTTCCACCTAAGAGCGGAGAAAACGTTGCTGAATTACGCGAGGAACTGGTGGATGCGGGAAATCGGATTCGGGACGTGGGGGAAAGGATCACGTGGAAGTACGACGAGAGGGAGCGTCGTTTTTGAAAGGCCAGCTAGCGGTGGTTGTGTGTTTGTATAATATTAATAATATGTAGAATATATATATATATATATATATATATATCTTAATCCATATATAATAATAATAATATAATATTGTATAATAATAACTAAAAATAAAACTTTTGTAAAATAAATGGTTTGTATTGAAGCATAATATTATGAAAATATATGAATGTCGCAAGGTCGACGGTTTTGGCTATATGTGTTGATGTGATTATGTGTCATGATTACCTTGTTGTATTTGGTTGCTATCTATTCTGTGACAATAATATATATATTGTTAATGATTCAGATGGAAAACGCAGAAAATCAACCAACAAATGAACTTAACCAATCTGAACAAAATAATGAGGATCATTTTCTTAATAGGCAAGATATAGAAAATATCGTTGCCCAGGGAATAGCCAATGCTATCCCGGCAATCGTCGCCGCTGTTAAGAACCCCGTTGAACCTTCACAAGCCAACCACAGCAAACGCACTCGGGATGATAATTTCAGTAATAGTGTGAGGCGGCAATAATAACAATAATGTGGTTCAAGCCCCAATACTTAAGAAAATGAAAGTTGCAACACCTGGTTGCACTTATAAGGAATTTCTTGTCTGTGATCCAGTCGAATTTGCAGGAAATGAAGGGGCAACTGCTGCACTGCGTTGGTTAAAAAAGACTAAAGCAGTAATTAAAATCAGTAAGTGCGCAGAGGAAGACGAGGTTATGTATGCATCCCACCTTTTTAAAGAAGAGGCGTTAGAATGGTGGAACACGGTGCTGCAAGTCAAGGGAAGTGACATGGCTTACGCCATGAGTTGGGAGGAATTTAAGCAATTGGTGGAAAGAAAATTGTGTCCCGACTATGAAAAGGAACAAATGACGAACAAGTTCATGAACCACCAGATGGTGGATGTTGATTGTCGAAGGTATACTTCGAAATTCTTTGAAGTATGCCAGAATTGTACCAACTCTGGCTTCGCCAGAACCGGTACTTATTTCTCGCTATATTTGGGGTTTAATTAGTGAGATCCGTGATATCATAAAAGCTGCAAGACCTCACACAATTGACGATGCAGTCGAACTAGCTAACACCTTGACTGACGGGCTGGTACGCACTAGAGAAGAGAACAGGAAAAAGGAATTGGCCCAAAAGATTACCCAAGGTTTCCGTGGGGGTAATAATGCCAGTAACTTCAAGAAGAAGGGAAAAGGGCAATCCTCCACTGCTCCATTTTGCAGTACCTGTAAAAGGAAGCATTTTGGAAAATGTAAGGGGTACCGTAATTTCTGTAAAAATCCCGGGGCACCAAGAGGAGAATTGCAGGAAGAAATCCATGATTTGATTCAATTGCGGAGAAACAGGGCATTTCAGACCAGAATGCCCTAAACTGGTCAAGCCAGCTGATAAGAAGGCCAAACCTGCTGAAGGAACTAATAAGAAGAACGCAAGAGCCTTCCAGCTGACAACGCAAGAAGCAGATCTGATTCCAGATGTGATAGCTGGTACGTTTCTTGTACATGACGTTTACGCAAAAGTATTATTTGACTCTGGTGCAAACCAAAGTTTTATAAATACTTCATTCTGCCAAGCTCTTAAGCAACCTTTAACCAAACTTAGGCAGATTTATACGGTAGAAGTGGCAGATGGGAATTCTATTAACATAGATAAGGTTCTGCAAAAAGGAAAGATAGAACTCTCAGGCCATAAATTCTCTACAAACCTTCTACCTATGAATTTAGTTGGATTCGATGTCGTGTTAGGAATGGATTGGTTAGTAGCCAACCATGCTCGAATCCTTTGTGATAAGAATTCCATAGAAATTCATACACCCGCAGGGGAAGTAATTATGGTTACAGGAGATAAGCCGCGTAAACCAATGAAGTTCATTTCAGTAATGAAAGTTGCTAGTTATGAGCGAAAACAAGGAATAGTGTATATGATTTCGGTGATCATTAACACTAAAAACAAAGAACTTAAGGAAATTCCAGTAGTATCAGAATATCCAGATGTATTCCCAGAAGAACTACTTGGATTACCACCTGATAGGAAAGTTGAGTTTAGAATTCATCTAATTCTTGGAACTACACCAATAGCTAAGGTACCTTATCGTTTAGCACCCATCGAAATGTTAGAACTGAAAAAGCAGTTAGATGAATTACTAAGCAAAGGATTTATACAACCTAGTTCATCCCCTTGGGGAGCACCAGTGTTGTTTGTGAAAAAGAAAGATGGTTCAATGCGAATGTGTATCGATTATAGGGAATTGAATAAGGTTACAATTAAGAATCGATACCCATTACCTAGGATTGATGATCTTTTTTATCAACTTCAGGGAGCTAGATATTTTTCTAAGATAGATTTACGCTCCGGATACCATCAGCTGAAGGTACAGGAAGAAGACATACCTAAAACTGCTTTCAGGACTAGGTATGGTCACTACGAGTTTACAGTCATGCCATTTGGACTAACAAATGCTCATGCAACATTCATGGACATGATGAATAGGATCTGTAAGCCGTATTTGGATAAATTTGTAATTATCTTCATCGACGATATACTTATTTATTCCAAAAGTCAGGACGAGCATTGTGAGCACCTCCATGCACTCTTAACTCTGTTAAGAAAGGAAAAGCTTTACGCCAAATTCTCGAAGTGTGAATTTTGGCTACAGGAAGTGCAATTTTTAGGACACATGGTGAATCACGAAGGTATTCACGTAGATCCCTCCAAAATAGAAGCAATCACCAATTGGAAGGTTCCGCAATCAGCTACCGAAGTTAGAAGTTTTCTGGGATTAGCTGGATATTATAGGTGCTTCATTAAAGACTTATCTAAGATAGTTGTTCCATTAACTAAGTTAACCTGTAAAACAGTTAAGTTTGAATGGGGACCCAAGCAAGAAGAGGCCTTTAAGATTTTAAAGCAAAGATTAACAAACGCCCTAATTCTTGCCATACCAGAAGGGACAGAAGATTTTGAAGTTTACTGTGACGCTTCCAAGCTAGGGTTAGGATGTGTGTTGATGCAACGCAAAAACGTAATTGCGTATGCCTCAAGGCAATTGAAAAAGCACGAGGAAAATTATACGACTCATGACATAGAATTAGGAGCAATAATTTTTGCCCTTAAAATTTGGAGGCATTATCTGTACGGAAGTAAGTTTACAGTCTATACATATCATAAGAGTTTAAGGTACATATTTGGGCAAAAAGAATTAAACATGAGGCAAAGAAGATGGATGGAAATTCTAAGTGACTACGACTGTGATATTCAATATCACGAAAGGAAGGCAAATGTCGTAGCAAATGCCCTAAGTCGTAAGTATCATGAGAAGCAAAGACGAGTTCGTGCTCTTAGATTAAATCTACAGTTAGATTTAATGGAACAATTGAAGAACATTCAGGAAACAACAATCAATGATGATGCTGAAGGAATGAAAGGACGAATAAAAGAATTGGAGCAAGGGACTGATGGGATTTGGAGATTCCATAAGGACAGGATTTGGGTACCTAAGCAAGGGGATTTAAGAGATAAGATTTTAGAGGAAGCCCATAAATCTAGATATACAATGCACCCAGGTAATAATAAGATGTACCAAGATTTAAGAAATAACCTCTGGTGGATAGGAATGAAAAAGGAAATAGCTAGGTATGTTTCTAAGTGTCTAACTTGTTCACAAGTTAAGGCAGAACACCAGAAACCTTCAGGGTTACTCCAACAGTTAGAAGTGCCCGTATGGAAATGGGAACTAATAACAATGGACTTTGTTACTAAGTTACCCAAAACCAGGAAAGGTAACGATGCAATCTGGGTGATTGTAGATCGATTAACCAAATCAGCTCATTTCCTGCCAATGAAGGAAACCTTTAGCATGGAAAGATTGGCTAAGTTATACGTAGACGAGGTAGTATCACTACACGGAGTCCCACTCTCCATAGTATCGGATCGGGATAGTCGCTTCACTTCGCATTTCTGGACAAGTTTCCAAGAAGCAATGGGGACCCGGCTGAATTTAAGTACTGCATACCATCCCCAAACATATGGACAGAGTGAAAGGACGATCCAAACCCTGGAAGATATGCTCAGGGCATGTGTAATAGATTTTGGTGGAAACTGGGATGACCACCTACCCTTAATCGAATTCTCCTATAACAATAGTTATCATGCAAGCATCGAGGCTGCCCCATTTGAAGCACTGTATGGACGAAAGTGTAGAACTCCAGTATGATGGGCAGAAATAGGAGAAAGCCAATTATCAGGTCTCGAAATTGTACAGGAAACCACCGACAAGATAACTCAGATAAAGGAAAGACTAAAAAACGGCTCGAGATCGCCAGAAGAGTTATGCAGACAATCGACGTAAGCCATTAGAATTTCAAGTTAGAGACAAGGTACTCTTGAAAGTTTCTCCTTGGAAAGGAGTAGTTCGGTTCGGTAAGAAGGGAAAGCTAAGTCCAAGGTACATAGGACAATTCCCAGTGATCCAGCGGATAGGACCAGTTGCCTATCGCTTACAACTACCAGAAGAGCTAGCTGGGGTACATGACGTGTTTCATGTATCTAATCTCAAGAAATGTTTATCAGACGAATCACTGGTAGTACCTCTTCAAGATATAGAGGTAAATGAAAAGTTAAAATTTTTTGAGAAACCGCTCCAAATAGAAGACAGAAAGATTAATTTCCTCAAGCACAAAAGATTGGTGCTGGTCAAAGTAAAGTGGGATTCAAAAAGAGGACCCGAGAATACCTGGGAACTGGAATCGGAAATGAAGCGGAAGTACCCTTAGCTGTTTCAGTAAATCTCGAGGACGAGATTTTAAATAAGGTGGGGAGGATGTAAGGACCTGCAAAAATGGCCCACAACACTTCGTAAGTAGAAACCCGGACCCCTAAAACCCTAATCCTTATGAAAAATCAAGAAATTCAAATTTATTGATCTGTCGCGGGCTGCGTAAGAGATAACCGAAGCTTACGCGGGGCGTGACAGCTTGAAAACTCTCCGGATAAGCTTTAGGCCACGTGTCAGACACGTGGTAGACCTACGGGGTGACACGGCAGCCCTAGCCATAGCTAGGGTGGCCCTCGTGGGCCGCGTAGGAGTCCCTTCAAGTTTACGCGGGCCGCGTAAAACTCAAAATTTTGCTATAAATTGGACGTTGCATGGCCTGGCTTCTGTGATTGAAAAATCCTTTCAAAAACGAAACATTCTGCTCAATTTCATAGATTTAAGTAGGGAAACGCTGCTACGATTACAGGGTAATAACTCAATCACTGCTATGATACAATGTCCGATCGATTGAAACCGATCCGATGGATGTTTAAGTGCTGCTCGAATTCGGGCTATACTTTGTCATTCGTCGTGAGGGTTTTGATTTCGTGATCTTATCGTAAATGTTGTATTAAGTTACTAACCTAGTTTCGTGTGCATTGTTATTTAACTAGGTTACGAGGCTAAATCCGTAGGCAAAACTCTGTCAAGTTAAACTTGCAATGTGAGTCATTCTCTTTTTATCAAAAGTGCTTTACAATACCCAAATGTTTTCTAGTTATATGTTACAGGGATTAAGTCTTTGTTATCTTAAATTACTGGCACTAAGTGGGGTATTGTGCACAATTACTACTATTTTATCACTTTTAGGTGAAAGGACCTAAATAGTGATACTCGTCACTACTGGGTGAAAGGACCCAATAGTGGTATGACCACAGTCATAGATCCGGTCGAGTGACAACTGAACCTGCTAATTATAAGATAGGGGCAATTGTAATCGCTCTTCATACTGTAATCTATAACAATGTGTCGTTTTATGTAAATTGAATGACTCGCCAGTATTTCCCCGCTGATAAAATCTTTTTAAACATGTTTCAGGTGATTTACTGTGAACCAGGAAAAGTGCCGCGTAGCACTACAGCTTGAAGAAAGTGGCTCAGTAAATAAATAAACATGTTTTGGTAACCAGGGAATTTCCCAGTGAGATTCCTTTATTGTAAATTACGGGGTTTGTCCCGAAATTTGAAATAAAATAAAGGGATGTTTTCAGTTTTAAAAGATCCTGTTAAAATTTTCGCTGCCAAAATTAAATACCACAGGTTTTCTGTCTCGCGGCAATTGAACCAGGAAAATGGGTCGGGGGCCGTGACATAACCAGATTTGGAAACCAAAGGTTGATTTATCAAAGTCACAACAAACTTGGACACCAAAAACATCCAAGTTTGAACCAAAACAAATCTGGAAATGGTGTGTGTAAGGTGTGTTATGTTTTTATTGATAATTTAGGCCCATTTTACTCATTAGTCAAGTTTTAAATTTATAAAACACGATATTCTACTAACACTAAACACACACTTGGGCAAGTGCACCCATCGTGAGCGTAGTATAGCGTTGGTAAGATACCGCGATGTCGTCCAAGGACACAAGAGCTTTTAATACCGGTTTATCCTTAACGTCTAATCAAACTAATTTTTTTAGAAAAAGGGTTTTAAACATGTAAAATAAAAACTAAAAATGCTGAAAATAAAAATAAAATAAAAACAGATAGACAAGATGAATCACTTGGATCCGACTCGCCTTTAATGTATCCTTTGATGATTTCCGCACTTTTGCACTTTTTAAGAGATTATCTTAGTTATAGTAGTAGGCCCCTCTTTTGAAGTTGACGCTACCCTCAACCCAGTGGTTTGAGTTAGCAAGGATACAGTCCCAAAGGGTTGGAATATTGGAAGATAATTAATTAAGTTATTAATGCGTAAAGTGGTAGGCCCCTCTTTTAAAGGTGACGTTACCCTCTGCTAAGTGGTTTGAGTCAGCATGGATACAATCCCAAGTAGCCGATTTAATGTATTAATAGTAGTTTATATATGAGGGGATCAAGCCATTCGCACCCCCGCCATCCAATACCAGTGGGTATTGAAGGAGGTCCTAGTAAGCTTGACCCAGGTCCTTGCAGGATCTATACACTGAACAAGGCAAGAACCTTACCAAACCATTCCCTTAACCCCCGACCAGGTAGCCAACATATCTCTATATAGACCGTAGAGATATGAATGGTGAAAATCTTTTGCTTTATATAGACAGTAAAGTAATGCCAAGACACCACGGACAAATGATAAAGAAGTTTCACCTTCAACATAAGAAACTAGTTATTAAAGTCATTAATACAAAACCAAATAAAAAGTGCGAAAAGATTAAAAAATCAAAAGTAATACATTAAATGCTTGTCTTCACCAAGTGATGTAAGAGACTTAGCTAAACATGGCCTTTGATTGACAAGAACTCTTACTATCAATCTTGGATCCCGAGACTACTACACACACTCTAAGGTGGATGATGGATGATGGTGGTGGATGTGGGTGTTGTAGTGGTGGTGAAGTGGGAGAGAAGTGGTTTGCCAAGGGATGCCTTTGAAGTGAGCCAAGCACCCCTATTTATAGCCTGAACAGAAGCCCGGCCACGACCCCGTGTCTGCTGGACACGCCCCCGTGGCCCATCATTTTCTCTTCCTTCATTAATTGCAATTGTCTGTATTAGGCTCCACATGGCCCCGTGTTCGCTGGGCAAGGCCCCGTGTGCAGAAGCGTATCTGTATTATCAAGATTTGCAAGATTCTGTGAATCTTAGCGTTGACCACGCCCCGTGCTGAGCTGGGCACGCCCCCGTGGTGGGAATAGAAGCTTCTACAGCTTTGTCCCTTTCTGCAGACACCTGACCACGCCCCCGTGTCCAGTGGGCACGGGCCGGGTCAGCCTTCTGTTTCTTGTTTTTGCTTGGGGAGATGCTGTCGAGGGGTCGGGCATGCCACGTTTATTCCTTTTCTTTGTATTTATGTTAGTTTTTGCTGCATATTTGTTCCTTTTGTTCAATTAAGCTCATTTGGTCCTGAAAATACAAAAGAAAGACAAAAGCACACTTTTTCCAACATTAGTACTAAAAAAGGGTTAGTTTAATGCCTCAATTGATGTAATTTATATGTTGCATTTTACACACATCAGGAAACCTAAAGTTTATTTGTTAAAATGAAACATTCAAATTGATTCAAGATATTATTAAAGGAATGTTTCAAAGGACAAGTTTGGGTGGTCAAGAAACAAAAGACTTCTGTGAGTGATAAAAGGAAAATCGATTCAACCAAAAAGGTTGAAAATAAAAACGAAAAAGTTTTTGCGAAAAATGACAAAGATTTTCCAAAACTCAACAATTCGTATTGTGTCACAATACCCAAGGTCAAACAGGCCTGTGTTGCACTATTCAAATGATTGAGTTAGTTGTATGTGCAGGTGCTCCAAATGATAGCAGAATGTCAAAATGAAGAGCGGAGCAGCCTGGCACTGGAGGCGGCAAATCCTTGAGGATGAAACACACGAAGTTTGTTTGTTTTGTATATAAATAAACCATAAATCAAAAACCCTAAAAATAGAAAAATTTAAAAACAAAAAATATTTTTTATTTTGTCAAAAGTTGAAAAATGAAAAAATATGTTTTGTTTTTAAATTTGTTAAAAATCAAAATTTTTGAAAAAATATGTTGATTGAATACGCCGAAACCCTCACGGCTGAACAAACATGATTAATTTCACAAGTGGTTGAAAATGGTTTTAACATTGTTAAAAACCAATGTGTTGTAAATCATGGGGGTACTTTCTGCATCACATGCCAAGCAGAAATGGATGGCGAGGCAAAGCTATCTGCATCGGGTTGTCAAATTTTATTAAATGTTTTGGATTTTAGGGGGAGTAAGAATTTTGAAAATACAAAAACATTTGAAAATTTGAAAAACGACAAAAACATGAGAAAATTCAAAAGACTTTTGTGTAAAAAGAGGAAATGACAGTACATCAGTAGACAATCGCAGTACGCTAAAGAAATGGAAAGCTAAAAGTGATAAACGGTCTCACTGATGATGTGTCAGTAGGTTTTTGCACATTTAGTATATTTTTGTCGAGATATAAACATAAAAACAATAACTTGCTTATCTCGTGGGGAACATCTCTCGGATATATGGATAACCTCCGAAATCTCGTTTGAGTGGTTGCCTGATTCTGAGATACTAGGTCTTTATATTGTTTAATATCTGGGGATTATACTTGGTCTGCTGATTTTGTGACAGCAATGGCCTAGACCTCGTATAATACTTTGCGTGCTTTAAAAGCTTTCCATCTGCATAAAAATTGAAAAATATCGAAAGATATAAATCAAGTGCAGTCATAAAGAAGATTCCTAAGTGGAACACACCTTAAGTCGAGCCTTCATCTCTTTGACTGAACGGAAGTTCTAACCTGAGCTCTCAAGGCCTCGTACTAACCCAGAGTACAAATATCAATATAGTATATTCACCTGTAAGACTGAATCCAGGGAATCTTGATACGGGAGTATTTTCTGAGGTAGGACACGCGAATAAGTTAAGTTCTTAAAACACTAAATCTCGTATCTCGTAACAATTGAAGTTTGTGTGAAAATTTAAGTAGATCAGTATACTGATAATCTAAGTGAATCGTTTAGAACTTAAAGTGTTTATGGCTCAACGGTGCTAGTGATTTGTCATAAACTGATATGATCCTCTGACGCAAACTCAAACAAAAATATTGTCTGTAATATTTCTTTACTGCTTTATGTTACCGAAAAATCACAAAAAGATTTTGTTTCTGCATTATTTTCGACAACCATGTTTTGAAAGTTGAGTTTCAAAATCTGAGTATGTTGAACATGTTTCTAAAAATAAACAAGTTCATCAATTTGAAACTTGAGGTTTTAAATTGAAAAATTCTAAAAACAGTTTGTGAAAATCTCCAAGGTCATTAATTTGGATTTGGATGATTAACTGAGAGGGTTTTGGATGCTTAACTTTCAAATTTATAGAGTTATTTGATAGGGGAGTAGAGTTGGGTAATTCTGGGAGATTACATATTGTTAAATCTATGTTTAGAGCCAGATTATTATTTCTAGGTATTCAAAAAGCTTTCACTGTTAATGTTAGACTCTTGAAGGTTTATTGATAAGTAATCTAGTGGATTAGTAGGAGTGTTGGGTTAATTGTTGGTTTTGGGTAGTCATGGGCCTAGGGTTTAGGGAGCATCCTCCCTAATCCCCTTCTATAAATAGCAAGTGATGTCTTAGGTGCATGGTGGTGGTTGTTTGGATAGATCTTGTATTTGACAAGCTTTTGTATGCAAGATTTGAATCTTTTGAATAGATAATCATCCTTCTTTCATCTTCTTATTTCTTTGCAACTTGTTTGTGTGATTCCGCCACCTTACGAGTTGTGCGATATCATTGTGATCTCGGTTTCAGGACTTAAAATTGTGATCTCGGTTTCGGGACTTACGAGTTGTGCGATATCATTGTGTGATATCATTGTGATCTCGGTTTCGGACAGAATCATCAGATCTCAGATAAAGTTCATCAGATCTCGGATAGAATCATCAGATTTCGGACTGTGTTTAGTCATTTCGGATCTTATGTGTTTGAAGATTGCTTTGTCTTTCATCTCGGCACTACGCCAAATATGACCTATGGCCACACTTTTTCAAAAACCGTCATGCCACACTTTCAAATAAATGTGTGGCTAAAGCTTATTAATTACATTTCAAAACCTTTTGGACTACTTTTAGCCACACCTTTTATTTATTCATGTGACCGTTATATAATAATTCAAGACTTTTTGTCACACTTTAAGAAAAAAAGGTGACATTTACTAGCCACACTTGAAAAGTGTGGCCAAATGTGATCAACCGCCATGGTATTTGTTTGATTTTGTATTCATGTGACAAAAACACAAACATTTCCGAAACCTTTAGCCACACTTTCACATTAAAGTGTGACATTTTCTAGCCACGGTCGAAAAGTATGCCCAAATGTGACCAACCGTCTTAATATTTTTTTAATGATGTGGCTAAAAGCTAATACATATGACCACTTATATTATGGTCATAATTAAAGTTTTTTATGTGTGGCTAAAAATTAATCAATGGTCATGGCAAAACAAATAATATGTGACTATTAGTAGTCTAAGGTCACAGTTTAATTGTTTCATGTGACCATTGTATAATATTTAGCCACGGTGAAACATTCTATGTGTGGCCAAGTCTCCTCGGTTGCTTCTCTTTGTTGATCTTCGTTTTCCGCTGCCTTCTGTGTCCTAAAATGCAGAAGTTACAAGCAGTTCCTAGTTCTGTTAATCCCCACTACCCAAAATTGTCGTACGCTTCTCTTATAGAAAATGCTTTTAGGGCATAACAAGAATTGGTTATCCAGATGCAGAAAGAGGAAGAACCAGATTAGAGAGCCAACTCTTCAAGAAATTAGCGACATTCACCTACAATTTGATTGCATATAAAGTCGACTGGGGCATAACCTTGCTATTGTCCTTGTATGCCTGTTGTTTTAGTCGTCACTATCATCTTCTTCAGAAAAAAATTCGTTAAAATGAAATTAGTTTATTCGATTGGCAGCAGGTGGCATAACATAGGTGAGTCTCTCCCTCTCTTTCTCGCTATTTTGGGTTTCTTTTCAAATTAGATTCAAACCCTAATTTTACCCTCCTTCTCTCAATTTTGCAGATAGAGTATCCACTCCAACTGTTGTAAGGTAACCAAGATTTTTTTTCCATTTATTTTATTAGTTTTCTGTAAGTTGTTTGTTCTTGAGTTTTGAGAATTTTACTGAAATACGAGGTGGGTGTGTTTTATTTTTGATTTTTCGATAATACGAGGTGCTTATGTTTGATTTTCGGATATGATATTATATGATTTTTCTGTGAATACTTGAAAATGGTACGATTGCTTATGCTTGATTTTCGGATATGTTATTGTATGATTTTTAAGTGAATACTTGAAAACTACTATACTGTAGTTAGATAATCAATTGATTAAAGCTACACAAAGTTAGATTGTTTCACTTTTATCAAGATCTTTATAGACCTTCCTGTTCAAATATTGTTAAAGTTGGATTTGCATTAGACCTGGTTCTTCAATAAAATGATTATTTTTTTTATGAATCTCATGGTTATGTGCTTGGGGTGTTTGATCTGATTGTGAATTATATATTTACTTTTGAATTTGGCAAGCAACCGAGAAAAAGTACAGGGAAGGATAATTGTATGATGAGTTTGATCCCAAACTTATGGTATCTTTCTTTTATAGTCCCATGTTTATAGTAAGAATTACTCAAAATTATTCTATTGTAAGACCACAACCAGTTTAGGCTTTTGTACCAAAAGATTTAAGCCCTTTTTTTAATAGTTTACAATTTGGTAACTGATTACACTTCGGATGTTTTTATTGTAGTTGATATCATTTCAACTATAGAAATTGATAAAATTGTGGAACATCTTGCAACCGGAGATCATGGGGTCTTGTGGGTCGAAGCATGTTGGATGACGATGAGTTGACCTGTGATTACAGAAATTATTACTAGGGTAATATTTCTAATTTTTTAATAAAATAATTTAAGACGTTGTTTGTATTGAAGGGTCGAAACAGCTTTTTTTTGTGGATTAAATGGGTCGTGTAACCTTTGCCGATTGCAGCACAAACACGTTGTACGTTACCATTTGGTAAGTTTCTACGCTGTCCTTTTTCACAATATATTAGAGGTAGTAATATGGGCAGGACTGACAAGGCTGAAATGTATAACTTTTTGTTACAGATCGGGTTGAACCAAACACTTTTTATGTGTAAAGTTTAGGCCCCACTTAGAAAAAAGACATAGGATAAATACATTCTTGGTTTCTTATACGTACCTTTTTTACAGCCTAAATTGGATGTTGGATGATACTGTTTGGCGGTTTTTTTTGTTTTGCTAAACACAGGTTAGTGTCGGGATGGTAGTGGTTGATGGGCGAAAACCTCTAAACTATGTTTCACCCGACGAATTAGGATTTTAGGTAGGGGTATGAATTTTTTACTCGACCTGAAAACACGACAAGAACCGAACGCGTTATTAGATTTGGGTTTACCCTAAACGGGTTTGGGTCAATTTCAGGTCAAACCCGTGAACCCATTTAGGTAAAGAGGTCAGGTTCGGGTCAAACACATCAGGTTCACAGGTTGACCCGTTTAGTATATAAAATAAAAAATAGGGTGGATTCTGTGAATATATATATATATATATATATATATAGAGAGAGAGAGAGATAGGTTTATGTAAAATGTTTGATTTTAATTTATAGAGTTTTGTGAACGTTGATTTTCTGATAGTTTAACGCGCCGCAACGCACGCGGTTCTATTACCAGTTACTTAAAAATAATTAAATGTTCGGGTCAAACGGGTTAGGTTCGGATCAACCTATAAAAAATCGAGTCGTGTTCGGGTTGGTGTGTGCTCCTTTTGAAATCCATTTACGGTTTCTGATACATTTTCTTTAGAAACAGGTTTGGAAGCTTTTAGGTTTTCCATATCTTGGTCTAGACTGATCCCAAGTATGTTAACTTAATCGTCTAATATTAGTTATAAAAGAGTTCGGTAATTATTCCAATCTTGCTCAATAAGCTCGGGCTCAGGCTCTGGCTCGAGGTGGGATGAGCATGGTACCCGCTCGAACCGGTACCGAAAAACGGGAAAAGTGGGTACCGGTATCGTTACCGAATATACCGGTACCGGTATTTACCGTTGTTTTACCCGTAAATCCCGGTACCATACTGTACCAGTACCGAAAAACGGGGAAGTGGGTACCGGTACCGAATATACCCGGTACGGTTCGGTACCGGTACCCGGTACAAAATGCTCATCCCAAGGCTCGAGCTCGTTTAAGCTCAGCTCGTTTTGAGATTTTTTTCGAGCCGAGCTCGAGTAGCTTGCCGGTAGCTTGGCTCGTTTGTATCCCTAGTTTAAACCATATGTTTGTGATTCTGTGAAATGATATTTCTTCACATGATCAATGCTATAAGTGATATGAGTTTAATTTTTACGGTTACATGCAGGTTCCAGAAAATATGGACTCATTGTCATTGTTGCTTGTAAGGTAATCAAGACAAGACTTGTAAGGTTTGGGATTTGAGATATTTTTCAAACCCCGTTTTGGTTCTTCATGGCAACATGTGTTCGGTTCGATCACTTCGGTTTTCATCGAACGGACAGTTTTTGGTGGTTGCAGAACCTGCTGTTTAAAACACTAGCTTACTCTATGAAGAAAGGAAAGAAATTGATTCCTTTGGGGAAATAGTTGGCGTTTCTCTTAGTCCTGATGATGAAGCGCTTTACATTGGAGTGTTAGACCGGAGTTATGGCAGCTTGCTTCAGTTCAACAAATGACACAAGACACGTATTTTGATTCATTTTGTGTAGTAGTTCCTGATAGTTGTTATAAGATAAGTCAAGTCGTTTTTATAGTGAAAATGTTAGGAAGTTGAGAAAGGCTTGTTGACTATGTTAGGAAAAAAAGGTTGTTGCTTTTACATATCAAATTATGGTTGGTTATGCTGCCATTGATACCAACTTTGTTTCAAGGATTGGTTAATTATATTTCTTGATGTCTCTTGTTCCTCAATAACCGGTACAAACCAATTATGGGTTTCCAATAAAACCAAACCCGGATCAGCCATGGTTTTTGTGTGAGATATCACCACTTTATGTTGGACCTTGTTTATCAGGGCCCGAAAATCTTCGAAAATATGTAGGCCCTGTGCGAAGATAAAATACGGGCCCCTAAAATATAAAGTTCTTAAAAAGAATATACCAAAAAGTTTTAAATATATGAAAATGAATTAAAAATTTGTGGAATCACCTGCATGTTGCGGCGAGCTGTTTTTTTTACGTGGAAACGTAGATAAAAAATACATCACACGCGCATTTAAGAAATTAACATAAATAAACATTTTTAAACTAGATTTGAGAAATAACTATGATTCCCATTTTGATTTAATGTAACACAAAATTAGTCAATTAATGTCATTTGCATTTAATGCATAGGTAACAAACATAAATAAAAAAATCAACTGAAAATGAAGCTATCAAGATTAGAACCCAAGACCTATTTGCTAATAAAGTGACATGGGAACCACCAAACCATGGGCCTCATAGTGTCATTTTCCAATTCAGTACTTATATATTCTAAGTTCTACAGCGTAACTTTATTAAAAAAAAATTGGGCCCTGAGCCGTCGCCCACTCCGCACCCCCTCCGGGCCGCCCCTATTGTTTATACACGCCTAAGTGTGCAAACGAGTCGAGTCAAGCCGAGCTCGATCTCGATTAACTTATGAGAGCTCGAATTCGGCTGGGTTCAAGCTTTGTTTTCAAAGCTAGAGCTTGGCTCTTTGGTAGTTTCTTAAGCTCGAGCTTGGCTCGTGTTTAGCTATTAATTAATATACTAAATGTAAATAATATAAATAATAGTCTGGTTTAGGCTCGTGAGCTCGATAAGTGAAGCTCGGGCTCAAACTGGTTTACCAAACAAGCTTCTTTTTAGGCTCGTAATAAGTTTAAATAAGCTCGCCTCGACTCGTTTACTATACAACTTTAAATAAGGGGTGAATGCTATTTTAAATATTAATAGAAACTAATATTAAACTAAGGCTCGATGAGCTTAACATGACAGGCTCAAGCTTGGGCTTGATAAATAAAGGAGCTTTATTTTAGGCTTATGCTCGGCTTGTTTTGAGTTTTTTCTTGAGCCGAACTCGAGCAACTCGCAAAATACAATATTTAAAATAAATATACAAAAAATAGATCATATATGTCTTAATGAACCATATTGAGCCTTAATAGATTACGAACGACAGGTCCTATATGTCTTAATGAACCATATTGGGCCTTACTGGATCACAACGGGCTATATGTCTTAATGGAACATATTGGGCCTTAATGGGTTACAACGGGCAATAGTAGGTGAATTATATGTCTTAGTGGAACATATTGGGCCTTAATGGATCAAGATGAACAATATTAGATCATACATGTTTTAATGAGCCATATTGGGTTTTAATGGGTCACAATGGACAATAGTGGATCATACATGTCTTAATAGACCATATTGGGTCTTAATGGATTACAATGGATAATAGTAGATCATACGTGTCTTAATGGATCATATTAGTCCTTAATGAATCACAATGGACAGTAGTAGATCATAGACATCTTAATGGACCGTATTGGGCTTTAACGGATCGCGAAGAACAATATTAGATCATACATGTTTTAATGAACCATATCGGGTCTTAATGGATAGCAATGGACTCTAGTATATCATACATGTCTTAATATACCGTATTGGGCTTTAATGGATCACGATGAGCAATAGTAGATCATACAAGTCTTAATGGACCATATTGGGCCCTCATTGATCAATCTGGACAAGAATAAATCCTATATGTCTTAATGGAGTATATTGGGCCTTAATGGATCTCCATGGATAATTGTAGAACGTATATGTTTTATAAGACCGTATTGGGTCTTAATGGATCACGATGGACAATAGTAGACCGTATAAGTTTTAATGGACTATATTGGCCTTAATGAATCAAGTGGACAATTATAGATTGTATATGCTTTAATAGACCATATTGGGTCTTAATAGATCACGATGGACAATACTAGATGATTATATATGTCTTAATTGACATCATTGGGCCTTAACAATTATGATAGCCTTTAATGGATCATTATGAGCTTTATGAACCAGATTGGCCATTAATAGTCACAATAACTTTTAATAGACCATGATCGACTTTATGATGTCGTGTTAAGTCTTAAATGGTTACGTCTTATTTAATACTAGCTGTTTCGATAAGCTTTACACATAACTTGTAATTTATATTTCTTTTAAAAACAAAAATTGTATGATGTCGATTACTTTTTTAAACTTATATTGTTAAGAATTTAGAAATATTTTTCCTCTTAAAATTTTCATAGCCAAAAGTTTGCCTCCCAACTCAATCCCGCTCCCAATTTCAACTTTCCCCTAAATTTTTTCTCTAATATTACAAATCAAAAACCCTCGATCCAAATCACCAATCCAAAAAAAATTCTGTAAATATTTTTCTCCAACCACCATCGCTCCCCTCCCAAACCCTAGATCCGTCACCAATTCGTTGCTAAGGATCCTTTGGCTTCTGATTCGTTGGGTGTGATACATCTAGGCCGCTGTTCTTGTTTTCCGCTAAACATTGTAGCGATGGAGGATACACCGAGACAAATTCAGAAATTCCGTTAGAATTAACCGAAGATGCTTCATTATGAGTGTTGATTTGATTAAATTTCTTGAAGTTGAGATTCAATAACCGCTATTCGAGCCTTGATATCTCGTTTCGAATCCTTCAACGACTGGAGTTCGTGGAGCAGTCGGGGCAATTCGTCAGCTCCTCTGTTGGATTCCACTGGTATCTAATTTCTATTCTTATTGACGTTGATATTAAGAAGAGAAGCGACGAAAGGGAAAATGTAAGTCTTTTCTAGGCTATAACCGATTACTGTCTATTTATATATAATTGATTTATAGTGTTTGTTTCATATCTTTTAATTTTCTTTTATTTGGTTTTTAATTAATTAAACTTTGGACCAGTGAACCATCTATCAATAAAGATGAACTCAAGTTGATGTTAAGGGTTGTTGAGTTGAGTGGGGCTATTGAGGAGGAAGCACTGGCGTATACAAAGAAATTTTAGGGGCACAATACGAGTTGGTTAAAATTGAGTCAGACAACAAAAGAAAGTATTTATTCATTAAATATTAGACACCATCAAATTAGAGATCCTAATCAGCTATTTGTAAATATGAAAAAAAAGTATACGAGAATCATTAAATGGATATAAACCTAAGATTCGATCTGCAACCTGTGAAAAGATGAGATGAAACCTTAAAGGAGAGGAGTAAGAACTAAGTCGTGAGTAAGGTCGTTCGGAAATATTATTGATCCCGAGTTCCAAAATTCTAGTAAAAAAAGTAATCGTTAATTTGTATGTATAGTCGTTCAATAATAATTTGGATGTATGCTCTTCCAACAATTTGATATAATCATGGTTACAAAAGTCGTTGGGCGCTCGCTAGTCGGAGTTAGGGAGAGTTCAGCCTAGGCAAAGAGTATTCAGGGAGTGCTCGACCTAGGCAAAGAGTATTCAGGGAGTGCTCGGCCTAGGCAAAGAGTATTCGGGGAGTACACGGCCTAGATAGAGAGTACTCATTGGGTAGCGATTACTTGGTCTCCGACATCTTGTTTTACAACTCTGGGTAGTGGGTATAACCGCATGTATGTTTTATTTCACTAGACAATGGGTAATTAGATTGGCACTTGGCTGCAAGAGTATTAATTGGAAAACTTAAGTTACACAATGAAGTGTTGTTGGGCTAGCTGTGCGGTGGGCCTAGGTCCACCCTACAAATGCTTTGCATCCGCCATTGGGAGGAAGAATAGGTAAATGATGTGGCATTTTTGACCCATTAACTTAGAAATGTTGGTCTTGTTTGAAGATTTTAATCACAAATGGGTCAAATGGGTCTTAACAGATTGAAAATACAGAGTCTGTTTTATTGTGTACAGTCTTTTTAGTTGATCTTATTCAAAGGCTAAGATTATTATTGTAGTTATAATTAACACGGTATGTTATGTAGGATATGAATGAGAATGTGTTGGAAATTAACAACACCCATGTGAAAGAGGTTCTGACCCCACTTGTAGATGGAGTTGCAGTTGATTGTAGACTGTAGTGTAACATTAGTTGATTTCCATCACTTATGGGTGACTCATCAATATTCTAGCCTATTCAAAGAGATTGGGTTGACCAACAACTAAGTATGAATTTACTTAAAAAGACATTCTTCTTATTATGAATTTACTCAAAAACTTATTTATTACACTCATAGGGTGCCGGTATTTGAGCAATGAATTGACATTATCGTTGGTGTAGCTTATGCAATGGATTTGTTAGAACTTATTAAGAAAGTAAGATTTTGGTTATATTTAATTTGCATTTTCATTTTTATGTATACCTTTTTACTTATTGTAACAATTGTTGAATAATTGCAAGGCAAGGAAATTTCACAATGAGGATTATGTATGGGCAATTTCAGAACATCCTTAAAATGGGTCCCATCAACCAGGTTTTATTTGAATATTATATTTTAAAAAAGTCATGAGGATATGCATATTTGAGTATTACTGTGTAGCTACATGTTTTAAGTTATTGCGTGTCTTTCATGCAGGTATTCTCGATCAGGATTTAGTTCAGAATTGATGCCTCAAGGCTGTGAAAAGGAAAGCCAGGCAAAGATCAAAAGATGGATTCAACGACCAATGAAGGTTAGTTAAACTTAAAGGGCTGGTCGTCGGGTTAGGCTGTAACGGGTCATTATTTTTACGGATCAACACATGCTGGGCCATGTGAATCGAGTTGATTAGGGCTACAGAAACATACAAATCATATTAAAAAAATCTAGTTCTTTATACATCCATGTATTGAAGTAATCAAAAGCCCTTTAACCTCTATCATGAATATTACAGAAGAATACCATGGTTGTAACTTAACCTCCCCCAATCATGGTTTTTTCATGTTTACTTCCAACTGGTTCTTAATTTGTTAGAATCATTGATCCAAATATCTAACGAAATCCCTTTAACCTTGATCATGAATACTTTGATAAATGAAGAGTTGAAGGATTCAGATGAAGGGTTGAAGGATTCAGATCTAGGGGTTGATGTTTCAGCATTAGTTATAGAGGTAACCAAGATTCATTGTTAATAATCTTTGGCTAAGTTTATAAGCTGGTTTTTCGCCTGCAATTGTTTTATATGTGTCAACCAAGGTGACCAATTGTATATTCATAATAAATATTTCCCAGGTATGTCATTCTTTCTCATGTGCTCACTTTACACATAGGTATTGCCTATCATCAACATGACAATTCATTTAATTCCAATTTGGTTGTTTGTTTTTCCAGGTTCACATCGCAACTTGAGTGTGTCTTAAGGAAGTCACAAAGTTGTACCAAGACTTTACGCATAACGCATCGGTTATTTATATTTTCAGTAAGACCCATGTTTTGACTTCTTTTCATAGTTTCAACTTTTAATTATGTTCTCATTTGATCATTGAAACTTCTGCTTTTTCAGTGATATCATTTGATCATACGATATCAGAATTGGCCACCAGTTACAAGTTTACTCCCCACCACAACCAAAGCAAAGCAAGGTAGCCACCAACCGGGATGCAAATTAGCAGCACGTTCAAGTCCAAAAGTCGTGAGTATATATGGACTTGAAGAAAACATCCTAGAAATAGTTCTTAGTTTACGTGTATAGTCGTTTCACTTTGTAACTTTTGTACATAGATTTTGATGATAAGTTTGTCTTTAATTAGTATTTAAACCGAAAACTTATGTATGGATTATGGATTATTATTATTAATATCATTTTTTTAATTTTCTCATGTTTACAGCGGTTTTTATTTTACAAAAAAAATAAAAATAAAATGGGTAATTACACAAAATTGGCCACATAAAAACACAATAAAAATGTGTGACTAAAGTTTAGACAATAATCCAACTTCAAATAATAAAAATTTGTGTAGTTATAAATCACAATTAGCCACATCATAGTCACTTTTTTTTGTTTCTGTGACGGAATGATATCAAATGTTATGGGAAAAGAAGTTACGTGTGACCAAAGGTTATACAATAGCCACATTTAAAAATACAAAATTTTGTGCGACTATAAATAACCATTAGCCACACGATAGTCACTTTGTGTGACGAAATCATACCAAACGTCATGGGAAAAACAAATATGTGTGACTAAAGGTTAGACAATAGTAACACTTAAAATTATAAAATCTTGTGTGGCTGTAAATAACAATTAGCCATACCATAGTCATTTTGTTTCTTATTTGTGCAACAGAATGATACCAAACGTCACGGGAAAACAAGTTATGTGTGACCAAAGATTATACAATAGCCACATTTAAAAATACAAAATTTCGTGTGGCTATAAATAACCATTAGCCACACCATAGTCACTTTGTCTTTTGTTTGTGTGACCAAATGATAACAAATGCCATAGGAATAACAAATATGTGTGACTAAAGGTTAGACATTAGCCACACTTAAAATTGCAATTTTTTTTGTGTGTCCAGTAAAAGTTTTTGGCCACATATACAATAAATTTATGTGACTATAAATTAGAAACAACCACACTTACAATAAATATATGTGGTCGTTGCTATCTTTTAGCCACACGAATGGACACATTGTTTTATTAGAACAATCCTTTTTGCCACGCTTTTTTTTAATTGGTGTGGCTAAAACAAACATTTTAGTAAATTCATGTGACTATATAATAGAAATGGTCACACTAAAAGTAAATGCATGTGGCCGTTGCTATCTGTTAGCCACACTTAATGGAGGGAATGCTTAATTTCAGCAAACAAATGTTGTTACCACTTAGCCACACTTTTATGATGATACAGCCACTAAAAAGCATGTGTGGCCATATGATGCATATGATGACTCGACCTTTGGTCACACTTGACCTGAAAAAAATAGGTGTGGCGAAAGGCCTATGGCCACACATTTCTTGTGTGGCCATAGACATATTGGAAGGTTCCGCAATCAGCTACCGAAGTTAGAAGTTTTCTGGGATTAGCTGGATATTATAGGCGCTTCATTAAAGACTTCTCTAAGATAGTTGTTCCATTAACTAAGTTAACCTGTAAAACAGTTAAGTTTGAATGGGGACCCAAGAAAGAAGAGGCCTTTAAGATTTTAAAGCAAAGATTAACAAACGCCCCAATTCTTGCCTTACCAGAAGGGATAGAAGATTTTGAAGTTTACTGTGACGCTTCTAAGCTAGGGTTAGGATGTGTGTTGATGCAACGCAAAAACGTAATTGCGTATGCCTCAAGGCAATTGAAAAAGCACGAGGAAAATTATACGACTCATGACTTAGAATTAGGAGTAATAATTTTTGCCCTTAAAATTTGGAGGCATTATCTGTACGGAAGTAAGTTTACAGTCTATACATATCATAAGAGTTTAAGGTACATATTTGGGCAAAAAGAATTAAACATGAGGCAAAGAAGATGGATGGAAATTCTAAGTGACTACGACTGTGATATTCAATATCACGAAAGGAAGGAAAATGTCGTAGCAAATACCCTAAGTCGTAAGTATCATGAGAAGCAAAGACGAGTTCGTGCTCTTAGATTAAATCTACAGTTAGATTTAATGGAACAATTGAAGAACGTTCAGGAAACAACAATCAATGATGATGCTGAAGGAATGAAAGGACGAATAAAAGAATTGGAGCAAGGGACTGATGGGATTTGGAGATTCCATAAGGACAGGATTTGGGTACCTAAGCAAGGGGATTTAAGAGATAAGATTTTAGAGGAAGCCCATAAATCTAGATATACAATGCACCCTGGTAATAATAAGATGTACCAAGATTTAAGAAATAACCTCTGGTGGATAGGATTGAAAAAGGAAATAGCTAGGTATGTTTCTAAGTGTCTAACTTGTTCACAAGTTAAGGCAGAACACCAGAAACCTTCAGGGTTACTCCAACAGTTAGAAGTGCCCGTATGGAAATGGGAACTAATAACAATGGACTTTGTTACTAAGTTACCCAAAACCAGGAAAGGTAACGATGCAATCTGGGTGATTGTAGATCGATTAACCAAATCAGCTCATTTCCTGCCAATGAAGGAAACCTTTAGCATGGAAAGATTGGCTAAGTTATACGTAGACGAGGTAGTATCACTACACGGAGTCCCACTCTCCATAGTATCGGATCGGGATAGTCGCTTCACTTCGCATTTCTGGACAAGTTTCCAAGAAGCAATGGGGACCCGGCTGAATTTAAGTACTGCATACCATCCCCAAACAGATGGACAGAGTGAAATGACGATCCAAACCCTGGAAGATATGCTCAGGGCATGTGTAATAGATTTTGGTGGAAACTGGGATGACCACCTACCCTTAATCGAATTCTCCTATAACAATAGTTATCATGCAAGCATCGAGGCTGCCCCATTTGAAGCACTGTATGGACGAAAGTGTGGAACTCCAGTATGATGGGCAGAAATAGGAGAAAGCCAATTATCAGGTCCCGAAATTGTACAGGAAACCACCGACAAGATAACTCAGATAAAGGAAAGACTAAAAAACGGCTCGAGATCGCCAGAAGAGTTATGCAGACAATCGACGTAAGCCATTAGAATTTCAAGTTAGAGACAAGGTACTCTTGAAAGTTTCTCCTTGGAAAGGAGTAGTTCGGTTCGGTAAGAAGGGAAAGCTAAGTCCAAGGTACATAGGACCATTCCCAGTGATTCAGCGGATAGGACCAGTTGCCTATCGCTTACAAGAACCAGAAGAGCTAGCTGGGGTACATGACGTGTTTCATGTATCTAATCTCAAGAAATGTTTATCAGACGAATCACTGGTAGTACCTCTTCAAGATATAGAGGTAAATGAAAAGTTAAAATTTGTTGAGAAACCGCTCCAAATAGAAGACAGAAAGATTAAGTTCCTCAACCACAAAAGATTGGTGCTGGTCAAAGTAAAGTGGGATTCAAAAAGAGGACCCGAGTATACCTGGGAATCGGAAATGAAGTGGAAGTACCCTTAGCTGTTTCAGTAAATCTCGAGGACGAGATTTTAAATAAGGTGGGGAGGATGTAAGGACCTGCAAAAATGTCCCACAACACTTCGTAAGTAGAAACCCGGACCCCTAAAACCCTAATCCTAATGAAAAATCAAGAAATTCAAATTTATTGATCTGTCGCGGGCTACGTAAGAGATAACCAAAGCTTACGCGGGGCGTGATAGCTTGAAAAATCTCCGGATAAGCTTTAGGCCACGTGTCAGACACGTGGTAGACCTACGGGGTGACACGGCAGCCCTACCCATAGCTAGGGTAGCCCTCGTGGGCCGCGTAGGAGTCCCTTCAAGTTTACGCGGGCCGCGTAAAACTCAAAATTTTGCTATAAATTGGACGTTGCATGGCCTGGCTTCTGTGATCGAAAAATCCTTTCAAAAACGAAACATTCTGCTCAATTTCGTAGATTTAAGTAGGGAAACGCTGCTACGATTACAGGGTAATAACTCGATCACTGCTATGATACAATGTCCGATCGATTGAAACCGATCCGATGGATGTTTAAGTGCTGCCCGAATTCGGGCTATACTTTGTCATTCGTCGTGAGGGTTTTGATTTCGTGAGCTTATCGTAAATGTTGTATTAAGTTACTAACCTAGTTTCGTGTGCATTGTTATTTAACTAGGTTACGAGGCTAAATCCGTAGGCAAAACTCTGTCCAGTTAAACTTGCAATGTGAGTCATTCTCTTTTTATCAAAAGTGCTTTACAATACCCAAATGTTTTCTAGTTATATGTTACATGGATTAAGTCTTTGTTATCTTAAATTACTGGCAGTAAGTGGGGTATTATGCACAATTACTAATGTTTTATCACTTTTAGGTGAAAGAACCTAAATAGTGATACTCGTCACTACTGGGTGAAAGGACCCAATAGTGGTATGACCACAGTCATAGATCCGGTCGAGTGACAACTGAACCAGCTAATTATAAGATAGGGGCAATTGTAATTGCTCTTAATACTGTAATCTATAACAATGTGTCGTTTTATGTAAATTGAATGACTCGCCAGTATTTCCCCGCTGATAAAATCTTTTTAAACATGTTTCAGGTGATTTACTGTGAACTAGGAAAAGTGCCGCGTAGCACTACAGCTTGAAGAAAGTGGCTCAGTAAATAAATAAACATGTTTTGGTAACCAGGGAATTTCCCAGTGAGATTCCTTTATTGTAAATTACGGGGTTTGTCCCGAAATTTGAAATAAAATAAAGGGATGTTTTCAGTTTTAAAAGATCCTGTTAAAATTTTCGCTGCCGAAATTAAATACCATGGGTTTTCTGTCTCACGGCAATTGAACCAGGAAAATGGGTCGGGGGCCGTGACATAACCAGATTTGGAAACCAAAGGTTGATTTATCAAAGTCACAGCAAACTTGGACACCAAAAACATCCAAGTTTGAACCAAAACAAATCTGGAAATGGTGTGTGTAAGGTGTGTTATGTTTTTATTGATAATTTAAGCCCATTTTACACATTAGTCAAGTTTTAAATTTATAAAACACGATATTCTACTAACACTAAACACACACTTGGGCAAGTGCACCCATCGTGAGCGTAGTATAGCGTTGGTAAGATACCGATGTCGTCCAAGGACACAAGAGCTTTTAATACCGGTTTATCCTTAACGTCTAATCAAACTAAAATTTTTAGAAAAAGGGTTTTAAACATGTAAAATAAAAACTAAAAATGCTGAAAATAAAAACAGATAGACAAGATGAATCACTTGGATCCGACTCGCCTTTAATGTATCCTTTGATGATTTCCGCACTTTTGCACTTTTTAAGAGATTATCTTAGTTATAGTAGTAGGCCCCTCTTTTGAAGTTGACGTTACCCTCAACCCAGTGGTTTGAGTCAGCAAGGATACAGTCCCAAAGGGTTGGAATATTGGAAGATAATTAATTAAGTTATTAATGCGTAAAGTGGTAGGCCCCTCTTTTAAAGGTGACGTTACCCTCTGCTAAGTGGTTTGAGTCAGCATGGATACAATCCCAAGTAGCCGGTTTAATGTATTAATAGTAGTTTATATATGAGGGGATCAAGCCATTCGCACCCCCGCCATCCAATACCAGTGGGTATTGAAGGAGGTCCTAGTAAGCTTGACCCAGGTCCTTGCAGGATCTATACACTGAACAAGGCAAGAACCTTACCAAACCATTCCCTTAACCCCCGACCAGGTAGCCAACATATCTCTATATAGACCGTAGAGATATGAATGGTGAAAATCTTTTGCTTTATATAGACAGTAAAGTAATGCCAAGACACCACGGACAAATGATAAAGAAGTTTCACCTTCAACATAAGAAACTAATTATTAAAGTCATTAATACAAAACCAAATAAAAAGTGCAAAAAGATTAAAAAATCAAAAGTAATACATTAAATGCTTGTCTTCACCAAGTGATGTAAGAGACTTAGCTAAACATGGCCTTTGATTGACAAGAACTCTTACTATCAATCTTGGATCCCGAGGCTACTACACACACTCTAAGGTGGATGATGGATGATGGTGGTGGATGTGGGTGTTGTAGTGGTGGTGAAGTGGGAGAGAAGTGGTTTGCCAAGGGATGCCTTTGAAGTGAGCCAAGCACCCCTATTTATAGCCTGAACAGAAGCCCGGCCACGACCCCATGTCTGCTGGACACGCCCCCGTGGCCCATCATTTTCTCTTCCTTCATTAATTGCAATTGTCTGTATTAGGCTCCACATGGCCCCGTGTTCGCTGGGCACGGCCCCGTGTGCAGAAGCGTATCTGTACTATCAAGATTTGCAAGATTCTGCGAATCTTAGCGTTGACCACGCCCCGTGCTGAGCTGGGCACGCCCCCGTGGTGGGAATAGAAGCTTCTACAGCTTTGTCCCTTTCTGCAGACACCTGAGCACGCCCCCGTGTCCAGTGGGCACGGGCCGTGGTCAGCCTTCTGTTTCTTGTTTTTGCTTGGGGAGATGCTGTCGAGGGGTCGGGCATGCCACGTTTATTCCTTTTCTTTGTATTTATGTTAGTTTTTGCTGCATATTTGTTCCTTTTGTTCAATTAAGCTCATTTGGTCCTGAAAATACAAAAGAAAGACAAAAGCACACTTTTTCCAACATTAGTACTAAAAAAAGGTTAGTTTAATGCCTCAATTGATGTAATTTATATGTTGCATTTTACACACATCAGGAAACCTAAAGTTTATTTGTTAAGACGAAACATTCAAATTGATTCAAGATATTATTAAAGGAATGTTTCAAAGGACAAGTTTAGATGGTCAAGAAACAAAAGACTTCTGTGAGTGATAAAAGGAAAATCGATTCAACCAAAAAGGTTGAAAATAAAAACGAAAAAGTTTTTGCGAAAAATGACAAAGATTTTCCAAAACTCAACAATTCGTATTGTGTCACAATACCCAAGGTCAAACAGGCCTGTGTTGCACTATTCAAATGATTGAGTTAGTTGTATGTGCAGGTGCTCCAAATGATAGCAGAATGTCAAAATGAAGAGCGGAGCAGCCTGGCACTGGAGGCGGCAAATCCTTGAGGATGAAACACACGGAGTTTGTTTGTTTTGTATATAAATAAACCATAAATCAAAAACCCTAAAAATAGAAAAATTTAAAAACAAAAAATATTTTTTATTTTGTCAAAAGTTGAAAAATGAAAAAATATGTTTTGTTTTTAAATTTGTTAAAAATCAAAATTTTTGAAAAAATATGTTGATTGAATACGCCGAAACCCTCACGGCTGAACAAACATGATTAATTTCACAAGTGGTTGAAAATGGTTTTAACATTGTTAAAAACCAATGTGTTGTAAATCATGGGGGTACTTTCTGCATCACATGCCAAGCAGAAATGGATGGCGAGGCAAAGCTATCTGCATCGGGTTGTCAAATTTTCTTAAATGTTTTGGATTTTAGGGGGAGTAAGAATTTTGAAAATACAAAAACATTTGAAAATTTGAAAAACGACAAAAACATGAGAAAATTCAAAAGACTTTTGTGTAAAAAGAGGAAATGATAGTACATCAGTAGACAATCGCAGTACGCTAAAGAAATGGAAAGCTAAAAGTGATAAACGGTCTCACTGATGATGTGTCAGTAGGTTTTTGCACATTTAGTAGATTTTTTTCGAGATATAAACATAAAAACAATAACTTGCTTATCTCGTGGGGAACATCTCTCGGATATATGGATAACCTCCGAAATCTCGTTTGAGTGGTTGCCTGATTCTGAGATACTAGGTCTTTATATTGTTTGATATCTGGGGATTATACTTGGTCTGCTGATTTTGTGACAGCAATGGCCTAGACCTCGTATAATACTTTGCGTGCTTTAAAAGCTTTCCACCTGCATAAAAATTGAAAAATATCGAAAGATATAAATCAAGTGCAGTCGTAAAGAAGATTCCTAAATGGAACACACCTTAAGTCGAGCCTTCATCTCTTTGACTGAACGGAAGTTCTAACCTGAGCTCTCAAGGCCTCGCACTAACCCAGAGTACAAATATCAATATAGTATATTCACCTGTAAGGCTGAATCCAGGGAATCTTGATACGGGAGTATATTCTGAGGTAGGACACGCGAATAAGTTAAGTTCTTAAAACACTAAATCTCGTATCTCGTAACAATTGAAGTTTGTGTGAAAATTTAAGTAGATCAGTATACTGATAATCTAAGTGAATCGTTTAGAACTTAAAGTGTTTATGGCTCAACGGTGCTAGTGATTTGTCATAAACTGATATGATCCTCTGACGCAAACTCAAACAAAAATATTTTCTGTAATATTTCTTTACTGCTTTATGTTACCGAAAAATCACAAAAAGATTTTGTTTCTGCGTTATTTTTGACAACCATGTTTTGAAAGTTGAGTTTCAAAATCTGAGTATGTTGAACATGTTTCTAAAAATAAACAAGTTCATTAATTTGAAACTTGAGGTTTTAAATTGAAAAATTCAAAAAACAGTTTGTGAAAATCTCCAAGGTCATTAATTTGGATTTGGATGATTAACTGAGAGGGTTTTGGATGCTTAACTTTCAAATTTATAGAGTTATTTGATAGGGGAGTAGAGTTGGGTAATTCTGGGAGATTACATATTGTTAAATCTATGTTTAGAGCCAGATTATTATTTCTAGGTATTCAAAAAGCTTTCACTGTTAATGTTAGACTCTTGAAGGTTTATTGATAAGTAATTTAGTGGATTAGTAGGAGTGTTGGGTTAATTGTTGGTTTTGGGTAGTCATGGGCCTAGGGTTTAGGGAGCATCCTCCCTAATCCCCTTCTATAAATAGCAAGTGATGTCTTAGGTGCATGGTGGTGGTTGTTTGGATAGATCTTGTATTTGACAAGCTTTTGTATGCAAGATTTGAATCTTTTGAATAGATAATCATCCTTCTTTCATCTTCTTATTTCTTTGCAACTTGTTTGTGTGATTCCGCCACCTTACGAGTTGTACGATATCATTGTGATCTCAGTTTCGGGACTTAAAATTGTGATCTCGGTTTCGGGACTTACGAGTTGTGCGATATCATTGTGTGATATCATTGTGATCTCGGTTTCGGACAGAATCATCAGATCTCGGATAAAGTTCATCAGATCTCGGATAGAATCATCAGATTTCGGACTGTGTTTAGTCATTTCGGATCTTATGTGTTTGAAGATTGCTTTGTCTTTCATCTCGGACCCATCATCTCGAACAAGGACTCATCTCGGACCAAATCCATTTTGTACAAAAACCATCTTGGACCACTGTTCATTTCGAACCTGATCATCTAGGATAGTTGATCATCTCGGATAGTTGATCATTTCGGACTCTCCATTTCGGACAACCTTTAAGACTTTGCAAACCATCATGTTGAACCCAACCGGTATTATGAACGGTGTTGTGACTGCAGCTGATCTTGCTAATGCTACCCTTGCTGCCATTCAGACTCAGTCTTTGGCGTTTCATCAAGAACTTGACCAAGTTATCGACACATCTACCAAAGTTCCAAGGTTCTTGTACGGAGACAACTACTACGAGTGGAAGTTTAGATTTGAGCAATACTGCAAGGCTAAGGAACCTCCCGTTTAGAGAAGCATTAAGAATGGACCACGCACTATCATGTATGCTACTGAAGATGACCCTCAAACCTAAATTCCAAAACCTGAAGGCATTTACACCGATGAAGACAGAAAGGTCATTGCTGAAGATGAAGCTGCTTATGGAACTCTTTTAATGGCCCTTGGTCCAGACATTTTAATCGGAGTTCGAAACTGCAAAAGTGCAAAAGAAATTTGGGATCAACTGACTCACTTATTTGAAGGAAATGCTAACATGAAAGCTAGCAGAGTCAACATGATGAACCAACAGTTCAGTTCCTTTAACCACATCTACGGGGAAACTGTTGAGAATCAGATTAGAAGATTTGTCAAACTTGTGTCTCAGATGATGAGTGCTGGAATCAACGTCTCAAATAGTGGAATGAATCGTCAACTACTTAACTCTCTACCTAAGGGATGGGATGCCGAGGTTTCTATGATCAAGCGTACCAAGGTTATAAATGAAATGACACTTACAGAACTGATTGCTACAATCAAGTCTTACGAGATCGATAATCAGCAAAGAGAAATAAATCACAAGAACTCACTGATGGTTGCTGGAGTTACTAGTCCCAACAACGCAGCACTGATGTCTCAAGCTCATCCAAATCTGGTTTTCAGCCCTGCTCATGGAGTTATGAATCCCAACCCAAATGTTGTTTTCAGTCCCATTGCTGCACCAAAGTCAAACTATGTGTATGGGATGTCTGTTCCTACCTCTCAAGTACCAGCTGTCAATGCCACAAATGTGCAACCACAATCTCAGCCTCAACCACAACATGCTAATGATGCCTTCAGCTCGACCCCTCAGTCTGCTCCTCAGAACGTACCATCATCACCTTTAGTGGATCCCATGGCTTTATTAACCAAACAGAATGAAGAAAAACTTGCTCTCGCCGCCGCCTCTATGGTCTCCAGTTTCAATGCTTTCTTGGCAGGAGATCTCATGCCTTCAGGAGAAATAACACCAGATGTGAATCAAGTTGTGGAAGAAGACCTGGATGAGCTGGATGTGGCGTGGAATATGGCTATGTCGGCATTTAAGGCAGATAAGTTTGCTAAGAAATATGGACGTCATCCTATGAATGCTCATCGTGTGGTGCTTAAAGACAGGCTAAGGTGCTACAGGGGCTATGAACCAGGACATTTTGCTAGGGATTGCAAGAAGGTTCTTGGAGGTTATGAAGCTACTCAGGTGGCAGCGGCTAGGAACAAGGAAAGGTCTATGGTACCCGTTACTCCTGCAGAGGGTTCGACTTCAACTGGACAAGGAAATTTTGAAGCTGGAAGGGCTTTGATCGCTCAGGAGCAGACTGGATTCAACTGGGCTGATGCTGTTGCTCAAGTGGAATCAATGAAGCTGTCTGAAACTGCTGCTATGGAAAGGGTTCATCAGTGCTTGATGGCTATAACCGAGGAACCAAAATCACTCGCCGAGACGGTAAATTCCCATTTATGTACTGAACATTGCAGGAAGAAAGTTGCTTTGCTGAGATCTCAAAATTCAGCTTTAATCACCGATTACAACACTATGATGGGAAAGTACATCAGTCTTCGTGAGAATAATAAATTTCTCTATGAAAAGATTAAGGCACTTAAGAAGGACATAGCTCAACTTCACAGAGATGTAAATCAATAGCAATGTTGGGTTCATGACTACAAACATAGACTCACAATCAAAACTCTTGAATGTGACTCTATGAAGGCTGAGCTAGAGCTCCTCATTGGAAAGTACAAACAGAACGAGTTAAACATCAAAAAGTTTGATACTTCCAGTGACACAGTTCGTAATCTGTGTAATGTGTAACTTGCTTATAAAGAAAACAAGGGAAAGGGATTGGGATATACACATGTTCCGCCACCATACAATCATAATTATTCCAAATTGCCTATCACTGAGCAGGAAATGGAAAATTATGACAAAATGATGTATGGCAAGCCTAGTGATTATGTTACATATGATCCATCTAAGTTTAAAAATGATCCACAAGCTGATTTCAAGAAACCAATAAATTTTGTCAAAAATGAAAATGTTCAAAATGAATCAGCAAATAAGTCTGATCATATAAATGAAACAATAACAAATTCAGAAGCCGAAACTGAAACAAAAACGGAACCAGTTAACACACCCGCAGAGGAGATGAAGGAAAGTTCACCAAATTCTGATTCTGTTAAAAATACTAATTGTTCTAGTTTGTGTGCAGAGTCAGTAAGAACTGAAGAGAAGTCTAAAGAGGATGATGAATCACATCAAAGTGCTGCTAATAATGTTATTTCTGATAAAAATGACCTTTATGCTTGGAATTGTGTTTTTTCTTGGTTTGCTGAGACTTGGGGTGTTCCGACTAAGACTGATGAATCTGGTGCTATTATTTTATATTATGCATGTGATAAAAATGACTATGTTGAGAATGTTGAAAATGTTGAAGATGTTTTGGCAGGAGAACCTGATGTGTCATCTGAGGAACTTGAGACATCTGTTTCACGTAACTCAGAAAACAATTTTGATGATTCAGAAAACTGCACCTGTATGCCTGAAACATCAAATGACACATCAGATGCTCCCTATAGTAATGATAAACTTGATGCGTTTGATTGTGATAATGAAGAAATTATTGTTGAACAGGGATCATCTGACGATATTGGCGATCAAACAGAGGATTCAGGAATCACAGATAAAGAGCTCAAATCTTCGAGCATTTCCGATTGTGATAATCAATCAGAATCTAGCAGCATTGCGAACGAAGACAGTCAAACTGTCTTAGACACAGACTACTCATCATCTGAGTTACCAGAATTGTCTAATGTCAAGAGCTCAGAAGTTGATCTGACTGAAGAAGAGACATCCATAGAGTCCAATTCTGCAGAAACCCATGGAAACATGAAAACTATGGAGAAGGAATCCATGGAAATCAATTCCACAGTCGAATCAGATGATGAAACTGTAGAAGAAATTATTTTGGAAACCTTCTCTGCAGATTCTCCTGATAACATGGTCTCTAAAGAAAAG